>OX235273.1:90180834-90234134 GCA_944472155.2 Trichobilharzia szidati
TGCATACAACAATAACTTTTTTAATTGATGGAGTTTACAAAAATTGAAATCATCGGACTGTCAAATTCAAAATCAGTTGTGTGTAAATGAGAGGAAATTCCCCACAAAACCTTGGCTAAGTTATCCACATGGGTCTTGAGTTCATACCATCGAATGATCTCAAAGGAGAATGAAACGGTCCTTCACTTCCTCTTGGTTTTCAACACTTCTCTAGCTGATATGGCCTGGTGGTGAGATCTATTTTTTTAGGTCAAATTAGAAATTTTAATCCAATACTTAAGATGTATTTTATCATAAATATTCAGTAACATTAGTTGAAAAACTTACTTGTACTTCATCCATATATACTTCTTTGTCTTGAAAATATTCTCGTGACTGGTGATTCCAGACATTTGAAAATTTGGTTATCAATCTGACTGGTTCACAAATTTCTCTCATTTCTTCATAACTTTTGTGTGGTAACACAGGGAGATTATGCAGTCTGTCTATAGTTAATATGATAGGTCTAAATTTTCTTCGCTGATATAAAGACATTAGTGAGGTAGTCAGCTTCATACCAATCAATATGTCTTTAAAACTGTTGTCTATTGTAAAATTACTGAAGACGATGGAGGTAGTTTCGAAGTTGTATGGACACTGTAAACCAACAGTTTACAGTGTCCATACAACTTCGAAACTACCTCCATCGTCTTCAGTAATTTTACAAATAGACAACAGTTTTAAAGACATATTGATTGGTATGAAGCTGACTACCTCACTAATGTCTTTATATCAGCGAAGAAAATTTAGACCTATCATATTAACTATAGACAGACTGCATAATCTCCCTGTGTTACCACACAAAAGTTATGAAGAAATGAGAGAAATTTGTGAACCAGTCAGATTGATAACCAAATTTTCAAATGTCTGGAATCACCAGTCACGAGAATATTTTCAAGACAAAGAAGTATATATGGATGAAGTACAAGTAAGTTTTTCAAACTAATGTTACTGTATATTTATGATAAAATACCATCTTAAGTATTGGATTAAAATTTCTAATTTGACCTAAAAAAATAGATCTCACCACCAGGCCATATCAGCTAGAGAAGTGTTGAAAACCAAGAGGAAGTGAAGGACCGTTTCATTCTCCTTTGAGATCATTCGATGGTATGAACTCAAGACCATGTGGATAACTTAGCCAAGGTTTTGTGGGGAATTTCCTCTCATTTACACACAACTGATTTTGAATTTGACAGTCGATGATTTCAATTTTTGTAACTCCATCAATTAAAAAAAGTTATTGTTGTATGCAGTTTTTTTCTAGTACAGGCATCGTTAATTATTTTTTGTTTTCAACTGGAAAATCAAAATTGAATCAAAAGAAAGAAGTGACTAATGACAATTGCATAAGAGGTGGCTGTCGTGGCTCAAGTAGTCTTGCTGATAGCTTTATGGCGCGTGAAACAAACTCACAGTGGGAACATTCTTACTCACTGAAGAATGCGCGTCCTGGATTCCAGTTCTAGTCACCATCCATAGAATTACTTCATATCAGAATATCATTTGAAATTGTCAGCTAATGCTGGGGAAACCAATTGAAACACATTCATAGATTGAACAGACGCTGTTAGGAAATTAAAAGTGTCAGTGATTAAATGAACTTTTACATCTTATTTCTGTATTAAATTCACATGTTACTTAAACTTGAAAGCTTCTTCTCATATTTTTAACATACGTTGTAGCGCGGGTTTAGAAGTGGTAGCAAATAAGTGACATTTAAAGATACACAAGCTTCGTTTTCTGTAAATATACTAACAGAGATTATTCTGTCTTTAGCTGAAATATGTACAATTTGCTGAAGAAATTAAGCTATTATAGTTGAGCATGAAGTTGTCTATTTGATGGTGGTTATCAGAATGTACTTTTCGTTTCATTTAGGACAAGCTAGCTAGGTCTGCCTGCATCCGAAATGGTGACGACTTTCCCACTGGCATCCAGACCCATCATAGGTATGTGCAAATGACAAGGCGTTATGCACTAGCCTACTGAGTTGTGAGAGTCTTCTCTTATACGACAGTTATGATTTAATATGATTTGTTCATACTTATTACATTTCACAGACATAGACATATATGCCACTTAAATTGATGCTTCAGTTTTGCTGCGTGCTTCGCTTTCGATCCCAAAACCAATAAAATGCTCAACATGAATTTCACTGATTGCCATCACCAAAAATAGCTTAATGTTAAAAGTCAAGACAGTATCGAAGCATCTACTCAGGGTGCCCAAATTTCAAAATACATCTAACCATTTTAGTCCAGAAATATCATCGAAAATTCACACGTATGACTGAATAATATCAGCATCTTGGTAGACTAAAAGCCACTGTGACAACTTGATTAAAATATCTAGCTTATCAAGTGGTAATTTCTTACAGTTTGGGCAAGTGTCACCACTTGTTTTTTCTCATTTTAACAGTATGCTGACATAACTTTTGACGTAAGTTGTAGTTATGAATCTTTCTCTTATTGGCTAACAAATACATCATTTGGATTCGGAGTGTCAGCTGATTCGCTTCTTTTGTGTTCATTTCTAGAGACGATTCAGACACAGGTAGACAGTTTTCAAAATTAAGTCATCTAGTAGTCTTATTCAGAAGTCAGTTCCAAACTATGTCATATTCATAGATATGAGAATTTTAAATTATAGCGATACCTATTAGGTATTGATTTGATTATCAGGTTGATTTCATCGCTGCACTTTAAATAAATGAACTTTTGTACTTTATTTTTTACCAACTTAAGTTCAGCCATAGAATTTTAGGTAAACACCAATATTTGTTTTTATTGTCATCATCATTACAAATGATTATGTATAGATTAATTGGATAAGTGGCTTCATTTTTATAAGAAAGTAAGTGAACGCTGTCAAAAAACTGATACAATATGGACACAAAGCAAACAGAATGTGTCTTTTTTACGGATGACATATTTAGACGTTTCTTAGAGTTGATACTCAGCTAATAAATGAAACGTTTAGTTGCGAAAAAGCCTGTTGTATTCGCTAGGCTGGTAAACAGTTGTTCAGTTTGACACTCTTACTATTATTCTGATATTTCACAACACAACTGTGTCTACCATTTCAAACATGGTACAAAAACATTATAAATAAAACTATGAGAAAGAAAGCCGAAATGAGTGGATCACTAATGCCGGGAAAAGGAAAGAATATTTGCCCATTATTAAATGCATGGAGGATTTTATCATGAGCTGACATCAGTTAGAGGACCATTGGAAAACCTTGGAGTACTGGACAGCTGTTTCGTCCTAGTTTAGGACCCACCGGGGTTCCAACCCAGGACCTTCTGGTTACAAAGCGAGCTCGTATACCATTGAGCCACTGGGACCCAATCCAATGGTCCTTGAATTCTAACTTCTGCCAATTTACGACATAGCGCGACCATTTCACAATGTCTTCTTCGATGAGTTACTGCCTCATCTTCAACCTGCTGTACCCTACTGGTCACGGCTTCCCACTAGAACCGTGGGTTAACTGCCTGAACAGAGCAAGTCGTTAGTGAGTATCAGATTAATTTTCAAGTCATCAATTTTCATGTCATCTCATGATGAAATCCTCTATGCAATCAAACAAAATCCCTACAAAACCAATACATGAACATTATTAAATGGTTTTACTTTTTACTAAATGCTTATTAATTATATTGTAGATGTTTCTAGGTTGGCCAGTGAAGTTCAATGAACAAAGATTATTCAGTATCTTATTGTTTAAGTTAATATACCGAAATTAATACGCAATAAAGCAAAAGTCAATGTAGCTGACAATGACAAATTAGTTGTCAAGAGTTTGGTTGTTTGGAAACTGTGGTGCTCGACAATTTCTTTTACTGTATTGTTTAAATACTTACTGTTGTTTGTTAATATTTATTATATGAATTACAAATAATTCTGCCAGATGCAAATTTCTAAATTCATCCGTCTCTGTGTTGTCGGTCTCTTTCCTGTAATTCGTCTACTGCGAAATACTACTATTAAAAATAATTATTACAAAAACACTTTGGTCTGTCAGATTAAATTGCTCATTTCGATTTCGTTTGACAGTGGTTTAATGTTCTTTACTCAAAGATGTGTTTCGCTGTTTCAGTGTTAGGATCCTCATGAACCAGGTTGATTCTTAAGTCTACTAGGCGGTTGCGAAACCCTGAAAAGAGGATAGGCTGGGCGTGAGTCTAGTAGACCATCCTCTAAAACAACCCATCGCCATTGGAACTTCAAATCCTAAAGCCCTATGTTCCACTCGGAACGCAAAGGAATGAAATAAAAATTACCAACTGTTAATTAACACTTCTTCATCAGTATTGAGAATGAAGCATAACTAATTCAACTTTGTGGACCCGTAATTAGGATGATTGGTGCTTAAAACCAACCCCGTTTTAAACATCCTGATATAGTAAAACATCTACTAAAACTAGACCAAGTTCACAATGCAATGTTACTGGTGACCATATAAATCACAACTTTTATTTTCATTTATAAAATTCGCCTCAAAGCCAGTCACTCATTAGCGCCAGGATTCATGAAATTAACTTGCTTCAAATATCTTATATATTTCATTAATTTTCTTACTTTGTTGTAATATTATAGCAATATTTTCTGTAAAATTTACTACAGGTAATTCTAACAAATAAAGTTGATTGCTCTCAACTGCGGGAACTGATTCAGACTACACCTATAATCATTGACTTATATGATCGAGGACGTAAACCAGCTAAAATGAACAAACCCAAAAGAAGCGATGTAGGTGGTTTATTTTGTACTGAACCAAATGATGATAAAATCGGTGAAGTTCAACCAAATTTACGGACAAACACCTTTTCAGTAGAAGGTACCCATCAAAAAAATGATGAAACAAATGATGAATCAATAGCATTTCCAACTGGAAGAATCAACGTTGATTTGAGCGAAATGGTTTGGCTGAAATGTGTCACCATGAAACAAAAATTACCGGTATTACCAGTAAGTGAATCTGACCTAGACTTACATAAGTGCAGTAAAGGCACAAAGGGGAACCCCAGGCATATTTCGCGAGATTATATTGGTTACGTGGACTGGCAGTGTCACTTATCAATTGAAATAGAGATAAATATTAACTTAAACGAGTTACTTCACATAAATACTATACCTGGAAATGTGAAGACTTTTGAACGAATGGTTTTCATTTTGGAGAAAGCTGGAAGCAATAAACAAGGTAAAGTCAAAGTTGAATTTATTTTCTCTAATTAAATTAGCTACTAACAAGTAGGCGAGTAATTATTTTGAAATTTAATTTTGTGTTACTTTTAGGGAAATACCTAGTGCCAAATCAGATACTCAACCACTCACGACATTCACAGGTCAGTACACATATTTCCCAAGCATCTTACTCACCTACCACAGAGGAAATACAGTCAAATACCTCTCGAGTTAAGTGAGAAAGATATCTTCTTATTATCCGACATCAAAGGAATTAGGATAAACTTGAATGAAGCAACAAATGTAATTCCACACTACAGTGCCTAAATTCTACTCTTACATCAACAGCGAATGTAGCAAGATAATTCGAGCTCATCTTCAATTATATTCAGTGGATTTTTCCAAAATGTTTACGACCTAAACAGTTAATTAATTAATATAAGCAAGGAATGATGCAGATAGTTACATTAAATGAAGTTATCAAGCATTATACAAACTAACTATTTGTAGAATAGCTAGCCAAATATTCTTCAAAAAAGTGGAGAGTTCAAAATTTTTACGGAAACAACATTTAAATAGCGAATTTATGTCATTATAACAGACTATGCACCTACAAAATGTTTTAAAATATTTAACTTGGCTTTAAATAGGTTGTTACTGGAACACTGATTTGTTGATGCACCAATAATGATCATAGATGCATTAGAATTCCTTCTTTTCTGCATCTGAATCTCTCACTTAGTAAAATTTTATCACTTAAAATGAAGTTTAATTTGGTTAAAACTTGTTTTCTCTTACTTGTTGCACGTTACAGATGTACAAATTTCTGAAGTAGTCAAAAATATCAAATCATTCGTTCTGAAATCCAATGCACATCACCTAGGGATATCAGATGACTTACCAGTGCACATAATACAAGCAAATATAAATTCTAGGCAGTCACAATATATTCCATGCATTTATTCACGGCCTTCAAGTTCAACATCTTTATATTCTACTAAAATAAATAGTGAACAGGATCATTATTTGATGGATCAGTTAGTAACAGGATTTCATTTGATTGACGAAGACTTTGATTTAATTGTCCTTGAAACAGCTAACAGCAATATAAGTAAGAATTTAGAGGAATTATTTAATAAGAGTTTGGATACATTCAGTAGCAATTCAGTGTTTCAGTCTACTGAAGAAAAAAGTTGTGTAAAGTGTTTGAAAAATAGTGGTTTGTTATTTACAGAACGTTTATATGCACCACTGAACTGGTGTCTGCAAGAAAATATTATGGCAGTTCCAATGAGACAAATAACTGGAAATTCAATACTGCATATAAGGGATTTGCTACCCCGTTTAGCCTATTGCGCCATCAATCGAATTACAAGTTTAAGACTACACTGTCAAACGTTGTCAAGTAGTTTTCGAGCAAATTTATTCCCAACCTGTGAAATGATGAAAGCATTATTCAAAGAGTTTTGTGTATCGTCACTTTTAACTAATTTGAAATCATCTCCAAGGAGTTTATCTGTCAAATCAATGCAATCATCTCTGACAAAAATCGATACTGATCAAGTTAGCCAGTATAATTCCACTGATAAGAATGAAGGTAATATTCCAACGAAGGATTTAAGCAAAAATAAAAGAAGGTACTTGTCAAAAAGCTGTTCAACAATGGGTAGATCTTCAAAAAGACCACTTTCAAAAGACAGAAGTTTTTACAATTCGTTTATATTTGATGAGCACTACAACGACAACAAAAATATCATTTATAATTACAGTATTCAATTTCTTAATTCGTCGGTAATTTCCAAAAATGAACTGTATCATGAAATTCTATCTAAGAAAGAAAAGTACGCTTATTGTAATGATTATTTGCATTCAGGAAGCTTCGAAGTAACCCAAGAAGATTGTTATAACAATAAAGCAATCAACAGAAAATTAGCTTTGAGCGCTAAATCCTTTTTCAAATCAAGTTCACGAAATAGTTCCAAGTGCAAAAAAGTGAGAAGGTGGAATAAATCAACAAATCTTTTGTGCGAAAATTCACCATACATCTCATTCAAAGCAAAACTTTGTCGAGACATCAGTGAGAGTCAAAAGTCTGTTTGAAATAAAATATTAAGATTATTTTCACTTTCACTGTTGTTGTTTGTATTTTTAATATATTGTATACTTGATATTTTAAGTAATTTGAATGCGATGTATACTGTAAGCATTCAGCTTTAGATTGTGGATAGTCTGTAGTGGTCATTATTTAAGCATAAACATATGGTATATATTTTATGAAGCCGTTTAATGGTAACGTCAAAAGTCTTGTAGATAAAAAACAAAAACACAAAGAATAACATATATGTAAAACTTGGGCACTGTGGTAGTAAGTAATTCCATATTAGTTTGTTTATCAGATGTATCACACAGTGAAACAGTATTATTTACTGGATGACGTTTCGAACAAAATTTATTGTTCATAATCATATCAGTTATAATCACACGACTTCGAAACTTGAGTTTTATAGTCTTCTTTGTTCCCTCCTATTTGTCATAGGGGTAGTAGAATTTTCCATATATCTGGGACAGGTGTTGAATCATTCCTATTACACGTATTTGCAGTTGATTCGATAAACAAAGCTTCTGTTATCAATCTCAGCCTCAACCCTGTGACATTAGATTTTAAAACTGTCATCCTATCCCATCCTATTGTATGGTTGTGTGTAATTGCATTTAGTGAGTGATATAGCTGAACTATTCTCTGGATTTCTTATCTTATTCTGGTCAACTAATCTAGATTTTCCTAGGTTTTTATGCTCCAGTAGTCTGACTGCCCCTGTTCTACTACTTTGCTCCATGTATTTCACCTGACAATCATTACAGGGGGGGTATTAAAGGCTCCACAGGATCCTTTAACCGACAAAGCTTGTTTCTAATTGATTTTGTGGGTTTGAATGCCACTTTTATTCCTGCCTTGTTAAGAATTCTGCGTAAGGTTTCCGAGGTTCCTTCTTTGTATGGAATTACTACTGATGATTTAGATTCCTTATTGTTGGTGTTGTCTTGCTCATGTTTGACATGCATGTCGTCATTAATATTACTATTAGTATTATTGTTATTACCACTACCACTACTATCATTATTTATTTTATTTTTACATTTCCCTTCATACTTTCTGACGAATTTATCAGGGTAATTATTAAGTTTCAAAGCTTCTCTTATATGCCTCACTTCCTGTCTTAGGTTTTCTTTGGTACTACTTAGTTTGTGTGCTCTGTTATTTAAACATTTCACCAATCTTATTTTCACTGACATAGGATGGGATGATCGGAAGTCAAAATATTGGTTTGAATGTGTGGGTTTCCTGTAAACACTAGTGTTTAACTTCCCATCTTCTTTCCTTTTTACGCTACAATCTAATATTGAAAATTCCCCTTCCTGACTTTCCATTTCATAAGTGAATTGAATTGTGTCCACCTTTGAGTTAATGTGTTAGAAAAATCTATCTATATCCTGTGTTCTAAGTACAGTGAATGTGTCATCTACATACCTCCATCATACTTTTGGGGTGGGGATGAACGTTTCAATCGCTATCTTTTCCCACCTATACATGAATATATCTGCCACAAACGGGGATATTGGTGACTCCATTACAGCTCCATCAGTTTGTTTGTATACATATTTTCCCCTGAAATTTAAATACTGTGGAAGTCAGGCATAGCTGCACTCCCAGCAATATGTGCTCAAGTGGCACTTTTGTTCTAAGTTCGAGTGCTTGATCTGAAATGAGTTCGTTTCTGACTGCCTCCATAGCCATACTTATTGGTATACGTGTATATAAACTGACAATGTCAAAACACAAAGAATATTAAAACTATGGAAACACATCAACTAGAAACAGTCTAAAATTATTCCTGTACGATTTGTTACACTAATTATCTTAACCATATTCTAAGTTCAAAGGTGGAGACCTTGGATGTGAGGGAGTTTCCTTTTATGTTGTCTTTACAGAATTTTACCAGTTATCAACTAAATGATTGACAATAATGATAACTGATGCACTATATACGCAATCTTTGACTGATTAAATCTGCAGAAAGACTCAATACTATGGTGAACTTTCAAATCTCTAAAAGTATTTTTCAATTGGATATATGAAATCGCTAGCAAAAGAAAGGGAAATAAATGGAATAAACTGATTACTAGCTTGCAAAATTCAAATCCAGAAAGTATTTTCCCCTCCAAAACTTTGGTCTAAATGACTGCGGTTTTTGAATTTACAATATCTCAGCTTATATATAGCAACTTAATCATCGTTCATCAGCATTTTCAATTGGCCAATCGGTAAAGAGAACAAAACCAAATGTAGATTGTTGGATTTGATAAGTGTGTAGAATTGTAAAAGCAGCATGTGTTTATATGATGAAATTGCTTATCACATTCGTGTTGATTTTGTCACTTCACGGGGGAGGGTGGGGCTGTCATAATCAGGTCAGATCCTGTTTTAGTCTATCATTCCTATTCAGACAATTAGGATTCCACTTGATATGAAGTGCTTCTGATATTAGACGTTCTTTGTGATTTCTGAAGTATTTCTGGATTATTTCAATATTAAAATCAATTTTGTGACCTGATTCTAAAGCTGATGATTTTCCAAGCTTTTCTAGTTCACTAACTAGATTTCTCGGTGGTCGAACAGATGCTCTACGCTGTTCATTTCTTCTGATTTTGATTTCTCACTAGCGACGTTTGTCCGATGTATATCGCATCACATTCCAAGCATTTTATTTTGTAGACACAATTATATAGAAAATCCTTAGGGATTTGGTCTTTTCCATGGATAAAGTTGCTTTGCAGTGTGTCTGATGTTTTGAAGAAAACTCTGATGTTGAGCTTACTGAGTACTCTTCTGTTATCGTCTGACGCCTCTGTCCTATATGGAATGACAACTGTTTAGGTCCATGTTTTCCACCATATTTAATGTCAATGTTGATTTTGTTGATGTTCTTTGGGTGGTTATTTCTCTTGAGAGTCTCAGTGATGTTTGACATTTCTCCTTCTTTTTCTTTCTCATCCGTTAACATCAAAGAGTGTGCTCGTCTAAGAAGACTTGATGAAACAACTGATACCTTTGTACTGATGGGGTGTGATGATCCGAAGTCTAAATATTTGTTTGAGTGGGTTTTATTCCTGAGTATAGATATATTAAAATATCCGTTTTCCCTCCTCTTAGGCGGGCAGCCTAGAAATTGTATTTCACCGACGTCTGATTCTGCTTCCAAAGTAAACTGGATTCTGGGAGATGGATCGTTTACTTTCTCGAAGAATGAACTGTGTAGATCTCGTTTTATTTCATTCATTAGGAAATACATAAAACCTTTATTATCATGAATATCACTTACCCAGTGTCCAAGTTTTTTCAAACTGTTGAGTGAACTTGGTTTGGAGATATATAATGGAATTCATTGATTTACATTTGGATTTCATCAAACGTAATTCGTCAGATCCGTAAATGAAACATTCATATATCGACCAACTGTTCATCAGGAAACTCCACTTTAACCTGGTGATAAAATCTGAAGTGAACAAGTCTTCATCAGTAGGGACGACAAGGTCGATTTCGACTTAGGTTAACCATGGACTAAAGGGAATCTTCATGAGTTAACATTCCTATTTAACACAGAAAGAAAACCATAGGTTATAGATCAGTCCTACCAATTCAATAGCCATGTGGGAGAATGCCAGTCAGGTGCGCTGCCAGTAACAAGCTTATAATTAATCGGAGATTCATGAATTTGGAATGCTGAAGTGTCCTAAAGCAGGAAGAAATAGCCATCCATTTCTGGTAATGCTGTATTTGATGATACCTGATGAGAGTAGCCTCGAGACTGGTGGCTTAGTTAATTGCTTTGCCGCAAAAGTAATTAGGTTGTTGAACACTAGTCAGTTAGTGTCACTATAGTATAATTCTATTATGGGTAATATTTATTTTGATAAAGTCTTACAGTGTTATACAGTAATATTTACTGATAACGTTTCAAGCACAAATTACTGCTCCTAATCATATCAAGGCAGTACTCACACAAATTCTAATTTCATTTATATAATTCCATTATTTTCCATCCCTTGACTTGATCGGTAGTAGTACTTTCCATATTTCCGGTATGAGTGACGAGTCATTAGAATTGCACGTGTTGGGTGTAGATTCTCTGAACAAAGATTCAGTTATCAGACTCTATCTCCACGTACCTAGATTACTTTTCAGAATTCCAACCCTGTTGTGTGGTTGTTTATTAATGCATGCAGTGCAACTGCTGGTTTTTTTCCAAATTACTTATCTTCTTGGGATCAATCATTCTAACCTCAGCTACATTCTTATGTTCTGACAGACAATCTCGCTACTCCTGACCTACTAGTTTGATTGACCAATGTAGTTGACCTCACTCACAGTCACTGAAATGTTTACCTTAAAACGGTAGTTTTGCAAGTATTTGCTCTCCACAGTAGTTTCACTACAGCTGATAAAATGAATATGCGATCTGGAAATCTCTAAGCACAAACTGAAGAATTGACACCTTAATGAAGGGACGTGAATGAAACACCTAAGTCTTCCCTGGTTGATTGCATCCATAAATATATATATGAACAATAGACATAATAAGAGTAACGCGTTGAACAAAAAGCAAGAAAGTCATAATTAAACTGTGAAAAGAAAATCAGGATATAGTATTAATGAAGCCTTATAAAGGTTCGCAAGTAGGTCTTCTGAGCAAGATGAGATACTTTCCATCAGGTGAACAGTTTACTAAGTGACTATCATAAGGTACAGAAAATCTAAACTACTGTTGATGTGTGTCGGTGGCACAGTGGCAAAGAGCTCGCCGACCACGCATGTGGTCCTGGGTTCGATTCCCGGCCGACGCACTCCTTTACCTCACTAAGTCAGTAATAAGACTAGTAAAGAGGGAAGGTTGAGCATGAGGCTAGCAACCCTATCCCGTAAAAATAAATACCACTGCTACCAAAACTTCAAGACCCTAGCTTGAAGCCCTATGTACCACTGGGAATTTAAAGGAATAATGAAACTACTGTTGATTCGAAGGAGAAGATTGAGAAATGGCTAAATGAATTATTTAAAAGATTGAAACGAGGTTATAAAATGGGATGTCATATAATCAAACCGACTGATACGATTACACCGAAAATTTGTAGTTTATCAAAAGAGCATAAAAATAGGTTACATATTCGACTACTGTTATATATTTGCTGCTTTCTACATTGTCTGGCAGCTGGGTAGATAGTGAAACTCATACGGCCGTTGCATAGCAAACACACTTTGAAATATAGCTCTCAATTCGTTGAAAGGATAAGGGATTTGAATATGAATTATAGTTCCATTATTTCTTTTGATTTCTTTGTTTTTGTTATCTACTAACATATAGTTGGTGGAAAGAGTAGTTTTTGTATGTGACAAGTTGATAAAACAAGTGGTTTGGCTATGGGTTAGTTACAATTAGGATAGGATAAAGTGAAAGAATTTTTAGATACTTTTGGAAACAGGAAACAAGATGACGCAGAAAAAGTCAACATATGTAAAAAATCAAGACGGATGGGTCAGCTTTGTATATTTTTGAAAACATTTGGTTCATACAACTGGGTTAATCTGTTCATCTTCCTTCTTTTTCGGGCGTGGGGTTTCGGACTGCATTAGTCGGGAATCAAACTCGGACAATATACATGGCTGGCGAGCATTTCACCATTAAAACATTCTGAAATTATTCAACAAAAATGGGTATCCGGGGGAAACCCTTGATAAATATAGAAAATTGGCGCATAGTAAAGTTAGTGAGTCGATAGTCCCAAGGAAGATGCTTTTCTTAAAACTGCAGTTTGGGGAAGATGTAACGTGATGTATAAAGTGCATAGAAAAAAGTTTCCAGTGCAACAGAGTTGTCATATTTATTCATAAGTTAACTGATAGTGTTTTCGATAATGAGGCTAAAATACGTACTTTGCTCTTCACTACATGTGTCTACCAACTAGATTGATTCAGTGAAACTATTTAAATTGGCCATGTTATTATTCTTATTCTGAACACTATTCTGTATAGTGAGGAAGGGTGAAATATAGTCGATTCGTTGCTGTCTTATAGTACATCCTCACGATACTGCACAGAATCCGTACTAGCATGGATATTAGAGCTGTTTATCTCGTTGCTTGTGATCCTGGTATCGTCTTACCAGTTGGTCCCTTATATGAAACAGAATTCACAGGGAATCGCACGAATTAGCCTAACTTGTTCTCTCTGAAGTTATTCATATAAACACTTTCTTTCCCTAAGCCATCTCGGCGATTCCACATGTTTAAACACAAAGGCTGTCCTAACTACGAGCTACTACTATCCCAGCTATCTTAATAATATACTTGCCTTACTTCGAATTGTTATCATGCAATTATAATCAACGGTTTGACCATTCATTTATTCTTATTAATTATGTAACCATCTACTTTAGTTTTCATGATTTTACGGAGTAATTATTTCTGCCCTTTAATTTTTACCCTAATTTTTTCAACGTTTTTGTTAGTTAGCTTTCTAAAACACACAACGTTTTTGATTTACAAAACAAAGTGACGTTGCAGAATGAAATAACTGTTTGACGATTCTTGAAGAAATCTGTTAATTCATATTCTACTACTACAAAATGGTATTAAAATTCCTTGGACTAGTTCAGCTACTTATTAGTAGCTTGTAACAATTTCTTGATTTTTCAGTAAGACTAACTTGGATAGCCTAGGACTGTTTGGCTGTAACTGATGTATTGTGTGATGATAAAATGTGAAGTGAAAATCTGACGCGGTGCAGGATCCAAACCAGTGACCTTCAGACGACTAGTATGACAGTCCGTCCGCTAGATTAAGAGACACACCTGCTAACCAGGTCATTGGCTTTACTGTAATCATTAAAAACTTATATCCAGCTGTCATGAGAATAACAGCCTGTTGATCATTACAAGGTCTAATGATAAGTTTCGTAAATCTTACTATAATCTTCGAGAATTTTCCCTTACAACTGTATGTTTTCTTCTAATGGAAAATCAGTAATTCAACATAAACTTTTGCACTGTATTTAATAATGAGCTTATTAGGAAATTTTTTAAGTGCTAACATTGTCATCAAGCTTGATAAAGAATGGTTCATATTAAAATATCATGGCCTGTAGAACAACATGCAATATCTGAGGAAAAAGTCTTCACCGTTATTACAAATTTTGGCTATTGCTAATAGCCGCTAAATTGTTCATACTTATTCTGTAGGTCCTGATGCATTACATCTGTTTTCAAGTCATTAATTGCGCATTGGATTAGATAAGTCATGAAGTAGAGAAAAGTATTAATCAACCCTCTTCAGAACATTAGTACTTTATGTTATATGATGTAACTTCTGTTGTTATTTAAGTTTTAATTCATTTGTATTTGCAGTTCTCTTTCTTTTTATATCAGTAGGGTTAGTATTGCCAACTAACAAATCAGTGTATCTTCCTGTGAATTCGAAGTATCTATTCTGATTTGTAGATATTCCTGTCGAATAACTCTTGGTCAGAGTTAATATAAAGCAATAGTGTAGCTGACTCCGAAAGTAACACCGTCCGTTTCTGCCTAGAGACCATAGTGCGAACGTCATCAATAAGTGTTGATGAGTTAATGTTGCGCATCTTGTTAAACGTTTTTAGTAAATCAGCAATGAAACAGCAGACTCCCCTTACTGTTCAGCTAGAAATATCAGAAAGCTTCAGAAAACTGTTACTCCGTTAAGAATTTAAATCTGCATTATTCAATTCCTAAGTCAAATACTTTGCCAACAAATATTTTGGACTGTTCTGCATGCAGAAATCGACACAGGATTGTGATGTACTTGCCTGTCACACTTTAAATGGTCATGAAAATGTGTCAAGATATTAGTCTAGCAACCTAGTGAAATGACGTAATACTGGGATGAGTGAAATTAAATTCTATCGATTACATAATGACATATATATATAAAGTAGTTCACATCGGGGTCGTAGCATTTGCCTACTGTACAGTAATTCATCACTAGCTGAAAAAAAATATCGATATGAATATCCCACTCTGCATAAAAACTCTTTGAAGTTTTTGGGATACCTTTGCATAGTAAAATCTTTTTGTGCGTTCTGTGAGAAACTGCTAATGAAAATCATTCCATATTACCGGAAAAAATAGTCATCAGAAGAGGTAACTTTGTCTTCTTCACGGATATTACCTTAGATACTAGATATTCATTTTGTTGGCTGTTGGTGCAAATGTTCATTTAAAGTGTAAAATGTATCCATGTGATATAATTTAAGAGGATATTGGTTAGCCAACAATATTTTTTCAAAAGAATGCTTACTGAACAAAGTATACTCTTTTCGATAACTTCATCATCAGGCTCTACAGTTGTATATGCATAATAGTAGTGAGTGAATTGACATTATGAACAACATTAATGTTTAAATAACCGCGAATCGATAATATCCATAGATTTCAGTTCGGTAGCATCAACATAACAATAAACTGAATGTCAGAATGCAAAAGAAGCAAGTCCAGTCACTACTACTGCCCTGGCCTTCAGTAGAGACTAGAAATTCATAAATTTTATTATTATCTTTCCTAATTTTTCTGACATTCAGTTTATTGTTATGTTGATGCTACCGAACTGTAATCTATTGATATTATCGATTCGCGGTTATTTAAACATTAATGTTGTTCATAATACCAATTCATTCACTACTATTATGTATACACAACTGTAGAGTCTGATAATGAAGTTATCGAGAAGAGTATACTTTGTTCAGTAACCATTCTTCTGAAAATTTTAATGGGCATTTTTAATCAGTTAAAATATTTTTTTTCGTAACTGCTCTCCAAAGCTATAGAGTTAAACAGTGTTCTAAAAGGTAAGAGGAATGCCTACGGAGTCGACTATTCATAAGAATTGTTAAAAAGCTTAAGAACCCACACTTCAAGGAAAATAAAAAAATTACGTAACCTAAACACCTTAAGTATTGAGTACGGCTCAAAAAATTTTATTATTATTATTGTTCTCTTGGGTTCCGAGTGGAACGTACCGCTTCAACAACACATCTCCACTTTGTTCTATTTTCTCCTATCCTCTCCATCTGGGTCCACGACCTCCTATAATCTCTTATCTCTTCCATGTCATCCTAGGACGACCAACTCGTTGCTTCCCATTCTGATTCCACTAGAGAGTTGGCCTGGCGTGCGATGTCATTCGACGGTCTTCTCAACGTATGCCCAATCCATCTCCATTTTCTCCTACATATTTGTTGAGCAATCGGCTCTTGGTTGGTTTGTTCCTATAATTTCTTGATGATAGTTCTTTCTAACCAGTCATTTGATCTTCAATATAGAGCCAGTGAAGGCAGCCGTTGACGTAAGTCGGAAATCTGTTGAAAATGCTTTTCGTGAGACGTGAGCCAAGTTTCTGACACATATAGAAGGATTGACTGACTTCATATTTGTGTTGAAAATCCGAATCCTGTTCTTTATACTGCTTAGTGACGGCAGAGGATTTCCAAACTGGTTTCAGGTTGATGAAGATGTGTCGTGCCTTTTAGATTCTGACTTTGATATCTTTATCAATCCCCACTGCTCGAGTTTGAAACGATGTTTCCTAGATAAGTGAAGAAAGCAACCTCTGTTAAATATCGTCCATTGATAGTGATTGGCGTTAGTTGTTGCTGCTGTTGCTGTTGGTTGGTTGGTTATCTTTACCACCCCCGTCTCCTCCATGTTCAGCTGGAGTCTTATCCTGTCTGGCTTCTCCTTCAGCCAGTCTGTTGGTTTTTGCCTGCAAGTCTTCGAGTGTGTGAGACCTTAGACATATATCATCTGCGAAATCCAGATCTTCCAGAGTCTTCTTATCGGTGGTCCAGCGTACTCCCGTCTCCTCGCTCCCCAGCACAGTCTGATGCATTATCCAGTCCGCCACAATTAAGAATATTGTCGGTGATAACATGCAGCCAGATTGTCTTACTCCTGTACTGACTTTGAATGCCTCACTAAGTATTTCCGTTGTGCATCACCTGACACGTAATACTGTCATATAGCCAGTTGTTGAATGAGGTTGATAAAGATTTGGGCACTGAACGTCATAGTGTTGAATTAGTTTTCAAATTACGTCTCAGGCAACGCTGTATTGTCGAAGGCCTTTTCGAAGTCGATGAAGTTGAGGCAGAGGAAGTTTTGACTGCCATTTTCTGCTTTGTTCTGTGATGAAGATGAGTAGAGTCGCAATTTGATCAGCATATGACTTGCATTTTCTGAATCCAACTAGTTCCGTATTGGTGGAGTTTTGCATTCAGTGCATCTCTTGTTTTCCGCAGGACGATGCTACTTAGTATTTTACTTGGCGTGGACAAGAGAATTATTCCATACCAGTTGTCGCACAGGTCTAGGTCGCCATTCTTTGGTAGCTTGACAGAATGGCCTTTCTTCCAATCGGTAGGCACCATTTCTCCCTTCCAAACTTTTTGCAGTAATGGCATGCCAAAGTCTCTGGGTTTACTAAATGGGGCTGGTCCTGCTGCCTCCCAGGCTGGACTTCAGTGGTTTGATCGCGTTTAGGATTTCTGCTTTCATTGGAGGAGTGGTGTCCACCGACAAGCAGTTCTGTGTGTGCTGTCGGTGGTGGTGATATGTCTGAGCGAGTTGTAGTTGTAGTTGACAGTCTACTCAAGAGTCTTTTGAAGCGATCAGCCCATTATTTTATTTGTTTCTCCTCGTTGGTAATCAGGTTCTCTTGAACATCTTATATTGGTTTCATCATCTGGGTTGATCTCTACTCGAATAGAGGCCTGGTTATCTGATATAATGTCCTGAGGTCTCTTTTGCATGCGCCATGCCTGTTCTGCTTCAATTGTCAGCCAGTGTGTCGTAGACTTGTCTTTAATCTTTCCTAACACTCTTCTTCGCTTCTTTATTCAGTGCAGTGTACACTGAACTGAGCTTCTCTTTCTGTTGTGCATCTTTGCATCGAGTCACCTTCTGTTTTCCCATCCTCCTCTCCTCCGTTAGCTTCCAGGTAGGTATCCGTTGAAAGTCATTCCTTGTCTTGTCTTTTCTTTCCTCCCAGAACAGTTATACACGTTTTCTATAACATCGCCTTCAGAGAGATCCAATATTCTTCCACACAGGCTTCCTAAGTGATGCCACGTAGTTTCTCCGAATATGCTCTGATCTGATCTGTAGCGAAGGCATCCCTTGTGGTTTTGTCCTTCAGTTTCTGAATGTTGAACTTGAATTGTAGTCTGTCTCCATTTGTTTTCATGGGTTTCATCTTCACCTTGAATATTCCTTGAACTAGATAATGGTCTGAGCCCACATGTGCTTTCCTTCTTGACTTTGTGTCCAGCAGACTAGCTGCATCTCGCCTTTCTTGAACAGTATTGAGATGAAATCTATCTGGTTTGTGGTGCATATCCTTGTGCTTGTAGACGCTGCCTCCAATCACGAAATCATTGAAAGCGCAGAAATGTAAGAAGAGTTGCCCCTTCTCATTCATTTCGCCGATAGGGTCGCGACCCATGATGAGTTCTCTTCCTGTATTATTTGCCGACTGCTTCATGGCGAGTCTGGAAAACAACATCCTCAATCCCTTGATAAGTCAACTGCACTTATACAAGAGATACGTAGATGACACGTTTATAATCTGTGATGAAAATTGTGATCTAGATTCTCTCCTCAAAACCTTCAACGCAGCGCATCCATCAATAAGTTTCACCTTAGAAAGAGAATCGAACAACGCATTTCCATTCCTTGATGTACTACTCACCAGACGACATGACTGTACGATCCAAAGATCAATATACCGCAAGCCAACATGGACTGGACAGTTTATCAACTTTCAGAGCTTCGTCCCACTAATCCGAAAGAGAAACCTGATACGTACGTTGAGCTCAAGGATTAGAAAAATCTGCTCGGAAGACATGGTGGAGAATGAATTAAATTTATTACGTAAAATCCTACTAGAGAATGGATATCCACCAAGATTTATTGACAAAAACATGAAGGAGAAGCCTCCGATGTCAAACATCGCAACGGTTCCTAAGAAGACTCTCTTCATGAACCTAGAATTCAAAGGTGATGTCGCAGCGGAAATTCTCAGAAACCGCCTTTCTAAATGTCTGAAGAAGACATTTCCAACAGCCACTCTACGTATCACATTCTCCTGCAGACAGTTAATCCAGTCTAACGCTAAGGACAAGATACCGCTTTTGGCCACCTCAATGTGTATTTATCAATTTACTTGCTTGTGTGGAGCAAAGTATATTGGCCGTACGCAACGTCAAGTCCAAAAACGTATTCTGGAACACTGCCCCGCTTGGTTGGCCAGAGGAGAAAAGAAGAATAGCAACAGCTCGATCCTCGAACACCTTGTCATATCTGGACATCGAGCACCCCCACATGAATGCTTCACAGTGTTACACAGAGTCCCTCAATATCGTACAAAGGGACTTCGGATTCGCCATCTGTACATAGCTGAAGCATTAGCTATTCGAGATCTAAAACCGGACCTCTGCATACAAAAGCGATACATACATTCTCCTGCCTTACCATGGCCAGAGTAAAATTTCTTATCACAATTTTGCTTCTTTCCTTTATTATGTAAGTTCACTATTATTACCATTATTATTATTTTATTTTATTAATACTTTTATTATCATTTTGTCCCCATCATCCACATTTTATTACCACTCTTTTACTGTTTATTAATAACATTGCTTTTCATACAGATTTTATACAAAAACACTTTATAGCCTTTCCACTAGTTCCTGTCCATTTCACACGAGATTATTGATTATTCACTATCTCACACTTATTACGTCATGCCAACTTCTGTCTCCTTTCTAACTTACGATTAGTCATCCCTTCTTACACCTTACATTATGTAATACAATTTTCCAAGGACAAAATTTACCATTATCTGATTGGTCTAAAGATTTCTTTGTTAATTATAATTACGATTGTACAGCTCATGAAAATGAATCGTCGAAAAGAAAATTTTCTTCGCTGTTTGTGCCTTTTTCTTGTATTATTTGCTCCCAGAAACGGTTACCACTCAAACTACAATTGCTTTGAAACAGGAACAGTGTTCAAAAGAATAAGAGATTAAGAATATTTGTAAAGTATGTTTTAAAGTTAGGAATAAGAAAGGAAAGAATAAGAGAAACCAAAACAAATCAATACCTAGTATACAGCAAATTATTATTTATTCCTATTTCAAGGCTCTTGCTATTTCAGTGGTAATCATCTCTGAGTGATACGCACCAACTAAAACTTTTAGACTATGTAATTTATTAGTTTTTAGAGAATTATTTTGTTACCAACTGATATGAACAATTCATCTTATAGACATTTCGCTGACCTATTAGAACACTGTATAAATCATCACCTTTGAAATGAATTTACCTTTTTTTTTTATGATTCTCTAAATATTTTTATTTTTCCATTCGACTGTACATGGTCTTATTTAGTTGAACTGGTTATATCTGATTAATAAAAAAAAATGTTTTTTGTATAGTCCTTCATGTTACGAAAAACAAACTAGGCTTTTTCTTTTGTTATTGCTATTTTACTAACTAAATCTTTCATAGTAAGACAAGCTTATTTGTTCATTTGTTTCTCTAAAAAAAAATAACAAGGTTAGTTCTTTACCTCAAGCTAAAGGGTATAAAAATTAATCTTCTATTGACCATACCAATTTCTCTTCGAAATTGTGTTAAATCTCTAGAGTATATATATATATAAAGAGAGAGAGAGGTGTTACTTTCATCTTCGCCGAACTAACGCACTGGTTATAAGGAAATAAATCAGATTAAGAGAATGTCAAAAAAAATGTATTATTTTTGTTTTTTGATGAAAACAATGAACACTGACCAATAAATCCAGTTTATAATCTAAATATACTTTCTTACGATTGGCTATTTTGTATTTTTGTAAGAAATCAATATGCTGAAATGCCATAATAGTATGTGGCAAAGTTATAACAACAAAAAGAAAAGTTGTACAGGCATCAAGAGTCAGACTTCCTTAGAATTTGTTGTCTTTTATCTTGATAATGTCAAAATTTAGGATAATTCGATAAACATCTATAACAAAGTTATATTCGAGTCTAATAGCTAGGGTAATTGCCGTGATTAGTATTGACATGTTGTATTATTAAGAAAGCTTTTTATCAATATTTATTGAACATCATTCATTGTTGAAAAGGTTGGATAAAGTTATCATTTGAGTTAACACTGAATGTAGCAGTATATATCTCAGAGCTGATCACTTGTCATATACTTTTTGTTCACACATGTGATTTCTTATTGTTAGCATATCGTATCTACTTGTACAAGAAATTTAAAAAATCTTCAAATAAAGTCGGTAAATGAGGAGTCGAAGAAGAATTTATTAGGGTAATTATATTAGTTTAAGCAGCGCTCTGTATGATAAACATAACTGTATTATCCTATAGGTGACATTACTTACTTACTTTACTTCGGCTATCTCCTACGGGAGGATGAGCCGGCTTCATGAACATCTCGAATCATCGCTGCCCAGGCGCGGCGATCTGATGCAAGGTTTTGCGACAGGGTTATCCATTTCTTGTTCCACAGACGGAGTCCGTAGACGGTTTGTAGCCCCAGGCACTCCATTTCAACCTTGACTGTACCAAGCCATGTTTTCAGCTGTTCACCCCTGCGACATCGCCAAGATGGTAATGGCGAGGGATTTAGAACTGATTTGACCAGATCGTCATCTGGTCGGCGCAGAACATGGCCAAACCACCGAAGGCGACGTTGTTGGACCAGTACTGGAATTTGGTTGATGTTGTAGCAACGACGACGCACTTTTTCGTTGAAGAGTTTGTCCTGCCAACGAACATGCAGAATGTACCTGAGGCACCAATGGTCTACTACCTCAAGTCTGCGTACATCTTCCGCGCAAAAAGGCCAGGTTTCACAGCCATACAGGAGAACGGATCGTATGGAGGCTTGGTAGACCCGAATTTTAGTCCTGAGACTGATTTCCCTCTTGCTCCATAGAACTCTCTTCAGCTGTAGAAACGCATTCCGGGCGTTGGAGATTCGCGCATTCACTTCGTTTTTCGCTTGACCGTTGGGAAGCATTATGGATCCCAGATATCTGAAGGATGGCACAATTACAATAGGTGCTCCATTCAGGTATAAGATTTCATCATTGCTGGTGGATGTGTTGGAAAACATTTTGGTTTTGGAAGTGTTAATTTCCAAACCGATAGTAGACGCGAGGTGGTTTATCTGATCGAGCGCCTGTTGCATATAGGGGAAGTTTTCAGCTAATAACACGACGTCGTTGGCGAATTCGAGGTCGGTTATGTGAATATCGGGCGAAAGTTGGACGCCGTGGTGCACGGTTAGGGCGTGCCGCAAAATCCAATCAATTGTGAAATTGAACAGGATGGGGGATGCTGGACAACCCTGCCGGACACCGATGGTTACCTCAAAAGTGCGAGACTCTTCACCATTCACTCGGACTCGAGCTTTGGTGTTGGAGTAGTATGACCTGAGCAGGTTGATTAGCTTGGTCGGAACTCCGTCTAGCTCCATTAGATACCAGAGTGCTCCTCGATCAACTGAGTCAAGTGCCGCTCGGAAGTCGATGAAGCAAGCAACCGTCGGCTGTTGGAATTTGTCCCTGTGTTCCAAAATTCTTCGCAGTGTGAATAATTGATCAATACAGCCTCTTCCAGGTCAAAATCCGGCTTGATTTGGGCTTGTTCGCACGTGGCGTTCGGCAGCGAAGCGGTTCAGGAGAATGGAAACAAAAACCTTAGCAGCGATATCAATCAGACTTATGCCTCGGTAGTTCTCGCATAGTGACCTATCTCCCTTTTTGTGGAATGGTAGCAGAACTGAGGTGCTCCAATCGGAAGGAATGGTTTTGGAATCCCAAACTGAGCAGAACAGCGAGTGCAGCGAATCGATTAGCGCTGGAGTGCAGGCCTTGTATATTTCTGGAGGTAGACCATCTTCGCCCGGAGCTTTTTTGTTTCTGAGTCTGTTAATTGTTTTAGCTATTTCGGTTGGAGTGGGTGGATCGCAGTCAACCACGTAGGGTGTTGGTAAGTGTCGTATCGGTCGATGAGACGGTTGACCAGCGTTGCGATTGAGTAGCTGCTTGAAATGTTCGGCCCATCGTCCCATCTTACCATTGGTGTCCGAAATAATTTCTCTTGATGCTGTGCGTAACACAGCATGGCTGTTAAAGCGTTTGCCAGATGATAGGCGTATGAGGCGATAAAGTTTTCCGAAATCGCCTACATTTGATGCTGCTTCCATGTTAGTTGCCACATTAGACCAATAGCGATTTCTGTCATTCCCAGCAGACTGTGTAGCTTTGCGCCTGAGGGAGCGATAAACTGGAGACTTTGCTAGGCGAGCGTCTCTGGCTTGCGAGGATAGATGCATAGTGTGCTCTGAAATCCAGTCTTTCTGCTTGTTGGATGTGGTACCCAAATGCGACATTGAAGCTTTAGAGACTACTTCTTTGAAATGATTCCATCGTGTCTCAGGTGTATTAGAAGATGTGGATGTTGGCTCGTCTGCGGCGCTTAGTTCGGCCTGAATTTGTTTGGACAAGGCTTGTCGCTTTTCGAACATTGAAGCGGGGCAACATTGATACGCTTCGGAGTGCACCTTCTGGCGTGTTGTTAAGCGAAGTTTGAATTTCGCCGAACTAGAGTATGGTCTGATCCCCTTTATTTCTGGCTCTGTGCCACGATAGGATCGACAGTCCTCCACCGAGGAGATCCAGCGTGACGCATTAGGATGTAGTCAATCTGATGTCCAGTACGACCATCGTTCGAATACAGGTGAGAGATTTCTAGGTTTGAAATCGAGTGTTGGTGATATATAATCGATTGTAATCAGAAAAGCGCTGATCGAACCTGTTGCCTAGTATTGTTTGTCGCGTCGTCTGAAGGACAGTGCGGCGTTCCAATCGCCGGCTACTATGAGAACGTCACGCTTTGGGATTTTGTTGATTGCCTCTTGAAGATTGTCATAAAATTCGTCTTTGATAGTTTCATCGGAGTCGAGGGTTGGGCATAGACAGCGAGAACAGAAATATCGAGCGGGGAACCCTTGAACCTAGCGATTGCAACTCTGGAGTTGACCGGTTCGAACGATATTGGCTTTTTACTGAGAGCAAATGCTACCCCATGTTGTCCCGAATTATTCTGGGGTCCACTATGAAGCAACCAGAATGAAGAATCTGTTCCAGGTACGGCTATTCGGCGGGAGCCATGATCGGGTAACCTCACTTCAGATAGACACGCTATGTCCACCTTGTAGTCGTATAAAGAACGCATGGTGATAGACTGGCTACCAGGATCCAACAGCGTCCTAACATTCCAGCAGCCAACAAATAGTTGGTTTCTAAGTGTTAATTCCCCATCTGGCTTACTTTTCACACTGGCCACCGGGTGAGCACAGGGCGCGTCGCTTACCGGGAACGCCGTAGCATGGTGAGAGTCGTTTGTAAGAGAGTTCATGAAGTGTCATGGGAATTTGGTACGAGTGATGTCCCCAGAATCGCTCGGCCTTTTGTTTGAGAGTGCAGCTCTAGCCTTTACACAACCAAGTGTGACCTACAAGGCAGTAGGAGTGGAGTAGGGAGTCCACTATCTATTGGCAGCCGGTGACGGGAGTTCGGTTCATACGCCTTTTTGAATGGGGACAGACATCCAGGATATCTAACAAGCCCTTTGTCCATACGTCTGCCGGTGAGCTCCAGTGAGCTTCATACGCCAGTCGTTGGAGGTTTGGAATCAGGGTTTAGCCATCTCCCCTAGACTGTCATCCAATGGACAGTCAACCCGGTGAAGAGCGCCGGGCATCCGCTTTCGCCCTCTCACTTTGGTGAAAAACACCTCCGCCACGTGAAGGCAGTGAGTAGAACTTCCTCAGGAGAGGCTATGTAAGACGCCCGGTCATATGGGAACATTTCAAGAGGTGTACGAAGGGGTGGCCAACCCGCAGCGCAAGGCACCCACCCCCGACCATCCTGAGGCTTTGGAGGCTTAATGAGATGTCCTTGAATAGAATGACTACCCAATCGTCTGTATTTGCTAAAGAAGCTTGTCTTGTCACATACATTATCGGCGTAAATCCACATCTGTTTTATGGATTAAGCAGAGCTTACTTCGGTTCACAGTAGTCCACAAAAGTGTGATATATTAGACATTATATTAAGGATGATTTTGACTTTCTTATTCGAGTCTGAAATGATCAACACGCTTTATTCATTAAGAATAAATTTATATACTCGAATTCCTTTGATGAAAATGTAATAACCCAATAAAACACATGGAACAGGATGAAACGTGTCCATTTTATATCGTCGGTGTCTTATCATGTAAATGTCGAACAATAAGATTGATTATGGTATATAGATGAATCAAAATGTCAACATAGTTAAATTTATATAAAAACTGCTACACTTATATATGTAGTGAGACCAAAGTTTCTCGAATAAAACAAAAAGTGTGGAGGATGGGTAGAAAGAGGATAATCATTACGTAAATCATAAGACTAGGTCAATAGAACACGGTTAATAAACAAATGAAATATGAGAAAAATATACTATGAATTAAGCTCATTTAGTTAGATATAGTCAAGACATTTAATAAATGACGGTGTAACTAAGATGGATTTTCACTGTGGGATATGGAGCTCATAGAAAATTCCAATTTTATAGATTTCTACGTAAAATACAAGACAGATAGTATATTTCAAAGATCCATCCACTGAAACAATACATGAAGTGTAAGTTGCTTGAATTTCATCAGTCTTTTTCTGATTAACTACAGGTGGGCACTAGTCGAAACAATATTTAACATTTTGATTGGACACTAGTAACTAGACACGTCACACTAGTTACTAGTGTCCAATCAAAATACCCACTACAGTCCTACAGGAGGTCAATCACGAGCCCGAATAGCTCAGTGGTAACGTCTCTGACTGCAGCACTGGGTGACGTGGGTTTGAATCTCAGAAGGGACATGAGTTCCTTCAAGGTTGCAGATACGCCTTGCTGACTGGTGAGTGCCAACTAGCACGAAACCTAGGTCCAAGGCTTCCTGCCGATTACCTCTAACTATTAATATCAACAACATTTCACAATCAATCAGATTCATCGGATCTACAGGCTTAATTAAATGTAAGTCGTTCAACAAAGACTGTATAAATCATGTTGTATTACTATTTCCGCTTGTGTTGACGAGGTGCACATAAGTAGAAAACTAGGTAAGACACAATTCTTCTCCCTCATAGGAGGAAAGTATCTTAATATAGTCACTTCAAGGTCAAGAAAGTAATCCTCAATAAATTAATCAAGAGAAAACCCCAAGAATAATGGAGAGTAATGCATAAAAAGTGAAAATG
Organism: Trichobilharzia szidati; assembly: GCA_944472155.2. Taxonomy (NCBI): domain Eukaryota; kingdom Metazoa; phylum Platyhelminthes; class Trematoda; order Strigeidida; family Schistosomatidae; genus Trichobilharzia; species Trichobilharzia szidati. The sequence continues at coordinate 90,207,535 of OX235273.1, forward strand.
AACTACAAAGTAAAAGTAACACTGTTATTTTGAAAGTTTCGTTTTTTTTTCAAAAAATACAATGCAGAAGAAGAAAGAAAATTTGATCAAAGAATATTCTTTTCGGTAATTTCCTCTTCCGGCTCTACAATTATATATGTTTATATACAGAGAATATTCTAGAATAGTCGTCATTAACAATATTGGTGTTTTTAAATACTATCGATTTGTTAAGTAACATCAAAAGAATTACAGTTCACTAAATATGCATAAATTATAACAAGCATAGTAATATAATAGCAAATAGAATATCATATAAAATTAAGGAAATTTCCACAACAAATTGGGCATCATTAGAACCTTGATGGCCAAGGTAAGAGCAGTGTCTGAACCAGCTTATTTTGGATACATAAGTTAGGTTTCTTAATGTGGATCCCAAAAGCCTCAGCAATATGAAGTAGACGAATTCTTAGGGTGAAGTTAAGATTTGTTGGTATGCGGTAAATGACTTTGAAAGCCTCTTTAATATCAATGTTGTGTTCTCTTTCCACAAGATAAGACAGAATAGCGCTATGAACGGATTTTGTTTGTCCTTTACTTAACCGCGCAGGGTGATGTTCGAAAATTCGATGAGAAACGCGCCTAATTGTACGGCCTGTGTAACTGCCTTCACAGGAGCAGTCAAACTGGTAGATACACATAGAAGAGGCGAAATTAGGTAGTTTAACTTTAATTTCCGGAAAGCAAAATGATGAAGAGTGGCAGTACCTAGGGTAGTTAGACTGGAATCTGGACGAAATGAAAATAAGTAAAAAGAACATTTTTGAGCCAAATTAAGCTTTACTTTTTTCCCTAGAATGTTTAGTATAAAAATATCGGTATTTCGTTTCATTTCTCCAGTATTTTCCTTCATTTATTATTATTTTAACGTCGTTCTGATAACATCTGTATCACATCAAACCTTGCAAATTTTGTACGTTCCATGGACAAACAATAAAAAATATGTTGTTAAAATTACACACATTATGCAAGTGAATATTCTCTTCAGCCATTCTTACCTCTTTACATCACTGTAAGATTTTATTTCATTAGAGCTGTAGCGAAATAGGTAAAATAAAAATTTGAAAAGACACCTAAATTTCTGTGGAACATCTGTTCTTTTTTTCACTAGTCTGTGTATTTAACAGGTTAGGTAAATTGCAGTCACAGAATTTCATAACTTATTTAACACAACTGTATGCACACCTTAATTGTTGTGCAAGACCTGAAGGAAAGTTCGGATTTTGTACCGAAACCTTGTCTAGACACTTAGTTGGATAGAGATATTCGTTAAAGTGATGAACAGTTAATACAGTCCCTAAGATGAAGTTATAATGAAGTTATGAAAATAACATAGTAAATGCCAACGTCAGTCAATTTACTGATGATCGAAGCTGAGAGAACATCTAGCTGCAGAAAACTATGTACTAATGACTGACTGAGATGAATAAGTGTATACCACCCACATTAACCAGTAGTGCTTGCTATCCACATTGAAGTCATCCGAGCACTGAACGGACATTTCCCTCGTTTGGGACTGAGTTCATCATTGGTGTACCTGGCTAAATTCGGCTCCCTGAGCCGAAATAGTTCAAACCAACCGATTACTAACTAGCTACTTGGGAGAACCCGTAATCTCATAAATAAAATTCACAATCCGCAAGCAAGTACCACTGATCAATGTGAGTGGTATACAGTTACTGCTCTCAATCAGTCGGTAGTATACGGTTTTATGAAATTGTGCTTGCTTTAATGATTACCATTTATGGTATCAAACCAATCACAAAATACCTCGGTCTAGTTCTATCTTCCGACCTTACTTGGACATCTCATATCCTAACGATTTCTAAGAAAGTGTTCTGTCTAACCTACTACATTAAGAAACTAAGACAATCTGGAATCACCCAACCTCTACTTTCACAATTTGTCAACTCTTGTATCTTACCTATTCTACTTTACTGCTCCCCGTTAGTCTTTCCTGGGCTACTGAAAAAGGACTATACCATCCTGAGAAGGATGTTGAAGGTAGTTAGTAGGACTAGTGGTGTAAAACTCAGTCAGCTCGTCACTACATTAGTTGAAAGGCATCTGAATACATGCGAAAAATGGTCTAAAACCATACTCTCCGACCCCCAACACCCCCTCTATTCCCAACTCTCGCCTTGTATCTCATCAAGTAGAACCAGAAATCAGTATAAAATAATATATGCTCGTACAACCAAGTACAGGAACTCAACGATACCATACTTGGCCCGTGTTCTAAGTGACAGAGACAATGTTAAGCGCGAAACCTATGACTTGCTTTGTTGTTAATAACATAATTTTAGGCTCTTTTATTTCTCTCTTATTTTGTTTTCTGTAGTGAACTCCTTCTTAAACACACTTAGCTACCTAAATTATTAACACTGCTTACTTTTTTGTACTTTACTCTATTCCTTCTTTTGTGTATCTACTGGTTCCGACTATATTAGCACTATGAGTATTACAAAATTGTCCTGTCATTAACCATCATGTAATTATTAGTTTTTGTGGTTGTTGTTTTTTTTGTTCGGCAATATTAACTGACAATCTTGGTTGTGAAAGCCATTATCACCATCTTAAAATTTTGTATTATGCAGGATTACTCACACTACTACTACAAACACCGCATTAGACCTGACAATAAAAAAACAAAACAACCCTGAAATGTTATTTTATGATTGTTTAGTGTTGTTTCAACCAAATTAACTGATCATCTTGGCGATAAACATTCTTAAATATCATTTCATAACTTCTTGTATGACTATAGCTTTACTGTCACCATGCATAATCATATCATAGCTTCCACTACCCAATACTGAGATATTATTTTATGTTGTTTATTTTCCTTTCTACTTCTTGGTATTTTTTCGCATTTAAAAAATTTTTTTTGTGTTTTTGTGTTTTTTTGTTGTTGTTGTCTTTATATTTATTTTTTGAAATACTCCTTTTAAATGTTTGATAAAATTAGATGCAAATATTGTAGATATGTGCTGAAAATTCCACACTGTACCACTAGTACTGTTTCTGGAATAAAGCAAATTATTATTATTTTTTGATCTGAATAATTTTGGTACCCACTATGGTGAAATTTAATCTCCAGTTGTGTATATTACAAAGTGTGAATTCGACCTAGAAGATCTGATTGTCGTTGTAATTCAGACTAGTAATCTAATGTCTACAGAATTATCGTTACGATTGATTAATCGAAGATTAATATATCTAATACCACTTATCTGAAGAATTTTCGTCATTGATAGTAAACAGCCTCTCTAAAGATAATCTGATAATGAATCGATTGTTATTCGGAACAAATGTCAGAAAACTTATTTTTCAACTAACAAAAGATACTAAGACCTGGTTTATTTTTAGAAAACAGTCTTTTGGTGTTTTAACAATTCATCATTTACCAAGGAACACTAAGTAACGTAGCGCATTAAATCAATATTCATAGCGTATGCTTGGTGAAAATAGAGATTAAAACAAGTGCAAAGCGTAAAGTTTGCAGAAATAATTAACATATTAGGTTTGTGTTCCGCTGACAGCTAACATTTAAATATCACGTAAGTTAGCCGACCTGATATTCACAAGATTAGGAAAATTAGTTTTAATAGTGATTTATGAAACGTATGGCTATGAGTGACCCAAATTCTTCATTATTGTAGTTGTTTTTAATATAATTTCTTCAGCTGGAAATATCTATTTAACAGGTTTCAGTTCATAAACATATTTTATTAGTGTTACCTATTGGAAAAAGTTCTGTTTGACGTAGTCATCATGTATACATGTGTATTTTGTAATTTTAGTTGAAATTCTACCTTCATCTTGACAAAGTTTGTGCTCACTTAAATGTTTGTTAGAACTTTTTGAACTGTTCATAGGTTTCTTGTTAGTAAAGTGATGCAAAGCACTGACATCACCTTCGAAATTTCTATCCTCGGTACTGATCTACTTCATTAACTTCTCCGAATGAAGTACCAATCGTCGTGGGTTTATATCTCCGAGGTGACATGATAAAGCATGGAACCTAGATTCAGGGATTTTTGTCAAATTTTATCAACCACCTGGCATATATATATATATATAAACAGTTTCATGTAACAGAGTTATTAGGAATTTAATAATAATGGAGTAAATCGAGGTAGTTGCAGTGTTTTTCGGTGGTCCAACGGTAGAATGCTCGCCAACCAGGCTCGACTAACACACTCATAAACGTCGCCTGGTTTACTGGTTGGCAGTAGGTCAGCAAAAAAGGGAAGGTTAGCCATGACACTAGCAACATTACCCCGCAAAATAATGTCCTCGCTACTGAAACTTCAAAGCCTGAAGCCATATGTTCCCCTCAGAAGTTAAGGAATAGAAACAAAAAGTGCAGTTCATGTACATTTATCCTCAAATCATCTGATTCACTTAGATACAAATTTTCGGTTCAGAAACTTCAAGAACTGATCATTTTTGAAAAGATTTTGGTAACACGACTTTTAGAATTAGTATTGTATGTTACCAAATATCTCTAGATTACTAATAGCTATTTACCCCTGACAAAAACATGTAGCATCATTCACTTGCATTGCACGCATCGCAAAAAGCATTTAATTGGATCTAATGAACAGTGTGAAGATGACGTAACTCAAAACAGGCGTAGCTTCAGTCTCCCTTTCCTTATTTTATCCTTACAACGTTCATGAATTAATGTTTAATCATTTCAGTAAATAACTTTAGAGTTACACATTCGGCTTGTCAACTGCAAGTCAACCATGTGATAAAGTAGTCACATTTCATTGGTTTACTAAGAGTGAAGCGAAAGTATGTTATAACTGTGGATAATAATACTTTTTCGATTTTGGTTAGATAATGAAATACGGTTGACAACTAGGTCGAAGACGGAATATGACTTTCCTCTCTCAAATACTTTGTACTGCACTGAAACCATGGCAAGTATCAGAAAACAAGACAAGCATGTGCCAGTGAGAATAATAACTATTATTTTGTCAAAAAAATTATATCAGGCATATACGCACTATCAATGACTAACTTGATTGGTTATATAACGTCGGGCATCAAATCTTGTGCAACTAAATGCTGACAAAATTCAGCATTAGAAAACGGTGCAGTAAATACATCCAGTATCCCTGATTAGTTTGAATAAAACAAGAAGAAACATATTTGCAGGATGTAAAAAGTGCTGATTTTTTATCTTATGACTTTTCTTCTACTGCTGACAGCTTAAAAATGACATAAGTTGTTATAAATGTAAAAAAATATATAGCATACTCTAAAAATTACTTCAACTCAAAAAGCCAAGTAGAGGAACAAGAGATATGAATACAAGATAGTTAATTATCTAACTGCCAGAGTTTATTTATACATAATATGACGGAAAATTAGGAGAAGAGGATGGGGTTGAGAAGAAATGGTAAGTGAAAGTAAAAATTCTTACGTAAACAAACTATTAAGTAAACTGAAATACTGATAATGGGTTCAGCTGAGTGACTGATAATCAACAGAAAAAATTGTGACGTAAAGCAAAATTCAAAAATGAAACAGAGACATCTAGTTACCATGGTTTTTAAAGATTAACAAACTATCTTTCTATATACAGAGATTAAGCTGAAATCGTTCAATAGAAATGACTCCCTCAAATCGAAGTATCCAGGCTTTTCTCTAGATACTTATCTTTCTCAAGGCTTGACTGATTTCGACTGCATTTTCTGTGTCAATATTTCTCATCCTATCCAGTCGAGAATATTCAATAAAGAGCCTAGGAGGGCGTTGAAAAACCTAGAAAACAATGACGAAATCATTATTCTAGGACCAGATAAGAGTTTTAGTGTCATAATAATGAACCAGCAGGATTACATTTTTAAAATGACAACGATACTGATTGATACGATGAGATTCCAGGTCAGTTGGTTTTAGTCACTCCCTATATGAGTAGGCCCACTATTACTAAGAAAATGATCAAATAAATATTTAAAAAAAAACAGAATTAGATTCTAAATCAGTGCTGGTGAAATTAGTAGAAATATTTCACTACCTCAAGGCTATTTTATAGGTCACTTTATAATTTAATTGCTTACTTTCATAAATCAGAAGAAATGGTTATAATAATTTATTTCTGGCCTAAGACAGATTTATTTCGGTAACTTGATTATTCCTATAAATTATTCAGAACAAAATAGTCAGAGTGAAAATGTGTTTCCAATAAATTCTTCGGAAGGCTCTACAATTATAAATCCATTAATTTAAGCATACAATGGCCAGTAAAGGCAAATTAGAATCATATCCGAAATGTATTGTGGAACAGGTTTAAGATGGGATGGAAAAAAACGTCAGTTAGTTTTGAATATGCGTGGTCAATGAGAACATGAGTTAAAATGAGATGAAATGATTTAATGAAGTGTATATGCACTGGACGAACTGAAACCCTCGGGTACGCACACACCAAGACTTAATGGTTCACCAACAGTCCACAGGCCCGAAGTACCACTACGTTCCATCCTAGATATGTGTCAGTCTCCCTATCATTCTTCAGCAAAGTGATTGATAAAGGCATTGGAACCTTTACATCATGAACTAGTGATATTCCGTGTAAAAGGCGTATTTAGTTTTGTAGAAATTACCAAAAGCCTGAATGTAAAGGGAAAGAAAATGATGTCACCGAATGTAGCATCATTATTCACCAACGTCCCATTACTCGAAACAGTCAACTACTTATGTGACCAACTGACAGAACGAAAGATAGATGTAGGTATCCCATCGTAAAAAGTCAAGGAATTACTATTGAAATGCACTATGAATGTCCAGTTTATGTTCAACAATAATTTTTATAGACAAGTTGATGGTTGTGCCATGTGATCACCTCTGGGCCCTATGCTAGTGGATATTCTCCTAGCAAAGCTTGGAAATGATCCACTCAGAGACACCATTAAGAAGCTTGACCATTACTGTCGATAAGTAGATGATACCTTCATCCTTTGTGATAGGAATCTTAATAAAAAAGAGCTTCTGAATGCTGTTAATAGTGTTCACCCAGCAATTCAGTTTACATGTGAGGAAGAAAAAATAACAGTATACCTTTCCTAGACGTCCTCCTCACCATGAAGACAGACGGATATCTACAAAGGAATCTACTTAGAAAGAAGACTTGGACGTGTCAGTAAACTCATTTTTATAGCTTCACACCGATTCAATACAAAAGAAACTTAGTTAGGTGTCTTAGTTATAGAATAAAACGCATATGTTCAGAGAAGTGCATTAAAGAAATGTGTAAACTGAAACTTACATTACAAAAAATGGGTATCCAGAGAACTTCCTAAAATTGTATATGTCATTGCCCAAAGATAGGGCAACGATGGATACCGCAGATAAGAAACCTTCGTATCTTAAGTTAAGTTACAAAGGGGAAATTGCAGCTGACATTCTAAAATGTCGACTTAACACAGCAGTCGAGGGAACAATTCCTGGAGCTAAACTGGGACTCAGCTTCTCAACTAAACCAGTAGTCACACAATGAGTCAAGGATAATCACCAAAGATGGCTTCATCATTGTGTACCTATGAATTCAACTGCTCATGTGGAGCTAGTTACATTGGCCGTACTCAGAGGGCTTTATCGATGCGCGCCCGTTAACATGTACCTGCATAATTGCTCAGAGTGGAATACTAATGCGTAAATAGTGCAGTCTTAGCCCGCTTGGTAGATACTGGACACTGAATAAAACCTGAGTAGGCCTCCTTAATTGTTTACCGGGTTCCTGGTGTAACAACAGAAGGCAAGGGTCAGACAATAGATCGTTTATTAAGGAAAATCAACACATATTTATAGATTTTAATGTACATTATTGCAGATTATTGTTAGTAGAAAATACAGTCTTTTGATTGGTTGCTTCTCACAGAAAGTTAACCTTGCATCTCTTTGTGGCTGTGTCAGATCATCCATATGCTCACTGTACCCGCCTACGCAAAGTCTTTGTTCTCATTTTCTCACCACCAATATTAGGGACATGAACATTGACGTCAATTACTGTCTACCAACTTTGGCTAGCAGCCAGCTCTCACCACACTGGTATTCAATTCAAAGGAATTCAACTACGTCTTCTATCAGTAGCTGAAGCAGTGGCAGTCAATAACCGAAGATCGGCTCTTTGTATACAGAAAAAGTATGTTCAACCATTATGTATACCTTGGTCTACAATAAGACCAACAAATCTTCCACAAACATTAGAGCTTTAAATTCCTACCGCAATTTCCTTTTCTTCCTCTTTTCCTTTGTTTCACTGACAAACGTTCGCTACTGACCTTTTACAATTTCATGACCTTTCTTATGATTTCTGGTACCTTGGGTTTAAGTATTGCTTTTCTAATTTGTTACCGTATTTACAAAATCCTGTTCATTCCACTTCACTAAATTCCTTATTATTATTATTTTTTGATAATCATTCACCAATTATACTTTTAAGTTTAAACCATATATATATATCATTAAATTATTTCATCTCATTTTAACTCATGTTCTCATTGACCACGCATATTCAAAACTAACTGACTATTTTTCCATCCCATCTTAAACCTGTTTCACAATACATTTCGGATATGATTCTAATTTGCCTTTACTGGCCATTGTATGCTTAAATTAATGGATTTATAATTGTAGAGCCGAAGAAGAATTTATTGAAAGCAGATTTCTTTGTATACGTTAAAATAATGCCTAAGCAGCTGAAAATCTGAGTGGTTTAAAATAATCATGTTTTCTAAGTTGAGTTGGGCATGTAGCTGGTGAACTATTCGAACGACTTCAATCTAAAGTGATTTTAGACATCATCGAGTTTGAGGTAGTGTAACATTGTAAACAACAGCAGACAAGGACTAGTTTCCCTTACAGCTAAAGTTTAGAAATAATAGCATCACGTTTCGAGATTCAAAGTTCATAAAGACTGTTAGATTTTCAGTGTGAACCTCTGAGTCCAATAAACCATGTGCCAGCTGTAAAGACTGAATTGAAGACTTTCACATGAAATCTTCAGTTAAATTTTGATGACTTTAGTTCTTTTTCAAAAGGCAGTCCCATATAGATCAGTTACTTGGTTTATTTGGTACTGATCAAGAGTTCAGTCTCTAACATTTTTCTTCTGCTAGTCTGTCCTGTTATTTATGGTTGAAATCGCTAAAGACAGATGTCAGTTTACCAAGCCAAGGCATTTTGAGAATTTCTGACTGATGACTCACTTGAACAGTGACAGTAGCCTGCTTAAATCACTGGGCTACCTAATTTTTCACAGATCCCAATGCAAAAACACTTGACTTAGTTATGCTTTGTTTTAACCAGCTATTTAAACCAATGAAGAACAATTTGTACTCATGTGCATTATTGAATTGCTTTCACCATACCATTTGGTATGTTTCGAAGGAACAGACACGTCAGAATTCAGAGCATGTTTCATATGGGATAGAATTCCGTCGAATGATATACTGTGGATTACTGTTTTACTTGAAGAATCTTTATAAGGAGAAGATAAAACCTAAGTGAAAAATTTTGCAATGTATATAAGCAGGATGTTCAGAATAAAGCTATTATCATTATTATTTATTCTATGGATATTAGGAAACTCAGTCTGTTTTTTAATATTTTATTCATTTTAGTGATATTTTAAGGTATTCTTGAAGATATATTATGTAAGAGAATATGTCAACATGTCTATAGGCACCAATTTATAGTGATTGTAATATACCATGATTCAACTGAAGTTGAGAAAACTTGGCTACTGAATTATTAACTAGTAGATTAGATGGGTGCGCCGGCGGCACAGCGGTTAGGACGCTCGCCGACCATTCACATGGTCCGGGGTTCGATCCCCGGACGACGCACTCCTTTACCTCGCTAAACCAGAAATAATGCTGGTGAAGAGGGAAGGTTGGGCATGAGGCTAGCAACCGCATCCTGTAAAAATAAACACTGCTGCAGAAACTTCACGCCACTGGAACGCGAAGGAAAACAAAGATTAGATGGCCATGGGCTGAACTCCAAGAAGTATTTTGAGCTTCTGCCAATAAAGACTTTCTGAAAATGGGGTATTCTGTGTGATGCGATATTCATTGACAATATAGATTACTCTAATCTATGATGAAAACATTAACAGTTTTCATATTAACTATTTTTTTTAAAGGCACCATATCTTGTTATTCATCAACTTTTGGTGGCATAACAGAATAATTTTTTTATTTTATCATAAGAGCTTGTGTTGGCGATGATGCAAGTAGATATTAGGATGGATAAGTGGATAAAGAAAATGCCAAAGAAAAAAAATCACGTTGAATATTTCTGACGTACAAAAATCAGGGTAAAACTTTTATAATCATATTACTAAAACAAGGATTACAGAACGAGAAAAAACCTCAGTCACATTTCTCTAACATGTGATTAAGCAAAAAAGCAACATTTCCGATTTGGTCAACTACGCTGAAAAAGGAATGACTGAATCAGCTTCCAGTAGAAATTAAAAGTTCATTATCATTGAATCAAATGGGAACAATTTAACCACACGAAAATTTTACATATTGACAATGATTATTGTTGAACTATTTTAGTCTAATAAAGTAGATTTTTACAGTCAGCAGGGAAGAAAAACGCTTAGCCAAAAAAGTTTTTCTTCATTCACTAACTAAGGAAATAGAGTGATTCAAAGCATAGATGAGTCCAAGGATGTTGATGAGGAGATCTTATGAGCAGAAAATGACAGCTTTTAGACAATCGTGGATCCAACTGAAGAAGACTACATAAAACAGGATGAAATGAAAATGTGGTGTTGAAGATTTATGTCCCACTCAGAATTTAAGGGAATAATAATATTACTTGCTAACATTTTAACCGATTATAAATAGTCCAGAGAATGCCTCGATGTTTGTACGTTTTCTTCACTAAGCGTCTCCTAATGTACAAATCAGTGTATTATCTTCTGGAAATATTTCAGAAACCACTCATGGATTTCCTAGCAGCACGTATAAGTCAATTTTATGGTAAATATGACTTGAACTTTTAGAAAATAATGACTTATAAGACATTAGTGTTGAACACTATCGAAGTTAAACTAATTTTCCATCTACCTAGGGACTGGAGTTCAAATCGTTTCATACATCACCTATCACTGAGCTATTTAAATTGTACAGAAGGAGAAGGATTAATCAAAAAAATAGATAACAGGATTTGACATCTGACCAGTAGTTTCCGGTAAATTCTTAAACGATAGTCTTTAAGCATATGGTAGACTTTAATAAATGTAGCAAACTAAGTGGGTATGAAAAAATGGAATTTGTTTCCTTTTAACTCGATGATTTTATTCTTTTAAATGGGAGCTGAAATTTTCTAGCGTCAGTTTCAAAATCAGTAGCACTTTTGATTCATGAATTTGTGCTTGCCACTGCATGCAGTATATATATAAACGCATCAGACTATCTAAATGACTCGCCGACAAATGATAATCTTTTTCACTAAGACAGATGGCATTTTGTATTTATATTTCAGTTATGCATGATATACAGTACGAAATTCCTGGATCATGGTATATATGCAGATAATGGAGGCACTGTGTCTTAAATATCTACTACTATATAAATGAGATTCACCTTATGAAACTCAATAGGAAAATGAACAACGAAAGCTTTGAAAACAACAGTTGCCTCTTTTTCAAGGAGAGTTTTTAGGATTGACTGATAGGAAAGAGCATAACGTGACATATCCTACCAAATGAAACAGTTTAAAACAATAAAATCTAGACAGCGATTCACTGTATTAACCAAGTAATTTATTCCTATTTTCCAGTCAGCACTGGAAATAAACTATGTAATTTACAGGCCGAGTTAGACTTACATGACACAGATAGAGTCGGAATTATGAAAAAGGCTAATCCAGTATAAGTGGTTGAACTGGTGACAAAACTACAGTCATTATTCATGCTGGAAGGGTTTATCTTTTGAACCGATCGAATAAGAAATGGAAATACCGTTCATTATGGTTAAGTAAATTGTAACTGAGAATTTTGGGCGCTTTTTTTGATGCATGCTAAAGCAGCTTATTAAAAAAAATCTCGGTTATTCATGAATATAATTCAATTGATATCGGTAGTCTTACAATAATTCTGATTCCATGAAAAAATAAAACCTTTTCAAATAAAATGTTGTTAGAACAGTTGATTATTATTTAGTTACAATAAAGGACATTTCGGAAAGACTGAAATTTGTCCAAAGTCTCTTTGCTATTCGCTTAAAGTAAAACTAGTTTTAATCACTTAGAAGTTATAATAAATGTAATTTTTCACAAAACAGCATTTGACATGATTTCTGGATTGATATAAACACGTCCTCAAGAAGAAAGTTAATTTCTCGTACTATTAAGTTAATAGAATATAATAAATGTGCAATAACTCAGCGCTCAACGAAAAATTGTTTCAACCTGTTAGTTAGTGGAAACATGCAGTTGTTACTAGACAACGGTGGTCAGTTCCCACAACAGTCGAAAATGCAGCAGACAAGTCTAACAAAGTCTTTTCAGTTAAACGGCCAAATATATGAACAAATTAAGGGGATACATATGAGATCGCCCATATCAGGTTTGATTGCAGAAGCAGTGATGAAAAGGCTCGAAAGTGTGATCCTACCAAAGATCAAACCCGAAATTTGGATACTTTACGTAGATGACACATTCGTGATAATCAAAAGAAACGACTCAGACAAAACTCACAACTTAATAAATAACATCTTCAAAGACATCAGATTCACAAGAGAAGAATTCGTGGACAAAATTCCACTTTTGGAAGTCTTAGTTGGACGAACAACCACAGGAAAGTTAGAAACTCAAGTTTACAGAAAATCAACCCACACAGATCAAATACTCAATTCCAACACCAAAAACCCAATAATACCTAAAAAGAGTTGCACACAAACATTATTCAAGAGGGCCAGGACACATTGCAGCACTTCTACCTTAAGAAAGAGTGAGGGAAAATATATCATGTACGTATTCCAAAAGAACGGATATCCACGAAAATTCATCAGAAGACATTTACCCCAAACCAACCAAAGGAATCAAAGGCTCCCAGGGAAAACAAAAAGAAAATCATCTCACTATGTATAAAGAACGTCTCAGAAATCACTGCAAGACTCTTCAAACCCATAGGAATTGTTGTCGCACGCAAACTAACAAAATCACTTCACTCAACTCTGAGACAACCAAAAGACTCAACAGCGAAAGAAGATAAAATCAACATCATCTACAAAATAGATTGTATCAACTGCGAAGAAAATACTTTGTCCCAAGTGGATGCCCTCTTCGTCTTCGTATCCATGATCATAAACTAGCCGTCAAAAGTCATGACATCCACTCCCTCATATTGCTGCATACAGACAACCACAGACATTAATCCAACTAGGACAACGTTTAAATATTAGACAGGGGAAACACCGAGAATGCTAGAGAATTTTTGGAAGCTTGGTATTCTAGTGAATCAGCGATTAACAGGCACATTGACATAGATAAAATTTACTAATTCATAAGAGAAAAATCTCATGTACAAAAAGCCAAACTTCAGGTCAAGGAAACAATCAATACCGATACAAATCACGTTCAAAGTCACCGAGAGAGATGACTTATAAGCTCGTGGAGAAATCTAAAAGCTCATTTCAAATTGAAGTATGCGCTGAAGGTGTTGCCCAGCCTCGGAAATAAACCATTCAGCTCAGAGAACACAACTACATAGAAGTCATCAAGAGAAAGTAAATACAGGTGCAAAGTCTTTTTTGAAGTAATTTTCATCCTGAATGAACTGCAGTTAGCAGACTATTGACAGTCAGTCATTATTGTACGGATTTATTCTTCTAATTTGGAATTTTCCGAAACCCAGATAAAAGAAAGTCCTGTATTAGATTGTGAAAGAGGCTTGAAGTGAACACTGATGAACCAAAGAGGGCTGTCCCAAAATAATCTAATAGCCTAAAATGGTTATTTAGATAATATCGATTTACAATGATAAAACCCTTTGGTTCTTATAAACCCCTCGTTTAAATAGGTGTGATCGTATTCGAGTTGTTAGTTTCAACTACAAATAATCAGATAAATGACTTCAAACCTAGTGCATGTATTTACGTACTACAGTATACCAAATGAGTCTGTATATAAAATTAATATGTCTTCCAAATAATACCTTCCATTGGTGGAAGAGTTGTGATTTGTATTCAAATAATCACGGCGGATAGCCGCGTTTACTGATTAATAAAGTTTAGTGAAACCATCACTACGGAAATAACAAATTATAGGTAACTACATGAAAATTATTATTATTATTATTATTGCATCCTTTAATTCCTAGAGGAACATAGGGCTTCAGCCGTGCGTCTCCATTGCGTTCTGTTCTCTGCTAGAGTCTTCACCTGGCTCCAAGTTTGCCCACACGTTTTCATCTCCTCTTCACATGACCTCCTCCAAGTCACCCTGGCACTGACGACCAACTCGCCGCTTCCCTTTCGGGTTCCACTTGAGCAATGGCTTGTCTAGTGATGTCACTTGATGGTTTCCTCAGAGTATGGCCAGCCAATCCATCTCCATTTCCTCCTGCCTATTTGTTTCACAATTAGTTCCTGGTTGGTTCGCTCATTGCCAGAGATCTCTGTTGCTGATCTTTTCTGGCCCGCCATGTGATCTTGAGTATTGAGCGAAGACAACTGGCTGTTAATGAAAGTCTGTAGTTTGTTCGAGATGCTCTTTATGACGCGCAGTGCAAGTCTCTGATCCGTATAGTAGCACTGACTGACTTCACATTGGAGTTGAAAATCCGGATCTTATTTTCATTCTGATGATGGGTGCTGCTGACCTCCACACAGACTTGAGAGTAGTGAAAGCTTGTCTTGCTTTTCCGATTCTTGCTTTGATATCCTCGTCAGTTCCACCTGTAGTTGAAACGATGCTTCCCAGATAGGTAAAGGAGGTTGTTTCTTTCAGGTTCCTGCCATTTATGCTGATCGTTGTCAGTTGTTGTTGTTGCTGTTGATGGTGTTGCCCAGGAATTTTCATCACCTCTGTTTTATCTATGTTCACCTGAAGTCCTATCTTTGATGCTTCTTCTGCTAATTTGTTGCTTTTCGCTTGCATATCTTCCAGTTTGTGGGAAATCAGACATATATCATCGGCGAAGTCCAGATCCTCCATGAAAAAGCATTTATAATTACCACGACAATGCAAAGCAAAACAACGACTGGAACAGACAATGCATCAAATAATAAACATAGTTTCTAAATTTCAGGAAGCGTTGAAAGGCTACAGAACATTACAATAATTCACGAAATAACAGTTTATATTAAATGATAAAAGAAATTAAACAATTAACGAAATGTTTTTACTGAAAAATCCTTCGTGTAAGATAAGGATTGAGAAGCTGTATCATATACACAGGTTGTTTATGCTTTTCAGATGAAGTCCATCACAATTCATTCAGAGTTTAAGCAGACAATCAATGAAAAACAAAACAAAAGCGATTCTTTTATAAATAAAAAAGACATCTTATCTTAAAATAAGAAGATGCAGACTTACAGCCTCTGGTGTTTTTGCAGAGAATTATTTTATCTCAATCTAATCGTCAGTGTTTACTTGGTACTTATTTATTCTAATATTTTGTCTTCGATGTGATGATGTCATCTATAGACTTTAAAAAGGAACTTTATTATGAAATCACACCAGTTAAAAGTATTTCTTCAAAATTTCGGGATTTGGAGATCAATTTTGATTTCAAGGTATTCAATCACGAACAGATATGATTATTAGGATGGTTAGTAGCTAGGCAATGGAACAGCGGTTTCGTCTTCAGTGGTATGCATCTTTGACAATATCATGTGTTGAACCTACCAACGTCATGATAAGAGGAGTGAGACTTGCCACTCAGATACTATAACTAAATTCGGTGGTCCAAAAATTCTAGTTTCCATCAACTTGCGATAGAGATCTACACCTAATCAATCTTAGCGCTGGGTTTCTACCCTCAAACTCAGTAGTGTAAATCGTTTTGGTCATGGCTTTGCACTGAAACTTCAGGAAATCTATCTCAAAATTTGTTCAGCCGGTTTTCAAACTCATATTGGTTCATGATAATCGCTACCTTGAAAAGAATTTTTGAAAGTTAGGGTGACCAGATACTTCTTGAATGAAATTGTAAGACTGAAGTTAAGATGTATGCACAGTTGTTTCCATGCATACTGTTGGAGTTGTAATGTGTTTGCTTGCAACATTTTGATTTCGTTGGCTTTAATCTGCATTAAGTTATCAGTTCACAGTAATAAGCATACTAAAACTAAGTATTTAACCAATCTTCCTCCTGACTTCAATTTTAATGACTTCAGTGAGCGTCAGCTTATGAAGGAAATAATTTTCAGTATGTATGAAGCAGAACAAGCTGCAGGCAAAGGAGACCTCGCAACACTCTACCAAACAACTAGGTACCTATCGGGCAAAAGTTTGACACAAATTAAGCCGGTGAAGGATGACAATGGAAAGTCACTCACCAAAGAAGTGGAGCAAAGGAAACACTGGGCTGAACACTTCAAAAGTCTCCTAAATCGACCACCACCTACAATACGCCCAGCAATACCAACAATGGAGACAGAGCTACCAGTGAACACCAACCCCCCGATGAAATCAGAAGTCCTGAAGGCAATCAAGATGCTAAAAGCTGGAAAAGCAGCAGGACCAGGTGGAATTCCAGCAGAAGCGTTGAAAATGGACCAAGAGACAACAGCGGACTTGATGACGCCACTACTGGAGAAGGTGTGGAAAGAAGGCAAAGTACCTGGAGACTGGAAGAAAGGATACTTATTCAAATTACCAAAGAAAGGAGACTTAAGTCAATGCAAGAACTGGCGCGGAATTATTCTCCTGTCCATCCCAAGCAAAATACTAAGCCGCATCATACTGGAGAGAATCAAACATGCCAACCTGGATAAAAAACTTCGACCGGAACAGGTTGGATTCAGGAGTAACAAGTAATGTATTGATCAGATCGCCACATTACGGATCATCATTGAACAAAGCCTGGAATGGCAGCCACCTCTCTACCTCAACTTCATCGACTTTGAAAAGGCCTTCGACAGCGTCGATCGAGAGGTGATTTGGAAACTACTTCGCTACTACGGGGTGCCACCGACAATTATACATCTCATCCAACAGCTGTACGACAATGCTGCATGCCAAGTCATCCACAACGGGAAACTTACGGAATCCTTAAAAGAAGTGAGGACAAGAGTAAGACAAGGCTACCTACTATCGCCAATGATTTTCTTGATTGCATTAGATTGGATAATGCGATAAACAGCTGGCAATGAGGAAACAGGCATAAAATGAACTCACACAAAAAACTTGGAGGACTTCAGGTGAACATAGAGAAAACAGAGGTGATGAAGATTCCTGGACAACAACACCAACAACAGACAACGATCAGCATAAATGGCAGGAACCTGAAAGAAACAACCTCCTTTACCTATCTGGGAAGCATCGTTTCAACTACAGGTGGAACTGACGAGGATATCAAAGCAAGAATCGGAAAAGCAAGACAAGCTTTCACTACTCTCAAGTCTGTGTGGAGGTCAGCAGCACCCATCATCAGAATGAAAATAAGATCCGGATTTTCAACTCCAATGTGAAGTCAGTCAGTGCTACTATACGGATCAGAGACTTGCACTGCGCGTCATAAAGAGCATCTCGAACAAACTACAGACTTTCATTAACAGCCAGTTGTCTTCGCTCAATACTCAAGATCACATGGCGGGCCAGAAAAGATCAGCAACAGAGATCTCTGGCAATGAGCGAACCAACCAGGAACTAATTGTGAAACAAATAGGCAGGAGGAAATGGAGATGGATTGGCTGGCCATACTCTGAGGAAACCATCAAGTGACATCACTAGACAAGCCATTGCTCAAGTGGAACCCGAAAGGGAAGCGGCGAGTTGGTCGTCAGTGCCAGGGTGACTTGGAGGAGGTCATGTGAAGAGGAGATGAAAACGTGTGGGCAAACTTGGAGCCAGGTGAAGACTCTAGCAGAGAACAGAACGCAATGGAGACGCACGGCTGAAGCCCTATGTTCCTCTAGGAATTAAAGGAAACAATAAAAAATAATAATAATGAGAGTACAGTAAGGACAATTAGAATGCTTTAGGTTGAAAAACATGACTACCGCATGAAAGTTATCAACCCGAAAGACAGTTCCAATCAAAAACAAAAAATAACTAAAAGAACTGCTGAATATATAGTTGTTTCGTTTTAACTTTTTTCTAGCATTAGAAATGGTTTCATTCTGAAATGTTTCAATTAACTGAATGGTCACAATTAATTCTTTATTCAATAAACTGTGATCATCATTGTCAACTAGAGGTTGACCTTATTTAAGTTTTTATTCCTAATTCACTTAACTGAATTTTGATGTGAACATATTTAGCGTGTATAGGTAGATACATATACGCATATCGCTTATAAACATTTTGTGGAGGTATATAATCGTAACTATGTTTTATAGAGACTTTTGATAATCTCTAAACGTGTACAAATCTCACTAAAATTCATTAAATTAGTGTAATGACTTTTTCAAACTATTCAGTCATCTACATGTGAAGTTTTGTTTTATTATTATTGTTATTAATACTACTACTATTATTATTACTGGATACAGATAAACAAAGATCCATCTATAAGTATTCACAATTTTCACCATTATATAAGCGGAGTATAAATATAAATGCACAAACGTATGGTAGGATAGAAAATTATTCATTTTGCAAATCATTTAAATAGCACTTCTATGAAATGACTAGTTTATAAGTATTCATCTGAAAATAATCGAATAACCTATAATGCTACCACTGATTGTCTACACTTTCACAGTGTTATTTCAGTTCATCTTGACTGCTGCTGGAGAATGTCCAAAACGATGTATGTGTATGGGACAAACAATTCATTGCCAAAATGTTGGGTTTCGTGCAATACCCCGTTTGCCAAGTATTGTTCCAAGTCCAGGCGGGGGAGTTCTCCAGTACTTAACTATCGTGGAGAATTCTATAATGAGATTGGAGAAAGCCTCCTTTGAAGGACATTTAGATCTGTTACGCTTAGAGTTGTATTCAAATCAAATTGTATGGATATCTGTTGAAGCGTTCACAGGTTTACCAATGCTCAAAAGTTTAATATTACGGTCTAACCGTTTAGCCTACCTACCGCAAGATGTTTTCACGCCGATATATATGATCGAAGAACTGGATTTGTCGGATAATCAATTAAAACATATACCATTTTCAGTGGAAGGCTTAATTTATTTGAAGCGTTTATCACTAGGCGGGAATCCAATCTACTGTCCTTGTGAAATAGTTGATTTTGCACTGTCACTTATGTACATTGAACAAAAATCGTCAAGAGTTACATGCCATAATCCACCACAAGTACGTAACGTAAGGCTGTCAGATTTGGCTGATCGTCTCAGAACGCTGGTAAATCAAACACGGATTTTAGGCTATCAAACAGTGAGTGAACCAGAAAGAAGTTCAGCGATTTATTCACAGCCTTATTTATTTGAGCCAGAAATACTGCGTCGTTATTGGCCATGGCCACATTGTCCAAGAGAAGATTTTGGTGGGAAATCGCCTAAACTACTTACTAAATCAGACAGTCATTATGAAACAGAGGATCAAAATTCGAATAATTTATTAGTATCGAATCAAAATACTACACTTTATTCCGATAATAAACCACCAGTTTTAGCTGTTCATTTGCGAAACGTAAAAGTAGTGGCTGGTGAAGTGGCGAGATTTATATGTAGAGGTGAATCAGGTACCGTTGGCCAGATTAACTGGATTCTACCTAATACAGCTACACGTTTTATAAGACTTTATCGTCGACGTCAAGTAAGCCATTCATATATTTTTAAAATTATTCATATTGTTTACCGTCTTTTATAGTGGCTAAATATTTGAATTATATAACGAAAGCAGCACCACAAGTTATAGAAACAAGTCGTGGCTGTGGTTACAAGCAAACATCCATTATAATCTAATTTTAAGTCATAACTTCTTTTTCCATTAACAGATTAGACTGTGGGAATCAGTTTCTAGCCAATTACATTCACTACTAGGGAACTTATTTTTTTTTCCTTCACGTTCCCCAGTGGAACATAGGGCTTCAAGCTAGTGGCTTGAAGTTTCTGTAGCAGTGTTTAATTTTTACAGGATGAGGTTGCTAGCCTCATGCCTAACCATTCCTCTTTACCAGCATTATTTCTGACTTAGTGAGGTAAAGGAGTGCGTCGGCCGGAGATCAAACCCCGGACCATGTGCATGGTCGGCGAGCGTCCTAACCGCTATGCCACCGACGCACAGGGAACTTATTGTTGTATCTTATTGTCGCATAATAAGGAGACTTCCTGACCCTATTTTCTTCATTAATATAGGATTCTGAAAAAATTCGAAAATGTAGTACAACTACTTCTACCTTTCAGGTTTATTTGGTAGGTGATATTCTGCAACAGAGTACAAAAATTGCATTTTATTCTACTTGGGACTCATCAGAAAGAAATTGTAATTCTGGATTCCTGTATAAAATACTTCAAATCTAAGTTAGTGAATGCCACCCCAGGAGTCCATATGCCACTAAAGAGCGAGTTATTTCGTTTATTAAAAATGCAGCATGAGATAATAACTATTAATAGTATCAGTCTTTTAATATATTTATGCGTTGAAGTTTCTGTAGCAATTTGGTTAAGTTTTGGGGGTGGAGTTACTAACACCACGTCCCAACCCTCCCTCTTTATCCGGGCTTGGGACCGGCTAGAAAACTAGCGAGCTAGTAATCTAAGTGAGTGGGTGACATCGCGCGTCAGGCCCTTGAGTGGAACCCGAAAGGGAAGTGGCGAGTGGGATGTTCAAGGTTGACATGGAGGATATCGTGTGAAGAAGAGTTGAAACAGCATGAACTAACATGGATGCAAGTGAAAAGTATAGCAGAAGACAGAAGCAACTGGAGACGTGCAGTTGAAGCACAGTTGAAACCCAAGGGAACAATAATAATATATAATAATAGTATTAGCCAATATAATTCATTTATTAATTTGAAAAGTGACGGTTTACATCTCAATAAACTAACTTTTGTCAATGCATGATATAGCACCCATGTAAGGTCCTGTGGAGGCACGTTACCGTTCCACACTCAGTGGTTGACATTTTTCAACTGTTGTTAATTCGCACTTGAAAACACGTATACATTTTAAATTAATAAGGTGGTCATATGCACCCCTTCATTCCGCTTCGTTATACAATCACAAACCGGTTTATTTGCCTTGAAGCAAGAGGCCAGAAAAATTCTGTTCTCAATACTTAGTTCATTCTAGTCAAAAATAGCTGTTGTTGTTTTGGTAATTTCCTTCCTAATAGAGCTAGTAGATAAATGAACAGCTGATTAGCGATGAAAAGTCGGCTCATTTAAAGTGATACTTGTTTATCTTTTTATAAAACTGATTCATTTTGATGACTGTAGAGTTTCCACAATGCATAACCTGTTGAAATTATCCACCGCTGGGTACTTTTTAGAATTTTTGGTGTTAATCTAGTAATAATAATACTCATTTGAAGACAAGAACTTTTTAAAATTTAAATGATGGGTTTATGGTACGCTCTAAGATAGTAAAACGTATAACCGAATCAAACATTACCAACTTCAGGAGGTGTAGAGCCTTCTTCTAAGCTAAGTACGAGCCTCACCACTTAACCTAACTAGAATCATATCACTTACAAATATGACACTTAAATCAAACAAAATTGTTACTGAATCATCACTTGTAATGCCACAGTTGCACTACTACAAAATTTTCAACCTCGACAGTAACACAACGTTGTTCATGGTCTAGAGACTGATTTACATCGATATGTCTACTTTTCAGAATAGTTAAGTACCGAAATCTTATACTAAAACTCTCAGGCTATAACTTTTCAGTTAATTTAGCCTACTTACGTTTGTTACGTTATTTATTCTCGACTTTCGCATTGGCTTCTAGACTATTTCTCACATTACGAAGAACGTCTTCCAGAACATTATTATCAACATATGGCTAGTTTTTTTAATTGTCTTTCGAATATATATATATATAAATAAAACTACACCTTTCTATAAAGATTAGAGGACTTAGTAAAAAGTAGTTTTTTCTCAAACCAATGTACAGTGGAAATATACCTAAATTCCCTACTTTTTTGAAGACTCCAATCCTTCCTTTCGTTTTAACTACAGAATTTGGATAAATTGTTTTTAAATATCTTTCTCTATAACGAGATACCCTAACATATGTACACTTCAAATTGATGAATTACGAAACCAGCAGAATCAAATCAGTAATTAATGCATTTAACCAGGAATATACTTAAAAGTTATAATAGGGACTGTTGTTCGGATACGGAGGTGGCACTTAAGATAAAAATATTTATTACTAAGGTTCATCGTGAGCGCACTGTTTGTTCTGAAAGTTAGTAGACCGAAATAAAAATGAAGACTATGAAGATGATAATTGGTTTATCATAAAGTATAGATTCTGAGTGAAGCCGCAAGTACTAGCGAGAGTTTAAGTCTTTAGTTAAACTGTAAAATGACTACCAAATGTTTTGTTGGTTAGCAGAAGCTGGTTGAATTTCATAGCTGCTAGTCAAAATGATATGAATAAATGGCTTTCGCAAAAACCCTATAGTCAGTAACATTTTATTCGCAGTATAATCACACTTTCTTTATTATCTCTGTAGACTTTTATTGTTTTGCTTGTTTTCTGTCTTTCCTCTAAAAGATTCTTGAAATAACCGAAGTCCACGATTATCATGAAGGGAGTTATACTTGTGTTCTGTCTAACGCTTACGGTGTTGTTACATCAGAAGCCATTCTGCAA
Source organism: Trichobilharzia szidati (assembly GCA_944472155.2). NCBI lineage: Eukaryota > Metazoa > Platyhelminthes > Trematoda > Strigeidida > Schistosomatidae > Trichobilharzia > Trichobilharzia szidati. The sequence continues at coordinate 90,230,508 of OX235273.1, forward strand.
CTAATTCAACCAGTTAAACCAACAATAATTGAGGCTCCTCCGGCAGATGATAACTCCGTTGCAGAACATTCAATTCTTGACTTACGTTGCACAGCGAAAGGTTCACCAAAACCTACTATTTCTTGGGTATGGCAAAAGGAAACGCTACCACTACAGCTAGTCACCGGTGGTCGATATATTGTACGAAGTCATAGTACAGAGATCAGCACACTCCAGTTTCAGTTTCAAAAGGATTTGAGTATTTATTCAACTGATCAGTATATACTGGCAGAAAATGAAAACACAGAAACAATGAGTGTATTACTTGTCAGAAATGTAACTTCAGAGGATGCCCACGGTAAATATAAGTGTTATGTGGCAAATAGAGTGGGATCAGCTCGTGTTTCGACAGTGATTAATGTTATTACCGAGAACAGTAATCGTGAATGGTCCGTTCCTCAAGAGAATAATGAAGACACTGTGAATCGTGATACAAAGAATATGACATCAGATTATGAATCAGTCGATGGTGACGAACTTGTTAAACACATTATCGAAAAAGCACGTAAACGTATTGAGGCAGCAATCAAGAAGACAGCTGATCGTCTACGAGATACAGGAAGGAGAAGGTCATCAGCAGATATTGCTTCTCTTTTTCGACAACCGAATCGTGCTGCTCTGGAACTAGCTAAAGCAGCTGAAGTATATGAGGCAGCAATCGACGAGGTAACTAGTATCCTACGCCAAAGAAATCAAAAACAATTCGAGTTTAGCAAAACTGATATGATGCCGGATGAGTTTAAAGAAATCGATGATGAAATTGATCCAAATTCACGTGACACATTAGGAGTAGAACTGAATTCAGACCAGTTGGCTATAATTGCTCAATTGTCAGGTTGTCAAAGTGCACAGCAAGTAGATCCATGTTCGAGGCAGTTATGTTTTCATTTACGCTACCGTTCAATTGATGGAACATGTAATAATTTGAATCATCCACGATGGGGTGCTGCATTAGTTCCATTCAGACGACTGTTACCACCAAAATATGAGAATGGCATGAATACACCAATTGGATGGTCGTCGACAAGGCTATATTTTGGTTACCCAAAGCCTTCGGCAAGATTAGTATCCCGTGAATTGTTGGGTAATGCATCTTTAATGATGAGACAGAGTAAAATGTAAGTTAAACTTCATCTACTTCATGAACTGTTTTGAATGCATTTGAATCTAGTTTAAATGGAAAAAATTAAGCAGCAAGGTGATTTCAGATAACCAGATGATAAATACTTGTAATTGAAAACAAATAATAATTCGTGATCTTCAGTTTCCTAATGACTGACTTGACTGTGGGATCTGATAGATTCCGCTTAACACGTAGTAGATAACGAATGGTGGAAGGCGAAGTTCACTGAATAGTCATGCACCAAAATTTTTTATTATTCCGAGTAATTTAGAAATATTTCGATTGATGACAAGTAAAGGTACCATTATCACTATTTTTAAGCATAATGCATAAGAGATTTGATGATGTAATGACGAGGTAGACTGCAACGTAAATAGTCCTGAAAATTTGTTTTCATTTAGTAAATACTGACTCCAGCACAAATGACAGAATAATATTCGCGCTAGTTAACAAAGTAAATGCGTGTTAAATAAAAATATGGAAAGTCTACGACACAATGATTAAAATAAACACCATTAAACCATTGTCAAAAGGTCTCAAACCAAAATTAAAAATTAGTTTTCCTAATGATTAGCGGTGGTCTTCTAAATGATACCAAACCGTGAATAAAATAATTCTAAAGTTAGCGAGGCATTCAGTGGTTATTCAGAGTTTTAAAATAAGTTAAAAGGTTAGTGTGAAACTCCAGCAAGTTCCTAATCATATTATCTAATATGCAATGTAATTATGATGATGTTACTTAATTTAGGCTTATAAGTATAACTGTATTTTCTGCTGTCCAGAAGTAACAGTCAGCCAGTACCTAGTCATTCACATCATAAATTATTCATTAGCATGAGTAGTCAGAAGCCACTCGTCGACCTATAACTGTTATCATCCAAACAGAGGCAGTCAAAATGTCAGTTAGTGATTTTACCTGTTTGACGCCGAGGCTATTAATATTATGCCCATTTTGGTTTAGCCTAGAGAAGTGAATGATTATAATTCATCAGCATTCTATCAGTCTGCTTGGAAGAACTAGTAATACTAGAAGAAGTTACATTTGTATCATGTATACTTCAAATTGAAGTATGCGCTGAAGATGTTGCCTAGTGGGGCAATGAAAGCTTCATAAGTAAACTGTCCAGCTCAGAGAACTTGACTTTATTAAATCAATCATCAGTTGATTCACCTAATTTTATAGTAATATGAAAAGTTTGTTTCCTGTCATAATCTAGTGCTTAGATTATTTAAACATTTCAGATATGAATGGAATTAATGAAATCTGTGTTAACTGATTCATAGCTTAAGAAAGAATATATTGTTGATTCATGGTACCGATAATAAAAGACACGTCTTTTGCTATAATTGTACAAAGAGAGAGTTTTACAAGTGAGTACCTTTCTGAAAACTCAAATGAACAAAACAAAAAAACACGTGACGATTTCGTTCTCTCCTGTGACGTATAGGAATAGTTTTGTAACATGGTACCATTTAAATGTATTAGGTTATATGCAATAAATAGGGAACAATTTATTATACACTTTGAAAACAGTAATGCCTCTCTAGACAGTATTGATTTTGACCTAAAACATTTCTAAATAATTAGTCCATCAGTGAATTCCCTTTCTTTCTAATGCAATTAATTATACAGAGAAAATATTTCAAAAAAACATTCTGTATAGCAAGACTCAGTGAATTAATGCAATTTTAATCTTCCTAAATGAGAATCTGGAGTACAGAACCACATTTAGTCACACCTCATCTAGCCATATTTAGTCACAAATGTCACCAGGGCTGCTCTATTCAGTTTTGCGAATCACTAACGATTAAGACTGTAATTTCAAATGGAAGATTAAAATCAGATTCAGTAAGATGATTGCGGATTGGGATTTCATTGTGAAAGTCAATACTGATAAGTGTTGAACTGTGTAAAGTGCTATCGAGTTCAGAACAGAATAAATTAAATATCACAGATTTTCATGCTATTCATAATCAAGCATACAATCGAGATTAGATTTATAATTTGATAGGAAAAACTTTTCTTCCTTGTTCACTGACAAATTGATGGTTGTTTTCGGAAAAGCTTTCCCTGTACAGGATGCTGTCAGTCATTGTCTTATCTGATTTTTATTTGAGAAACACGTAAAACAAGATATCTTTATCACTGTTGTTTTTATTTCCCCCGATAGGTTGGAACAAATTGTATTAGAACATATAGCATAATCTAAAACACTGACCTGTATACATGACTTCCTATTTGTCTGAAATTGTGCATCTATCTTCTACATTGAATTAAGTCAGGAAGAACATAGTTCTCTTCCATTTCGTCAATACCTCACTTCATTTCATCTTGTGCCAGCCAGTCGCTTAAGAAAACCTTTAAGTTTCAGCAGTATATACAAAAATTCACTGCTTTACTAGATGCATTTATCCTCACCAATCACTTTTCACCTTTTCTTGACGCTAACATTTATGTTACATTG
>OX235273.1:90234634-90428760 GCA_944472155.2 Trichobilharzia szidati
CATCTGATTCACTTAGACACAAATTTTCGGTTCAGAAACTTCAAGAACTGATCATTTTTGAAAAGATTTTGGTAACACGACTTTCCGAATTAGTATTGTATGTTACCAAATATCTCTAGATTACTAATAGCCATTTACCCCTGACAAAAACATGTAGCATCATTCACTTGCATTTCACATATCGCAAAAAGCATTTAATTGGATCTAATGAACAGTGTGAAGATGACGTAACTCAAAACATGCGTAGCCTCAGTCTCCCTTTCCTTATTTTATCCTTACAATGTTCATGAATTAATGTTTAATCATTTCAGTAAATAACTTTAGAGTTACACATCTCGCTTGTCAACTGTAAGTCAACCATGTGATAAAGTAGTCACATTTCATTGGTTTACTAAGAGTGAAGCGAAAGTATGTATAACTGTGGATAATAATACTTTTTCGATTTTGGTTAGATAATGAAATGCGGTTGACAACTAGGTCGAAGACGGAATATGACTTTCTTCTCTCAAATACTTTGTACTGCACTGAAACCATGGCAAGTATCAGAAAACAAGACAAGCGTGTGCTAGTGAGAATAACAACTATTATTTTGTCAAAAAAATCATATTAGGCATATACGCACTACCAATGACTAACTTGATTGGTTGGATAAAATCGGGCATCAAATCTTGTACAACTGAATGCTGACAAAATTCAGCATTAGAAAACAGTGCAGTTAATACACCCAGTATCCCTGATTAGTTTGAATAAAACAAGAAGAAACATACTTGCAGGAAGTAAAAAGTGCTGATTTTTTATCTTATGACTTTTCTTCTACTGCTGACAGCTAAAAAATGATATAAGTTGTTATAAATGTAAAAACATATATAGCATACTCTAAAAACTACTTCAACTCAAAAAGCCAAGTAGAGGAACAAGAGATATGAATACAAGATAGTTAATTATCTAACTGCCAGAGTTTATTTATACATAATATGATGGAAAATTAGGAGGAAGAGGATGGGGTTGAGAAGAAATGGTAAGTGAAAGTAAAAATTCTTACGTAAACAAGCTATTAAGTAAACTGAAATACTGATAATGGGTTCAGCTGAGTGACTGATAATCAACAGAAAAAATTGTGACGTAAAGCAAAATTCAAAAATGAAACACAGACATCTAGTTACCATGGTTTTTAAAGATTAACAAACTATCTTTCTATATACAGAGATTAAGCTGAAATCGTGCAATAGAAATGACTCCCTCAAATCAGAGTATCCAGGCTTTTCTCTAGATTGATTAAAAATGCCCATTAAAATTTTCAAAAGAATAGACACGGAACAAAGAGAACTCTTTTCGATAAATTCACCATCAGGTTCTACAATTATATATACATTATAATGAATGAATGAATTAGTCTTATGAACGACATTAATGTTTAAATAGCATCAAATCAATAATATTGATAAATTACAGCTGAACAGCATCAACATAAAATAAACTGAATGTCAGAAGAATTAGGGAAGGTAATAGTACAAATTCATGAGTTTATAGTCTCTACTGAGGGCCAGGGCAGTAGTAGGGGCTGGACTTGTTTCTTTTGGACACAGAGCACTGGTTGTTTGAGGCGAATTGCAATAGCCTCTGCTGTTTGGAGCAAGCGGTGCTTCGACGATTTTGGGAGTTTGTTAGGCACCCGGTATATTATGCAGAAGGATTCGTCTACGCTGGCTTTGTGACCAGTTTGCACCAGATGGTCTAATATCGAGCTGTTAATACTTTTAACTACGCCTTTACTTAGCCATAGTGGGATATGTTCTCGAGCACGAAAAATCAAGTTCCTAGATACTTATTTTACTCAAGGCTTGACTGATTTTGACTGCATTTTCCCTGTCAATACTTTTCATGTTATCCAGTCGAGAATATTCTATGAAGAGCCTACAAGGGCGCTGAAAAACCTAGAAAACAATGACCAAATCATTATTCTAGGACCAGATAAGAGTTTTAGTGTCATAATAATGAACCAGCAGGATTACATTTTTAAAATGACAACGCTACTGATTGATACGATGAGATCTCAGGTCACTTGGTTTTAGTCACTCCCTATATGAGTAGGCCCACTATTACTAAGAAAATGATCAAATAAATATTTTTATAGTTTGGTTTGTAAGGATTAGTTATGTTTTACGAGTTGATCACGGACTGATATCAGTTAGAGAACCATTGAAAATCAGGGAGTACTGGACAGCTGCTGTTTCATCCTAGTTTTGGGAATCATCGGCAGTACGCACCCACTGGGATTCGAACCCAGGACCTTCCGGTTACAAGGCAAGCTCGTATACCATTCAGCCACTGGGACCCGATTCAATGGCTCATGAATTCTAACTTCTACCAATTCGTGATTTTAGCGCGACCCCAACTATTGTCGTTGGTGGAAATCCATCCACACGTGACTTCTAATTGGACCTCACTGGTCACGACTTCTCACTAGAACTGCAGGAAACTCCAACCTGTAGCAAGTCACTAGCGAGCATCAGAATAATCTTCTATAGTTTGGTTTGTAAGGATTAGTTATGTTTTACGAGTTGATCACGGACTGATATCAGTTAGAGAACCATTGAAAATCAGGGAGTACTGGACAGCTGCTGTTTCATCCTAGTTTTGGGAATCATCGGCAGTACGCACCCACTGGGATTCGAACCCAGGACCTTCCGGTTACAAGGCAAGCTCGTATACCATTCAGCCACTGGGACCCGATTCAATGGCTCATGAATTCTAACTTCTACCAATTCGTGATTTTAGCGCGACCCCAACTATTGTCGTTGGTGGAAATCCATCCACACGTGACTTCTAATTAGACCTCACTGGTCACGACTTCTCACTAGAACTGCAGGAAACTCCAACCTGTAGCAAGTCACTAGCGAGCATCAGAATAATCTTCTATAGTTTGGTTTGTAAGGATTAGTTATGTTTTACGAGTTGATCACGGATTGATATCAGTTAGAGAACCATTGAAAATCAGGGAGTACTGGACAGCTGCTGTTTCATCCTAGTTTTGGGAATCATCGGCAGTACGCACCCACTGGGATTCGAACCCAGGACTGCCGATGATTCCCAAAACTAGGATGAAACAGCAGCTGTCCAGTACTCCCTGATTTTCAATGGTTCTCTAACTGATATCAGTCCGTGATCAACTCGTAAATATTTTTAGAAAAATACAGAATTAGGCTCTAAATCAATGCTGGTCGAATTAGTAGAAACATTTTAACACCTCAAGGCTATTTTATAGGTCACTTTATAATTGAATTGCTTACTTTCATAAATCAGAAGAAATGGTTATAATAATTTATTTCTGGTCTAAGACAGATTTATTTCAGTAACTTGAACATTTCTATAAATTATTCAGAACAAAATAGTCAGAGCGAAAATTTGTTTCCAATAAATTCTTCGGAAGGCTCTACAATTATAAATCCATTAATTTGAGCTTACAATGGCCAGTAAAGGCAAATTAGAATCATATCCGAAATGTATTGTGTAACAAGTATAAGATGGGATGGGAAAATAGTCAGTTAAGTTTGAATATGCATGGTCATTTAGGACATGAGATAAAATGAGATAAAATGATTTAATGAAGTGTATATGCACTCGACGAATTGAGACGCACACACCAAGACTTTATGGTTCACCGACAGTCCACAGGCCCAAAGTACCACTACGTTCCATCCTAGATATGTGTCAGTGTCCCTATCATTCTTCAGCAAAGTGATTGATAAAGGCATTGGAACCTTTACATCATAAACTAGTGATATTCCGTGTAAAAGGCGTATTTAGTTTTGTAGAAATTACCAAAAGCCTGAATGTAAAGGGAAAGAAAATGGTGTCACCGAATGTAGCATCATTATTCACCAACGTCCCATTACTCGAAACAGTCAACTACTTATGTGACCAACTGACAAAACGAAAGATAGATGTAGGTATCCCACAGTAAAATGTCAAGGAATTACTATTGAAATCCACTATGAATGTCCAGTTTATGTTCAACAATAATTTTTTTTAGACAAGTTGATGGCTGTGTCATGTGATCACTTCTGGGCCCTTTGCTAGCGAATATTCTCCTAGCAAAGCTTGGAAATGATCCACTGAGGGACACCATTAAGAAGCTTGACCATTACTGTCGATAAGTAGATGATACCTTAATCCTTTGTGATAGGGATCTTAATAAAAAGAGCTTCTGAATGCTGTTAGTAGTGTTCACCCAGCAGTTCAGTATACATGTGAGGAAGAAGAAAATATCAGTATACCTTTCCTAGACGTCCTCCTCACCATGAAGACAGACAGATATCTACAAAGGAATCTACTTAGGAAGAAGACTTGGACGTGTCAGTAAACTCATTTTCATATCTTCACACCGATTTAATACAAAAGAAACTTAGTTAGGTGTCTTAGTTATAGAATAAAATGCATATGTTCAGAGAAGTGCATTAAAGAAATGTGTTAACTTACATTACAAAAAATGGGTATCCAAAGAACTTCCTAAAATTGGGCAACGATGTATACCGCAGATAAGAAACCTACGTATCTTAAGTTAAGTTACAAAGGGGAAGCTGCAACTGATATTCTAAAATGTCGACTTAATACAGCAGTAGAGGGAACATTTCCTGCAGCTAAACTGGCACTCAGCTTCTCAACTAATCTAGTAGTCACACAATGAGTCAAGGATAAATCATCAAAGATGGCTTCATCATTGCGTATCTATGAATTCAACTGCTCATGTGGAGCTAGTTACATTGGCCGTACTCAGAGGGCTTTATCGATGCGCGCACGTTAACATGTACCTGTATAGTTGCTCAGAGTGAAAGACTTATGGGTAAATGGTGCAGTCTTAGCCCACTTGGTAGATACTGGACACTCAATAAAACCTGAGTAGGCGTCCTCAATTGTTTACCGGGTTCCTAATAATCAATCTAGAGGAGCTCAACTACGTTTTCTATCAGTAGGTGAAGTGGTAGCAATCATTAGCCGAAGATCGGCTCTTTGTAAACAGAAAAAGTATGTTCAACCACTATATCTACTTTGGTCTACAATAAGGCCAACAAATCTTCCACAAACATTAGAGCAATAAATTCCTATTGCAATTTTCTTTTCTTCCTCTTTTCCTTTGTTTCATTGACAAACGTTCACTTCTGACCTTTTGCGATTTCATTACATTTCTTATGAATTCTGGTACCTTGGATTGAAGTATTGCTTTTCTCACTTGTTACCGTATTTACAAAATCCTGTTAATTACACTTCACTAAATTCATTATTATTATCATTATTTGACAATCATTCACCAATTATACCTTTAAGTTTACACTACATCATCGTTATTATTTCACTATCATTATTATTGTCGTTATTTTCAATCTTGAACTTGTCTAGTCCACCCAATTCGTTGGTTTGATTTCTGTTATGTTCATATTGTCCCACACACACCAATGAATACACTCATCCTCGAAACATGTACTTTTGTTGACTATATATGTTATATATATATATATATATATATAATTAAATTATTTCATCTCATTTTTAACTCATGTTCTCATTGACCATGCATATTCAAACTTGACTGACTATTTTCCCATCCCATCTTAAACTTGTTCCACAATAAATTTCGGATATGATTCTAATTTGCCTTTACTGGCCATTGTATGCTTAAATTAATGGATGTATAATTGTAGAGCCTTCCGAAGAATTTATTGAAAGCAGATAAAATAATGCTTAAGCAGCTGAAAATCTGAGTAGTTTAAAATAATCATGTTTTCTAAGCTGAGTTGGGCATGTGGCTGATGAACTATTCGAACGACTTCAATTTAAAGTGATTTTAGACATCATCGAGTTTGAGGTAGTGTAACATTGTAAACAACAGCAGACAAGGACTAGTTTCTCTTACAGCTAGAGTTTAGAAATGATAGCATTACATTTCAAGATTCAAAGTTCATAAAGACTATCAAATTTTCAGTGTGAACCTCTGAGTCCAAAAAACTATGTGCCAGCTGTAAAGACTGAATTGAAGACTTTCATATGAAAATTTCAGTTAAATTTTGATGACTTTAGTTTTTTTCTTAAGGCAGTCTCATATAGATCAGTTGGTTGGTTTATTTGGTACTGATCAAGAGTTCAGTCTCCAACATTTTTCTTCTGCTAATCTGTCCTGTTGTTTATGATTGAAATCGCTAAAGACGGATGTCAGTCTACCAAGCCAAGGTATTTTGAGAATTTCTGACTGATAACTCACTTGAACAGTGACAGAAGCTTGCTTTAGTCATTGGGCTACCTAATTTTTCACAGATCCCAGTTCAAAAACACTTGACTTAGTTATGCTTTGTTTTAACCAGCTATTTAAATCAATGAAGAACGATTTGTACTCACGTGCATTATTGAATAGCTTTCACAATTTGGTCTGTTTCGAAGTAACAGACACGTCAGAATTCAGAGTATGTTTCATATGGGATAGAATTCCGTCGAATGATTTACTGTGGATTACTGTTTTACTCGAAGAATCTTTATAAGTAGAAGGTAAAACCAAAGTGAAAAATTTTGCAATGTATATAAGCAGGATGTTCAGAATAAAGCTACTATCACTATTATTTATTCTATGGATATTAGGAAACTCAGTCTCTTTTTTAAAATTTTATTTAATTCAGTGATATTTCAAGGTACTCTTGAAGATATATTATGGAAGAGAATATGTCAACATGGATGAGTTTCATTCTGCGCTAGATATTTTAAGTGATTTGCAAAAGGAATTGACAGTGATCAACCATTATATTTTTGAGGGTTATCTGTAGGCACCAATTTATAGTGATTGTAATATACCATGATTCAACTGAAGTTTAGAAAACTTAGCCATTGAATTATTAACCAGTAGATAAGATGGGTGCGCCGGCGGCACAGCGGTTAGGACGCTCGCCGACCATTCACATGGTCCGGGGTTCGGTCCCCGAACACAGACGCACTCCTTTACCTCGCTAAGCCAGAAATAATGGTGGTGAAGAGGGAAGGTTGGGAATGAGGCTAGCAGCCGCATCCTGTAAAAATAAACACTGCTGCAGAAACTTCAAGCCACAAGCTTGAAGCCCTATGTTCCACTGGGGAACGCGAAGGAAAAAAAAGATTAGATGGCCATGCGCTGAACTCCAAGAAGTATTTTGAGTTTCCGCCAATAAAGACTTTCTGAAAATGGGGTATTCTGTGTGACGCGATATTCATTGACAATATAGATTACTCTAATCTATGATGAAAACATTAACAATTTTCCTATTAACTATTTTTTTAAAGGCACTGTATCTTGTTATTCATCAACTTTTGGTGGCGTAACAGAATAATTTTGAATTTTATCATAAGAGCTTGTGTTGGCGATGATGCAAGTAGATATTAGGATGGATAAATGGATAAAGAAAATGCCAAAGAAAAAAAATTACGTTGAATATTTCTGACGTATAAAAATCAGGGTAAAACGTTTATAATCATATTGCTAAAACAAGGATTACAGAACGAGAAAAAACCTCAGTCACATTTCTCTAACATGTGATTAAGCAAAAAAGCAACATTTCCGATTTGATCAACTACGCTGAAAAAGGAATGACTGAATCAGCTTCCAGTACAAATTAACAGATCATTATCATTGAATCAAATGGGAACAATTTAACCACACGAAAATTTCACACATTGGCAGTGATTTTGTTGGACTGTTTTAGTCTAATAAAGTAGATTTTTACAGTCAGCAGGGAAGAAAAACGCTTCGCCAAAAAAAGTTTTTCTTCATTCACGAACTAAGGAAATAGAGTGATTCAAAGCATAGATAATGAGACCAGGGATGTTGAAGAGGAGATCTTATGAGCAGAAGATGAGAGCTTTTGGACAATCGTGGAGCCAACTGAAGAAGACTACATAAAACAGGATGAAATGAAGATGTGGTGTTGAAGATTTATGTCCAACTCAGAATTTAAGGGAATAATACTATTGCTTGCTAACATCTTAACCGATTATAAGCAGTCCAGAGAATGCTTCGATGTTTGTACGTTTTCTTCACTAAGCGTCTCCTAATGTACAAATCAGTGTATTGTCTTCTGGAAATACTTCAGAAACCACTCATGGATTTCCTAGCAGCACGTATAAGTCAATTTTATGGTAAATATGACTTGAACTTTTAGAAAATAATGACTGTATACCAGAGTCACTTATAAGACATTAGTGTTTAACACTATCGAAGTTAAACTAGTTTTCCATCCACCTAGGGATTAAAGTTCAAATTGTTTCATACATCACTTATCACTGAGCTATTTAAATTGTACAGAAAGAGAAGGATTAATCAAAAAATAGATAACAGGATTTGACATCTGACCAGTAGTTTCCGATAAATTCTTAAACGATAGCCTTTAAGCTTATCGTAGACTTTAATAAATGTAGCAAACTAAGTGGGTATGAAAAAATGGAATTTGTTTCGTTTTAACTCGGTGATTTTATTCTTTTAAATGAGAGCTGAAATTTTTTAGCGTCAGTTTCAAAATCAGTAGCACTTTTGATTCATAAATTTGTGCTTGCTATTGCATGCAGTATATATAAACGCATTAGACTTTCTAAATGACTCGCCGACAAATGATAATCTTCTTCACTAAGATAGAAGGCATTTTGTATTTATATTTCAGTTATGCATGATATACAGTACGAAATTCCTGGATCATGGTATATACGCAGATAATGGAGGCACTGTGTCTTAAATATCTACTACTATATAAATGAGATTCACCTTATGAAGCTCACTAAGAAAATGAACAACGAAAGCTTTGAAAAACAATAGTTGCCTCTTTTTCAAGGAGAGTTTTTAAGATTGACTGATAGGAAAGAGCATAACGTGACATATCCTACAAAATGAAACGGTTTGAAATAATAAAATCCAGACAGCAATTCACTGTATTAACCAAGAAATTTATTCTTATTTTCCAGTCAGCACTGGAAATAAACTATGCAATTTACAGGCCGAGTTATATGTACATGACACAGATCTAGTCGGAAGTATGAAAAAGGCTAATCCAGTATAAGTGGTTGAACTGGTGACAGAACTGCAGTCATTATTCATGCTGGAAGGGTTTTTATTTTGAACCGATCGAATAAAATTTGTAAATACCGTTCATTACGGTTAAGTAAATTGTAATTGCTTAATCGACTCTGGGAATTTTGTGCCTGTTTTAGATATATGCTACAGAAATAAAGCGACTTGCCCTATTCAGGTAGGTAGTAACCTCGGGTTCTAGTGAGAAGTCGTGACCAGTAGGGTGCAGCAGGTCGGGCGTGAGGACAAATACTCGCCGAAGACATTGGCTAGGGGTCGTGCTATGTCGTGAATTGGAAGAAGTTAGAATTCATGGGCCATTGGATCGGGTCCCAGTGGCTTAATGGTATACGAGCTCGCCTTGTAACCAGAAGGTCCTGGGTTCGAATCCCGGTGGGTGCGTACTGATGAAGAGTCCCAAACTAGGACGAAACAGCTGTCCAGTACTCCCAGGTTTTCCAATGGTTCTCTAACTAATATCAGCTCATGATGAAAAATCGTGTAACCAATCAAATCCCTACAAACCAACACTTGAAAAAAATTATCTCGGTTATTCATGAATATAATTCAACTGATATCGGTAGCCTTACAATTATCCTGATTCCATAAAAAACATAACCGTTTCAAATAAAATGTTGTTAGAACAGTTGATTATTATTTAGTTACAATAAAGGACATTTCGGAAAGACTGAAATTTATCCAAAGTCTCTTTGCTATTCGTTTAAAGCAAAACTAGTTTTAATCACTCAGAAGTTATAATAAATGTAATTTTTCATAAAACAGCATTTGAAATGATTTCTGGATTGATATAAACACGTCCTCAAGAAAAATTAATTTCTAGAACTATTAAGTTGATATAACATAATAAATGTGCAATAACTCAGCGCTCAAAGAAAAATGGTCTCTACCTGTTAGTTAGTGGAACCATGCAGTAGTTACTCAAAAAAGGTGGTCACCTCCCACAACAGTCGAAAATGCAGCAGACAAGTTGGATGGAATGCATACACCTCTCTCTAACAACGTATTTTCAGTTCAACGGCCAAATATATGAACAAATTAGGGGGATACCTATGAGATCACCCATATCAGGTTTGATTGCAGAAGCAGTGATGAAAAGGCTCGAAAATATAATCCTACCAAAGATCAAACCCAAAATTTGGATACGTTACGTAGATGACACATTCGTGATAATCAAAAGAAACGACTCAGACAAAACTCACAACCTAATAAATAACATCTTCAAAGACATCAGATTCACAAGAGAAGAAGAATCCGTGGACAAAATTCCAGTTTTGGAAGTCTTAGTTGAACGAACAACCAAAGGAAAGTTAGAAACTCAAGTTTACAGAAAATCAACCCACACAGATCAAATACTCAATTACAACACCAAAAAACCCAATAACACCTAAAAAGAGTTGCACACAAACATTATTCAAGAGGGCCAGGATACATTGCAGCACTCCTACCTTAAGGAAGATTGAAGGAAAATATATCATGTACGTATTCCAAAAGAACGGATATCCACGAAAATTCATAAGAAGACATTTACCCCAAACCAACCAACGGAATCAAAGGCTCCCAAGGAAAACAAAAAGAAAATCATCTCACTATGTATAAAGAACGTCTCAGAAATCACTGCAAGACTCTTCAAACCCTTAGGAATTGTTGTCGCACACAAACCAACAAAATCACTTCACTCAACTCTGAGTCAACCAAAGGACTCAACAGCGAAAGAAGATAAAATCAACATCACCTACAAAATAAATTGCAACGACTGCGAAAAACATACTTTGTCCCAAGTGGATGCCCTCTTCGTTTTCGTATCCATGATCATAAACTAGCCGTCAAAAGACATGACATCCACTCCTTCATATCGCTGCATACAGACAACCACAGACATCAGTTCGACTAGGACAACGTTTAAATATTAGACAGAGGAAACACCGAGAATGCTAGAGAATTTTTGGAAGCCTGGTATTCTAGTGAATTGGCGATTAACAGGCACATTGACATAGATAAAATTTACCAATCCATAAGAGAAAAATCTCATGTACAAAAAGCCAAACTTCAGGTCAAGGAAACAATCAATACCGATACAAGTAGTCTAGAGGGTGTGAAAACACACGAAAACAACAAATCACGTTCAAAGTCACCGAGAGAGATGACTAATAAGCTCGTGGAGAAATCTAAAAGCTCACTTCAAATTGAAGTATGCGCTGAAGGTGTTGCCCAGCCTCGGAAATAAACCATTCAGCTCAGAGAACACAACTACATAGAAGTCATCAAGAAAAAGTAAATACAGGTCCAAAGTCTTTTTTGAAGTAATTTTCATCCTGAATGAACTGCAGTTAGCTGACTGCTGAGAGTCAGTCATTATTGTACAGGTTTATTCTTCGAATTTCGAATTTTCCGAAACCCAGATAAATGGAAGTCCTGCGTTAGATTGTGAAAGAGGCTTTAAGTGAACACTGATGAAGAAAAGAGGGCTGTCCCAAGATGATCTAATAGCCTCAAATGGTTATTTAGATAATATCGATTTACAATGATAAAACCCTTTGGTTCTTATAAACCCCTCGTTCAAATAGGTATGATCGCATTCGAGTTGTTAGTTTAAATTACAAATAATCAGATAAATGGCTGCAAACCTAGTGCATGTATTTACGTACTACAGTGTACAAAATGAGTCTGCATATAAAATTAATATCTCTTCCAAATAATACCTTCCATTGGTGGAAGAGTTGTGATTTGTATTCAAATAATCACGGCAGATAGCCGCGTTTATTGATTAGTAAAGTTTAGTGAAACCATCACCACAGAAATAACAAAGTATAGTTAACAACATGAAAAAAGCATTTATAATTACCACGACAATGCAAAGCAAAACAACGACTGGAACAGACAGTGCATCGAATAATAAACATAGTTTCTAAATTTCAGGAAGCGTTGAAAGGCTACAGAACATTACAATAATTCACAAAATAACAGTTTATATTAAATGATAAAAAAAATTAAACCATTTACGAAATGTTTTTATTGAACAATCCTTCGTGTAAGATAAGGATTGAGAAGCTGCATCATATATACAGGTTGTTTATGCTTTTCAGATGAAGTCCATCACAATTCATCCGGAGTTTAAGCAGACAATCAATGAAAAAAACAAAAGCGATTCTTTTATAAATAAAAAAATAGACATCTTATCTTAAAATAAGAAGATGCAGACTTACAGCCTCTGGTGTTTTTGCAGAGAATTATTTTATCTCAATCTAATCGTCAATGTTTACTTGGTACTTATTTATTCTAATATTTTTTGTCTTGGATGTGATGATGTCATCTACAGACTTTAAAAATGAATTTTAGGATGAAATCACACCAGTTAAAAGTATTTCTTCAAAATTTTGGGATGTGGAGATCAATTTTATTTCAAGGTATTCAATCACGAAGAGATATGATTATTAGGATGGTTAGTAACTAGGCAATGGAACAGCGGTTTCGTCTTCAGTGGTATGTTCATCTGTGACACTATCATGTGTTGAACCTATCAACGTCATGATAAGAGGAGTAAGACTTGCCACTCAGATACTATCACTAAATTCGGTGGTCAAAAAATTCTGGTTTCCATCAGATCTACACCTAATCAATTTTAGCGCTGGGTTTCTACCCTCAAACTCAGTAGTGTAAATCGTTTTGGTCATGGCTTTGCACTGAAACTTCAGGAAATCTGTCTCAAAATTTGTTCAGCTGGTTTTCAAACTCATATCGGTTCATGATAATCCCTACCTTGGAAAGAATTTTTGAAAGTTAGGGTGACCAGATACTTCTTGAATGAAATTGTAAGACTGAAGTTAAGATGTATGCACAGTTGTTTCCATATATACTGTTGAAATTGTAATGTGTTTACTTGCAACATTTTGATTTCTTTGGCTTTAATCTACATTAAGTTATCAGTTCACAGTAATAAGCATACTAAAGGTAAGTATTTAACCAATCTTCCTCCTGCCTTCAATTTTAATGACTCCAGTGAGCGTCAGCTTATGAACGAAATAATTTTTATTATGTATGAGAGTACACTAAAGACAATTAGAATGCTTTAGGTTGAAAAAAATGACTACCGCATGAAAGTTATCAACCCGAAAGACAGTTCCCATCAAGAACAAAAAAATAACTGAAAGAATTGCTGAATATTGTTATTTCGTTTTTGATGTGGTGGTGTTTTCTCAGCTGGATAGTTAATTTGCAAAGCTTTCATCGTCCTACTAGGCGACATCTTCAGCGCATACTTCAATTTGAAGTGAGCTTTTAGATTTCTCCTCGAGTTTATCAATCATCTCTCCTGGTGATCTTGGACGTGATTGCTTGTTTTTGTAGGTTATTTGTACTGTAACTCATTGTTTCTTTGACTTGAACTTTGACCCTTTGTGTGTGAGGTTTCTTTCTTTTTTTTTCCTTCACGTTCCCCGGTGGAACATAGGGCTTCAAGCTTGTGGCTTGAAGTTTCTGTAGCAGTGTTTATTTTTACAGGATGAGGTTGCTAGCCTCATGCCCAACCTTTCCTCTTCACCAGCTTTATTTCTGGCTTAACGAGATAAAGGAGTGCGTCGGCCGGAGATCGAACCCCGGACCATGTGAATGGTCGGCGAGCGTCCTAACCGCTATGCCACCGACGCACAAAGAGGTTTCTTTCTTATCGGTTGATAAATTTTGTCTACCTCGATGTGTCTATTGATTGATGATTCACTGGAATGCCAAGCTTCTAGAAATTCTCTAGCATTCTCGGTGTTTCCTCTGTCTAATATTTGAACGTTGTCCCAGTCGAATTGATGTCCATGATTGTTTGTATGTAGTGATATGAGGGAGTGGATATCATGTCTTTTGACAGCTAGCTTATTTTCGTGGATACGAAGACGAAGGGGACGTCCACTTTGGCCAATGTAGTGTTTTTCTCAGTTGATACAATCTATTTTGTAGATGATGTTGGCTTTATCTTCTTTCGCTGTTGAGTCTTTTGGTTGACAACACACAAAAACAACCAATCACGTTCAAGGTTACCAGGAGAGATGATTAAAAAAACTCTTGGAGAAATCTGAAAGCTCACTTCAAATTGAAGTATGCGCTGAAAATGTCGCCTAGTTGGGCGATGAAAGCTTCGCAAATTAACTATCCAGCTCAGAGAACACAACCACATCAAAATCATCCACCTGAGCTACAAATCTTCTATATCATACACTTATTTCGTTTTAACTTTATTTAGCATGAGAAATGGTTTCATTCTGAAATGTTTCAGTTAACAGAATGGCCACAATTAATTCTCTAGTCAATAAACTTTGATCATGATTGTCAACTAGAGGTTGACCTTATTTAAGTTTTTATTCCTAATTCACTTAACTGAATTTTGATGTGAACACATTTAGCGTGTATAGGTAGATACATATACGCATATCGCTTATAAACATTTTGTGGAGGTATATAATCGTAACTATGTTTTATACAGACTTTTGATAATCTCTAAACGTGTACAAATCTCACTAAAATTCATTAAATTAGTGTAATGACTTTTTCAAACTATTCAGTCATCTACATGTGAAGTTTTGTTTTATTATTATTGTTATTAATACTACTACTATTATTATTACTGGATACAGATAAACAAAGATCCATCTATAAGTATTCACAATTTTCACCATTATATAAGCGGAGTATAAATACAAATGCACAAACCTATAGTAGGATAGAAAATTATTCATTTTACAAATCATTTAAATAGCACTTCTATGAAATGACTAGTTTATAATTATTCATCTGAAAATAATCGAATAACCTATAATGCTACCACTGATTGTCTACACTTTCACAGTGTTATTTCAGTTTATCTTGACTGCTGCTGGAGAATGTCCAAAACGATGTATGTGTATGGGACAAACAATTCATTGCCAAAATGTTGGATTTCGTGCAATACCCCGTTTGCCAAGTATTGTTCCAAGTCCAGGCGGTGGAGTTCTGCAGTACTTAACTATTGTGGAGAATTCTATAATGAGATTGGAGAAAGCCTCCTTTGAAGGACATTTAGATCTGTTACGTTTAGAGTTGTATTCAAATCAAATTGTATGGATATCTGTTGAAGCGTTCACAGGTTTACCAATGCTCAAAAGTTTAATATTACGGTCTAACCGTTTAGCCTACCTACCGCAAGATGTTTTCACACCGGTATATATGATAGAAGAACTAGATTTGTCGGATAATCAATTAAAACATATACCATTTTCAGTGGAAGGCTTAATTTATTTGAAGCGTTTATCACTAGGCGGGAATCCAATCTACTGTCCTTGTGAAATAGTTGATTTTGCACTGTCACTTATGTATATTGAACAAAAATCGTCAAGAGTTACATGCCATAATCCACCACAAGTACGTAATGTAAGGCTGTCAGATTTGGCTGATCGTCTCAGAACGCTGGTAAATCAAACACGTATTTTAGGCTATCAAACAGTGAGTGAACCAGAAAGAAGTTCAGCGATTTATTCACAGCCTTATTTATTTGAGCCAGAAATACTGCGTCGTTATTGGCCATGGCCACACTGTCCAAGAGAAGATTTCGGTGGGAAAACGCCTAAACTACTTACTAAATCAGACAATCATTATGAAACAGAGGATCAAAATTCGAATAATTTATTAGTATCGAATCAAAATACTACACTTTATTCCGAAAATAAACCACCAGTTT
This sequence comes from Trichobilharzia szidati, assembly GCA_944472155.2. Lineage (NCBI taxonomy): Eukaryota > Metazoa > Platyhelminthes > Trematoda > Strigeidida > Schistosomatidae > Trichobilharzia > Trichobilharzia szidati. The sequence continues at coordinate 90,250,426 of OX235273.1, forward strand.
TAGCTGTCCATTTGCGAAACGTAAAAGTAGTGGCTGGTGAAGTGGCGAGATTTATATGTAGAGGTGAATCAGGTACCGTTGGCCAGATTAACTGGATTCTACCTAATACAGCTACACGTTTTATAAGACTTTATCGTCGACGTCAAGTAAGCCATTCATATCTTTTTAAAATTATTCATATTGTTTACCGTCTTTTATAGTGGCTAAATATTTGACTTATATAACGAAAGCAGCACCACAAGTTATAGAAACAAGTCGTGGCTGTGGTTACAAGCAAAGATCCATTTTAATCTAATTTTAAGTCATAACTTCTATTTCTATTAACAGATTAGACTGTGGGAATCAGTTTCTAGACAATTACATTCACTACTAGGGAACTTATTTTTTTCCTTCCCGTTCCCAGTGAAACATAGGGCCTCAAGCTAGTGGCTTGAAGTTTCTGTAGCAGTGTCTATTTTACAGGATGAGGTTGCTAGCCTCATGCCTAACCTTTTCTCTTTACCAGCATTATTTCTGACTTAGTGAGGTAAAGGTGTGCGTCGGCCGGAGATCGAACCCCGTACCATGTGAATGGTTGGCGAGCGTCCTAACCGCTATGCCACCGACGCACAGGGAACTTATTATTGTATCTTATTGTCGCATAATAGAGAAACTTCCTGACCATATTTTCTTCATTAATATAGGATTCTGAAAAAATTCAAAAATGTAGTACAACTATTTCTACTATTCAGGTTTATTTGGTAGGTGATATTCTGCAGCTGGGTACAAAAATTCCATTTTATTCTACTTGGGACTTATCAGAAAAAACTGTTATTCTGGATTCCTGTATAAAATAATTCAAATCTAGGTTAGTGAATTCCGCCCCAGGAGTCCATATGCCACTAAAGACCGAGTTATTTCGTTTATTAAAAATACAGCATGTAATAATAACTATTAATAGTATTAGTCTTTTAATATATTTATGCGTTGAAGTTTCTGTAGCAATTTGGTTAAGTTTTGGGGGTGGAGTTGCTAGCACCACGCCCAAACCCTCCCTCTTTATCCGCGCTTGAGACCGGCTAGAAAACTAGCGAGCTAGTAATCTAGGCGAGTGGGTGACATCGCGCGTCAGGCCCTCGAGTGGAACCCGAAAGGGAAGCGGCGAGTGGGACGTCCAAGGTTAACATGGAGGAGATCGTGTGAAGAGGAGTTGAAACAGTATGGACTAACATGGATACGGGTGAAAATTACAGCAGAAGACAGAAGCAAGTGGAGACGTTCATTTGAAGCCCTATGTTCCACTAGGAACCCAAGGGAACAATAATAATATATAATAATAAGGGTATTAGTCAATATAATTCACTTATTAATTTGAAAAGTGACGGTTTATATCTCAGTAAACTATTAATACTAACTTTTGTCAATCCATGATATAGCATCCATGTAAGGTCTTATGGAGGCACGTTAACGTTCCACAGTCAGTGGTTGACATATTTCAACTGTTGTTAATTTGCACATCTTAAATTAATAAGGTGGTCATATGCACCCCTTCATCCCACTTCGTTATACAATCACAAACCGGTTTATTTGCCTTGAAGCAAGAGGCCAGAAAAATTCTGTTCTCAATACTTAGTTCATTCTAGTCAAAAGCAGCTGTTGGTGTTTTGGTAATTTCCTTCCTTATAGAGCGAGTAGATGAATGAATAGCTGATTAGCGATGAAAAGTCGGCTCATTTAAAGTGATACTTGTTTGTCTTTTTGAAAGACTGATTCATTTTTATAACTGCAGAGTTTCTACTATGCATAACCTGCTGAAGTTACCCACCGTTGGTTACCTTTTAGAATTTGGTGTTAATCTAGTAATAATAATACTCTCATTTGAAGACAACTATTTTTTTGAAATTTAAATGATGACTCTGTAGTACGCTCTAAGATAGTAAAACGTATAACCGAATCAAACATTACCAACTTCAGGAGGTGTAGAGCCTTCTTCTAAGCTAAGTACGTGGCTCACCACTTAACCTAACTAGAATCATATCACTTACAAATATGACACTTAAATCAAACAAAATTAATACTGAATTATCACTTGTAATGCCACAGTTGTACTACAACAAAATTCTCAACCTCGACAGTAACACAACGTTTTTCATGGTCCAGAAACTGATTTACATCGATATGTCTACTTTTCAGGATAGTTAAGTACCAAGATCTTATGCTAAAACTCTCAGGCTATAACTTTTCAGTTCATTTAGTCTACTCGAACTAATAAGTTTGTTTTTACGTTTGTTACATAATAGCAACTTTAGTTATTTATTCTTCACTTTCGCATTGGCTTCTAGATCATTTCTCACATTACGAAGAACGTCTTCCAGAACATTATTATCAACATATGACTGGTTTTTTAATTGTCTTTCTAATCTATATATATATATGTATAGAACTACACATTTCTATAAAGATTAAAGGACTTAGTAAAAATTAGTTTTTTCCTGAAATCAATGTACAGTGGAAGTATACCTAAATTCCCCAATTTTGTGAAGACTCCAATCCTTCCTTTCGTTTTAGCTACAGAATTTGGATAAATTGTTTTGAAATATCTTTCTCTATAACGAGATACCCTAACATATGTACACTTCAAATTGATGAATTACGAAACCAGCAGAATCAAATCAGTAATTAATGCATTTAACCAGGAATACACTTAAAAGTTATAATAGGGTCTGTTGTTCGAATACGGAGGTGGAACTTAAGATAAAAACATTTATACCAAAGGTTCATCGTGAATGTACTGTTTATTCTGAAAGTTAGTAGATCGAAATAAAAATGAAGACTATGAAGATGACAACTGGTTCATCATAAAGTATAGATTATGAGTGAAGCCGAAAGTACTAGCGAGAGTTTAAGTCTTTAGTTAAACCCTAAAATGACTACCGAGTGTTTTGTTGGTTAGCGGAAGCTGGTTGAATTTCATAGCTGCTAGTCAAAATGATATGAATAAATGGCTTTCACAAAAACCCTATAGTCAGTAACATTTTATTCGCAGTATAATCACACCTTCTTTATTATCTCTGTAGACTTTTATTGTTTTCCTTGTTTTCTGTCTTTTCTCTAAAAGATTCTTGAGATAACCGAAGTCCATGATTATCATGAAGGGAGTTATACTTGTGTTCTGTCTAACGCTTACGGTGTTGTTACATCAGAAGCCATTCTGCAACTAATTCAACCAGTTAAACCAACAATAATTGAAGCACCTCCGGCAGATGATAACTCCGTTGCAGAACATTCAATTCTTGACTTACGTTGCACAGCGAAAGGTTCACCAAAACCTACTATTTCTTGGGTATGGCAAAAAGAAACACTACCACTACAGCTAGTCACCGGTGGTCGATATATTGTACGAAGTCATAGTACAGAGATCAGCACACTCCAGTTTCAGTTTCAAAAGGATTTGAGTATTTATTCAACTGATCAGTATATACTGGCAGAAAATGAAAACACAGAAACAATGAGTGTATTACTTGTCAGAAATGTAACTTCAGAGGATGCACACGGTAAATATAAGTGTTATGTGGCAAATAGAGTGGGATCAGCTCGTGTTTCGACAGTGATTAATGTTATTACTGAGAACAGTAATCGTGAATGGTCCATTCCTCAAGAGAATAATGAAGACACTATAAATCGTGATACAAAGAATATGACATCAGATTATGAATCAGTCGATGGTGACGAACTTGTTAAACACATTATCGAAAAAGCACGTAAACGTATTGAGGCAGCAATTAAGAAGACAGCTGATCGTCTAAGAGATACAGGAAGGAGAAGGTCATCAGCAGATATTGCTTCTCTTTTTCGACAACCGAATCGTGCTGCTCTGGAACTAGCTAAAGCAGCTGAAGTATATGAGGCAGCAATCGACGAGGTAACTAGTATCCTACGCCAAAGAAATCAAAAACAATTCGAGTTTAGCAAAACTGATATGATGCCAGATGAGTTTAAAGAAATCGATGATGAAATTGATCCAAATTCACGTGACACATTAGGAGTAGAACTGAATTCAGACCAGTTGGCTATAATTGCTCAATTGTCAGGTTGTCAAAGTGCACAGCAAGTAGATCCATGTTCGAGGCAGTTATGTTTTCATTTACGCTATCGTTCAATTGATGGAACATGTAATAATTTGAATCATCCACGATGGGGTGCTGCATTAGTTCCATTCAGACGATTGTTACCACCAAAATATGAGAATGGCATGAATACACCAATTGGATGGTCATCGACAAGGCTATATTTTGGTTACCCAAAGCCTTCAGCAAGATTAGTATCCCGTGAATTGTTGGGTAATGCATCTTTAATGATGAGACAGAGTAAAATGTAAGTTAAACTTCATTTACTTCATGAACTGTTTTGAATGCATTTGAATCTAGTTTAAATGGAGAAAATTTAGCAGCAAGATGATTTCAGATAACCAGATGATAAATACTTGTAAATGAAAACAAATAATAATTCGTGATCTTCAGTTTCCTAATGACTGACTTGACTGTGGGATCTGATAGATTCCGCTTAACAAGGAGTAGATAACGAATGGTGGAAGGCGAAGTCCACTGAATAGTCATGCACTAAAATTTTTTATTATTCCGAATAATTTAGAACTATTTCGATTGCTGACAAGTAAAGATACCATTATCACTATGTCAACAGTCCCGAAAATTTGTTTTCAGTTAGTAAATACTGACTCCAACACAAATGACAGAATAATATTCGCGCTAGTTAACAAAGTAAATGCGTGTTAAATAAAAATATGGAAAGTCTACGACACAATGATTAAAATAAACACCATGAAACCATTGTCAAAAGGTCTCAAACCAAAATTAAAAATTAGTTTTCCTAATGATTAACGGTGGTCTTCTAAATGATACCAAACCGTGAATAAAATAATTCTAAAGTTAGCGAGGCATTCAGTGGTTATTCAGAGTTTTAAAATAAGTTAAAAGGTTGCTGTGAAACTCCAGCTAGTTCCTAGTCATATTATCTAACATGCAATGTAATTATGATGACGTTACTTATTTTAGGCTTATAAGTATAACTGTAATTTCTGCTGTCCAGAAGTGACAGTCAGCCAGTACCTAGTCATTAACACCATAAATTATTCATTAGCACTCGTCGACCTATAACTGTTATCATCCAAACAGAGGCAGTCGAAAAGTCGGTTAGTGATTTTACCTGTTTCAGGCCCAGACTACTAATATTATGCCTACAGAAGTGAATTATTATAATTCATCAGCATTCTATCAGTCTAGAAGAACTAGTAATACTAGAAGAAGTTACATTTGTATCATGTATACTTCAAATTGAAGTATGCGCTGAAGATGTTGCCTAGTAGGGCAATGAAAGCTTCATAAGTAAACTGTCCAGCTCAGAGAACTTGACTTTATTAAATAAATCATCAGTTGATTCACCTAATTTTGTAGTAATATGAAAAGTTTGTTTCCTGTCATAATCTAGTGCTTAGATTATTTAAACATTTTAGATATGAATGAAAACAACGAAACCTGTGTTAACTGATTCATAGCTTAAGAAAGAATATGCTGTTGATTCATGGTACCGATAATAAAAGATACGTCTTTTGCTATAATTGTACAAAGAGAGAGAGTTTTACAAGTGGGTACCTTTCTGAAGACTCAAATGAACTAAACAAAAAAACACGTGACGATTTCGTTCTCTCCTGGAACGTATAGTAGTGGTTTTGTAACATGGTACCATGTAAATTTATTAGTTTATATGCAACAGATACGGAACAATTTATATATACTTTGAAAACAGTAATGCCTCTCTAGACAGTATTGATTTTGACCTAAAACATTTCTAAATAATTGGTCTATCAGTGAATTCCCTTTCTTTCTAATGCAATTAATTATAAAGAGAAAATATTTCAAAAAACATTCTGTATAGCAAGACTCAGTGAATTAATGCAATTTTAATCTTCCTAAATGAGAATCTAGAGTACAGAACCACATTTAGTCACACCTCATTTAACCATATTTAGTCACAAATGTCACCAGGGCTGCTCTATTCAGTTTTGCTAATCACTAACGATTAAGACTGTAATTTCAAATGGAAGATTGAAATCAGATCCAGTAAGATGATTGCGGGTTGGGATTTCATTGTGAAAGTCAACACTGATAAGTGTTGAACTGTGTAAAGTGCTATCGAGTTCAGGGCAGAATAAATCACATATCACAGATTTTTGTGCTATTCATAATCAAGCATACAATCGAGATTAGATTTATAATTTGATAGGAAAAACTTTTCTTCCTTGTTCACTGACAAATTGATGGTTGTTTTCGGAAAAGCTTTCCCTGTACAGGATGCTGTCAGTCATTGTCTTATCTGATTTTTATTTGAGAAACACGTAAAACAAGATATCTTTATCACTGTTGTTTTTATTTCCCCCAATAGGTTGGAACAAATTGCATTAGAACATATAGCATAATCTAAAACACTGGCCTGTATACATGACTTCCTATTTGTCTGAAATTGTGCATCTATCTTCTACATTGAATTAAGTCAGGAAGAACATAGTTCTCTTCTATTTCGTCAATACCTCAATTCATTTCATCTCGTGCCAGCCAGTCGCTTAAGAAAACCTTTAAGTTTCAGCATCATATACATAAATTCACTGCCTTCCTAGATGCGTTCATCCTTACCAATCACTTTTCACCTTTTCTTGACGCTAATATTAATGTTACTTTGCAGTAATACTAAATTTTCAGAAATAGCTCCTATAATAGTAAATAAATCACTAGGGTTTGCTTCATTGCAATGAATTTCAAGTCTGGTTGGTTGTTAAGGCTCTATAAGTATTAGGAACAACATAAACAAGTGAGGATGTGAATATGAATGGTTAATGGTACTGTACTTTGTACGGTAATGAACCATTATTAGCTAGGTAGAACGTATACGTTGAAGATTCTTACACAGAAATGACAGACATTTTATAAGTCGTAGTTTATCAGGAACAGACATTAGTTACAGGATCACTGAAAATCCAAGAAGGCTGGACAGCTCCACGAACGTAAACGCTTAAATATTGATCCACTACTCAATAGTGACTGACTGTGAGATGGAATTCATGGAGTTCTGGTGTAAGGTTATGACTAGTGTGGGTCACTTAGTCGCGTTGGAGGACAGATACCAGTTGATGATTATGAATAGTAGTGATGCTCAGTTGCAAACTGACAGATGTTGGAATTCATGAATCATTGAATTCTGATGAAATGACTTAGTAGTTACGTGTTTATCTTGTAGCCTGAAGGTTATGCACCGATCTCTATTGGAGTAGTGAGTGTGAAATACTGAAAAAGCCCAAACTAGGACGAAATAGGCGTCAAATACTCCTTATTTTTTCAATGGTTCTGTAACTAAATCCGTTTTCGACATAAATTTTTCGCATTTAAAGTTTTGATCGATTAAATTACTCGGCTGCAGTATGTATTCTCTGCAGCATCCAAATGCAGACCACACTAAGTACAGAATTAAGAACTATTATATGAATTGTTCAGTAAGTCTTGTTGAAACCATCTGCCACCAACCGTTTTCTACTATCATGACTCTGTTGTTTTCAATCAACTTGATTTCTTTCAATTTTTAATCCTTTGGAACCCTTCTATTCTTTTGCACTCTTACGTGATTTCACATTTTCCAGCTTTTCTATGTACTTTCTGACTACAGTCCATTCATTAGACTATCCACCTCATTGGGTAACTCGAAAACTCTTATTCCACTTCTTACATTTATTGATTAATATTAACAAATATGATTATGACAGTTCATCTCTCTTTTTTTCTATCCTCTTTTGTTAAAAAAACTGCGCATAAATGTGATTGTTCAGCTACAGGAAATGAATCCTCTGAAAAGAGCCTTTTCGCTGAACTGTTTGGTTAGATTTTTAAACAGTTTTCTGCAAGACCGCTAATTATGTAAGAGGCGTCGTATACTGGAGACATAAATGTGCTCTCATAAGAATGTTTCATAACCTATGAACGTCCAGATCTGTGAACTGCTGAGTAATTTCTTAAGTAGTCAACTATAATATTTAATTTGATAGGATCTTTTCTTTTCACTATGTACACAGTACCTAATCGACGTAACGTACTTATATTTAAATTCATCATGTACACGAATGAATAGTACTTTGCTTTTAAAGAAGAGTGATATTTTGTGGTTGGAGGCAATCGGCAGGAAGCCCTGGACCTAGGTTTTGTGCTTGTTGGCACTCGTCAGTAGGGCGTATCTGCAACTTTGAAGGAACTCATGCCCCTTCTGAGATTCAAACCTTCATCACCTAGTGCTGCAGTCAGAAACGTTACCACTGAGCTATTCAAAATCGCGATTGACCTCCTGTATGACTGTGTTAGACACTTTGATTGAACACTTGGTAGTAAGTAACTAGTGTCATGCATCTAGTCCTTTATTTGGTGTGGACTGAATTCTATCAGTCAAGTCTTGCAATGTAGCCTCCATACTAGGGGCCTAGCTATCACGATGCACTCTAAGTTGTTGTTGGGTGAGGAAAAAAGCAATCGTGAGATGTCTTAGCGCATAGTATATCGAACGGCACAGAAGATATTCCAACTGTATGAAGGAAAACACTTTTAAATCAGGCAGACATAACATCTGATATGATTACTGTATTCCTCTAATCACATAATGCAAAATCAAATAAGGCCAACTACCTGAGAAAATTCCAGTCCTAAATGACTACCTACGTTCTGCCGATTAAGGTAGATTAGAGGAGACGAAAGTGATGCAAGGTTTATTTTGCAATAAATTACATTCTCAACCTTAAAGCTTCATTTGAATGTTTAAGTGCATGGCAGGAATATGACTGAGGTTAAAACAAAATAATGGTTCGTGAAAGGATATGAATCAACAGTCTTTAGGTCAATAGTCTAATAAGCGTGAAATCAAACAAGGTGTTTAAGCTACTGAACAGGTCTCAAACTTATCTTTACTCAACTGTCATGTGATTATCTAGCACGTAATCGTCCACCCAGTGCCATCATCTCTGTACCTTTTACTCGAAATAGGCTATGCGATTTTGATAGGTATGCTAAAATTTCTTCACTTTTCTGATCTTTTTATTACTACAGCTAGTCTGAATTAAACATCTGTGCAGCTAAATGCTATTTTTGTGAAATGAAAAAGAAACTGCCCAATGAGCTTTTAAAAAATTATTTCAAACAGATGTTTCCTCGTCCGCTGATTTGCCTACGAAATCTTTTAATAATTAAAAATTGTTTAAATGACATTCACAGCTAAGATGCAACACAAAATGTTGCTTTTTGCAAACTACTACAGTAAAGGGAATCCTTCAGATCCCCAAACGACTGAGAATAAGTTAAACATTAGTCTGTCATTTTAGTATATATATTGTTGGCGGTACCCAACTTGCAGTATGGCCAAAAGTTACGACCCATCATTCATAATTAGCAACTGAACATAAACTTTCTTATCTTTTTGACACAGTCAACAAAACCGGGTAGTCAAACAGAAATGATGGCAAATAAAGTGAAACGAATTGTATGACTGATAATCAACATACCTTTATTAACTGGTATCCATGTTCTCCTAAATGATAACTTGTGCATGTGTTACATTTTATTCGGATTGTTTAAATGACCGGGAGTGTATTTGTATTTTGTGAATATAAACAATACACGCTTAAATTATCATAAGGTAAACAAAATGTAAGCCTAAATAAACTTATTTTATACTTAGGCGTATTACGACAAAAATTGATCCATGTAATTTATTTGGAACTTTCTTATGATAAACACTGACTTAACACACAGTAGTAACTTGATGATAATGTCCGAAATGAATGTGAAGTCGCTTAACTGTGCGATTGATTAAAATTAATATTTCCGTTTGCTATACACATAGATGATACCATTTAATAGACGCATTTATGAGTGAATACCAACACACAATCACTTTATTCCATTATTTCATAACACTAGAGTGATGACAATGACTAGCAGAACAACTGAACGTATATTAGTTGAATTATCCGTATAGAATACAAAACTGCCTGTTCCTTTACTGTACGAAGTGTAAGGAAACTTTTAATACGTTTAGTTTTGTCTGTACAAAAAGCCAAATAGTTTTGAGGTGATAAAGATTTAAGAAAATAATAGTTTTGAATAAATTTGCTCCGCTGCTCTACAGTAATAAATTGATGAATATTATGATAAAAGAGCCATTGAAGGCTTAAATAAAATCTTATCCGAAGTTATGAAGTGGTGAAAAGATTCAAATACAGTTGGATTAAAAAATGAAGCGGTAGGCAATTAATCTTGATTGTGATTTAAATGCACCCAAAACTTAAAGTCAAGAGAGATATGATACAGTATGGTAAAATGACTTGTTTTTAACTAAAGAACCTGAGGAAGAATTTATTGAAGACGATTTTTCGCTCATATTTACTGTTATTTAGAATATCTAATGGCAATTTTGAATTAACTTTAAATGTCACAATTTTTGACAAATATTGTAAGCGAAGAGTCACTTCACTTCCTGGCAATCAAATAAACACTTCGTAGCTTAGTAGAATAAAAAACATTACAGAAATTCGTATCATGAAGTTAACCCTAGTGGTACTGATGGATCAGGGTGGTGATTAGAGTAAGCCTCAAAGCCTAAGTGGCACAGTACGAAGTAGCGGGTTAGGTTTCCAGTGATGCATTTACAGAATTATAACAAACAGTGTTTAAAATTATCAGGGCAATAGTTCCAGTGACTCACTGTTTTTATTTCAATAATTTCATGTTTGATCCAAGATTGTTATCAGTCAGAGAACCATTGAAAACCAGGGAGTACTGGACAGCTGATTAATCCGTCATAGTTTGGGACTCATCGGCAGTACACACCCGCCAAGTTCCGAACCCAGAACCTTCCGGTTACAAGGCAAGCTCGTATACCAGTCAGCCACTGGGACCCGACTCAGTGACCCATGAATTCACTTCAATTTAAATTCTATTCGACCCACTTAACTTTTTCACATTGTGTTATCAGGCCTCGTTCAATGTGGATTTCCTGTATTATGTTTGCGTGAATATATTCTTTCACTTAGTGTCAGTGCAGAATTTCATGTATACAGACTGAAAAAGCTAACGTATCCTGCTTAGACTCATATATTCAACAAATCCCATCCTGATAACTCTTGTTTCACATTTGTATTAAGAAAAAATGTTTTTGGTGATGAAATTGTTTATTGTTAATGAATGAAACAAGTGGATATTATTAATGAATTCTATACATACTTGTAACAGGTTTCCAAGTATTCATATTAGCTGTTATGGGGTGTCACAATAATCTCACGATATTGACAAACGTTCAGTTTATCACATTTTGTTATCTTTCTTTAATTCACTCGGTTCAAATAGAACCATTGGGTACACCTAACACATATTATATATTCAAGTATCGGTTTGTAGGGATTCGACTGATTGGTTACAGGATTTAATCATGAGTTGACATCGGTTAGGGAACCATTGGAAAACCTGGGAGTACTGAACAGCTGTTTTGTCCTAATTTGGGACGTGAATTGGCAGAAGTTAGAATTCATTGGCCAGTGGATCAGGTCTCAGTGGCTTAATGGTCTACGAGCTCGCTGGCTTGTGATCAGAAGGTCCCGGGTTTGAACCCTGGTGGTGGGTGCGTACTGCAGGAGAGTCCCCAACTAGGACGGAGGAAACGGCTGTGCAGTACTCCCTGGCTAGTTTTCCAATGATTCTCTAACCGATGTCAGGTAATGATGAAATCCTGTAACATATTATGTATTTTTACGACAGAATTTCAAGAAATTTGTATATTTTCTGGCAAATTACAAATCCATTAAAGCCGTTGTGTTTTTGAGAGATGAATTTTTTCGGAGAAGTTATTTTAATGTGACTAAAAATATATTAAAATCATAGGATCATAATATTCACTTCTTTTCTGACTTATTTTTGTCTATTTTGTTTACTTCAGTTTAGAAATGTTCAACAAAAAAACGAAAATGATGAAGATGAACATGAAAAATAAAGAAGAATACAAAATGTCTATGATGAAGGGCATTGGCCCTCAACCTTCTACTACAGCTTCTAAGATGCGGTATAATAAAGTGAGTCAGAGTCCATTTCGACAGAATATTTGGTTTAGCATTTGTAAATAAAAGCATATTGACGTCTGAAGGTTCTCTACAAAATTCTGAACAGTTAAGTGTCTAGTTTTCACTTGTAAGTAGCTTTAAAACAGACTTCTCACAATTGTAATGAATGACAGTGATTTAAAGTTTTAACTAATAATAATAATAGCTTTATTCTGAGCACTGTTGATATGATGCACAGGATTTTCAGCCGGATTCATTACATGATATTTTCTCTTCGTACGGCATTTTCAAGTGAAAATAGTAACTGATAGTAGATCGCGTGACCCAGTGCTATCTGACCTGAAGTGCAAACCAATCCCTTATAATATTTCTCCTTTGTCTCCAAGATATGCACGATATTTGGTTGAAAGGTAAATGAAAAAAGTGCACCAGTACATTTTTCTACCCAAAAAACATAACTGAATGACTAGAGACTGCAGGTAGTTAGTTTCATTTCCTAGTAAGTGGCAGCTTGTACTTAAAATTTCAGGAACAGTCATCTCATGTATCGGGATTTGTTGCAACCCGCGCGTATAAATTTTCTCAAGTTCAGTAGGACCTTGAGAATCAGCAGGCCTTAAATACATTTTTATACTGGACAGAGTAAACAACACCACTAAGGGTCGTACTTTTATACATTAAACCAATGTGAACACGAGAAATAAGATACAGTTTAATGATGGAGGTTTGTGGTAGCTTTAAACAGGCCACCATTATGCGTTTCAGACAATTAAATACTGATGACTTTAAATAAAAGCCATGACAAATCATAACATTAAAAAGTGTAGGAAAGCCTGAATTATTTGATTTAAATTTCCTGGATAAATTGTAAAGTGTTCATTGTCAGACCTGAATTCCTAGGGATCAGTTTTACTGGTTACTTCTGAAGCGCCTAACAGCTATGATAAAACAATTAATTAGCATATTCCGATAAAGACTATCTCAGAATATGAAAAAAATCAGTACTTTTATAGGTCACTGAAGAATTTCACTTGTTTTCGGTGTAAGTCACGAAAATTTGGTTCTTAACTTTATTTACATTCGTACTGTATATCATATCACAACGGTCAAATGTTCTCTTTAGGACTCAAAGGAATAATTTATTTGGAATGACATTTTCATCGGTGTTCTGAGTTCAAAGTATTTAAATACAACCACAGGTTAATAAAATATCTTTAGTTTTTATCACCAAATAATTATCACAGAAATAATAGTTAAGTTGATTTCACAAACTAAAATAATAAAATATTACTTTAGCAGCAAACGCAGGAATTGTCATATTTCTAAATATCCCGTAATAAATAGTCAAAATACCACTTTAACAGTAATCGAAAACATACAATTCTAAGGAAATCTCAATTAAAGTCCAACAAAATACCACTAAATGTTTTATATAATTTTTTGTTATACTTCAGAAATAGACTTGTTGAATTCATAAGATTTTCTGATTTGTTTAACATAGCCCCAACTCGCTGACTTGTATCGGGAAGATATCAGTTGACTGGTGTTGCGGTGGTATGATACCAACAGTCGATATCTGTTTCTCCTCAGTCTTACCTTTCAGCTCTTAGTGTTAAGAATAATACAGGTTAGTTGAGAGTTGTCAAAAGATTACAGAGACGATGTTTATCATGTTGCATAAAACAATTAACTAGAATACATATTCTATTTCGGAATATTTTGGGATGAAAGTGGCATTTTCCGGGTTAATTCAAAATTCATTTGAATGTTTTAGTAGAAATAAAGGCAACTATATCATGAATCTGCAGCTCTAGGTGGAAGATAATTTTATATTAGGAATTCTAAAGTTTCGCCGTATAAATCCGGAATCTAAACAAAAATATAGAATAGTTCAGTGTGGGAAATTCATCAAGAAAAAGTTGTGATGTGTTGATGACCTGTTAGGACTGTATTTTTCTCTTTAAAAGTTAATGTAACTTACATTTTAATGCTTATGGAAACGCAGCTACCTCACATATATCAATTAACCGGTTAGTATTGCTAAAATACTTAGAGTATTGGATTGTTAGAACTTCTATATTTCTGTAACAAACGCATATATCTCTAACAAGTCATAAAAGCATGGCTAAGTACCTTTTGAATTAAATAATCAGAATTATGAATATATAAGTTACCCCAGGAAACATAAAGAGGTACATTAATCTGTATCTACACACAAAGATACTGTTTATAACTGTAACATCAACAAACTACCTCGGATATGGTATGTGTAACTTGTTTAAACAAGATTATTTGCATGGCATAAACATACAAATACGTAACCTATGGTATTCAACACATTAATGATATCTTATTTATCTACGCTCAGGATGTTGTGTACGAATTATAGTTCAGTTAGATGTGTGGAATACTATCAGCCCAATATATTTATTGCTGTCCATTTAACCCCGTGATTGAATACAGTTCCCCATAACATCTTTCCCTACTGACATATTAATCTTAAGAAGTCTAATGTTTGATTGTTTCTGTTGTCTGTTGTTTTCACCTAATTTTCCCATAGGCATAGAGTAGATAGGAGGATGTAGGCAATATAACATACAGTGTTCAAAACACATAAAATGAAAGCATAAAAATTGATTAACTTCAAAACATGTTACAATATCATTTCATTAAAAAAAATTCTTTATAGTTTGCTTCAATACGTGCACCATGTGTAAGAATGAGACGTAAAATCATGTAATATTAGACGCCTGAGGGTTTATGTTGTTAACAAGATAAATGAGTATGTGTTTATCGGAATATAATAATATGTAAGCTATCAGTAGCATGATATTTTTCGTTGTCTTCAGGTTATAAATAATTCATTTAATTAAGCCTATCTACTGAATGTCATACAGTGGGATTCCTTGAGAACATTTGAAGACAAAGTGGCTTCATTTCCTATTAAAACAAAACCTAGATCCTATTTCAATACTGAAAGGCTCTTTAGTTTGAAGAATATATGAGTTGGTTGTAGTACCTCAAAAATGGAATTTTCATAGATGCTCAACTTCCTCAGCTTACACATCACCACAACCAACAGCCATCATCCAAGTGCACAGTAATAGGAAACAAAATTATTATATATCGTTACTACGGTCACTGCTTATACTTCTATGAACTGAAAAATAACTGCGCATCATCTGACGACTCGTAAAGTTAGACCATGTGCATCTGTATTTCAGGTTCTAGTTTCGAAATCTGCTGCCGCTTTGCAAATTCAGTATTCATCTCGATTCACGTGAAGGCAGGATTCATATTCACTGAGATTCCATTGGTTTGCATGACTAATACCGTCCACTTGCATGCAAATACTCTTATTTTCCAATAAAAACAAAAAAAAGGAAAACAGAAAATAAATGACAGCAAACTGGATTTTTAAAAAGTGTTACTACAGTAAATTAAAACATGAACCATAATATACAATAATTACGTAAATATAAACCTGACTATTGATACAATGATGCCAAAAGTAGTGGCTGTACAATCGCACAGCCACTTAGTGTACATAAAAGAAGTGTGAAGAGTTAAATACCAACTGCTTGTAAACACTAAAAATCACAGACGAAGTCAGTATAATAAGATACATAACACGGTAAAGAAATGCCCTGTAGTAGAAGATCCAATCAGTTAACTAAACATGAGTTCAACTTCTTGGAAGCATTTTTAAAACAGACATCTATGACTGATATTATGAAGAAAGATTTTTATTCGGTTTTTGTCTAATTACAAAACTGTATCTGGCACAAAATGATAAACATATAAAATGGAAATAATCATAGTTGATGCAAATAGTTGAGGACAGTCAGAAAAACCGGTACCTATTATAACTTGTTTTATATATAGGCCTATGCCAGAGTGGAAAACATTCGTGAGGATAATTGCATTGAAGCGAAAGAAGATCCAGGTTTTCTTTCTGATACGTTGATAGAAGAACAGTCAGACAGTCATTGGCTGATAATAGGAACATATATGATTCATAATCAGTCTTGATACATTTTGCGGAGTGAGATTACGTCATTCTTTTAAAAAGAAGAAATAAATTTCAGAACAGAGGATTTTGTTTCAAATTTTTGTAAGGGGATGATGTTGGAGTTTAATATGGAAAGCTACAGAGAATTATAACTCTAAACAGTATTCAAACAAACGTGTGACCCACTTGTCTGTTCCATAGTTATTACGTATTAGAAAGTAATTCAGATTTATTGTATGTATGCTGATATGCATTTTTATTTTACAGAAAGATTCTCCCACGACTGTTTGTCTTTTATAGAACCAGTAAAAATAAAAATATAACCGGAACATTGGTTTTCTCTTAATTCTAGCCACATTTTTCCAGAAGTTATCTGGAATATCTAGGTTTGTAACGTATCCTACCTATCCTTGATATCTACTGAATTTTCGCCGAACAAGTAAATTAACTGATTCTTTAGCGGTTGATCATATAGTATTTTGAATCCACCTATATGGCAAAGTCTTTTTTATGAGTTTTGATTTCAATCTGCATACATTTAATAGCGAAAAGTAGCAAATTAATCATTGATGACTGATAATTGCGACTGGTAATTTCCGAACACATAGAATCGGTCTGTCGACTAACTTTTATCGTAACCAGTCTCATCTGCGTTTGTATGAGGTCAAATCAGGAACAAATCAGTATTCTATTACAATAATCTTCACTATTTTGTTACATAATGGTGGAAGTTGACTAATACTCATTCAGAAATACTGAAATTTACTTTTTCGGATAATATATAAGTATGCAGTTAATTCAAATTTATTGCAATTTATTAGATAGCTGAAACAGTGTAAATAACCACAATAGGAATATATATTATTAACTGACATTATTTGTCAATATGACTAAAAATATGTACATCCTTTGTTGACCAAATTTTCGAAATATGCCAGTTACTTAAATCTTACTGTGTGTACTACTTGTGAGGAAATACGATCTTTTGAGTTCAGTATGGTTAATGATATGACTTAGTTTTTCCTGACGTATTAATTATGATATGACTTCATTTATGTGAATTATAGTGATCTTAGATTTGTAGGTAATATCAACTGAAGCTTTTTAACAAATCAACAAATATTTTACCATTCAGATGTTGAGTTCATGAAATTTGATAAATTTCAAAGATATTTAAATCCGAGATCATTCTGAAGATTACTGTAATTCAAAGCTTACTGTACAGCTGTCTTGTATAATTTTGTCATTTTTCACTAGTGTACATCCACAGTTCCATCAGTGATGGCACTCAAAATCATCAGGTTTTAAATTATACCTTTTCGTGGAGAAATCTATATTCTTGTCAGTAGACGCATAATTAAACGTTTAAAATAAATCAATAACAACTGAGTTTAAGAAGGCTAAATATATGAGACGTTTTCAATTCTTCTAATTGTGATATACAAACACTCATTAATTTGGATTATTCCAGAACATCTTCTCCAGTTGATAATAAACGATTGGATGTATAATGACGAAATTTGTGCGTCGGTGGCACAGTGGTTAGGACTCTCGCCGACCATGCACATGGTCCGGGGTTCGAACCCCTGCCGGCGCACACCCGATATCTATGGTATGCCTGAATTTGGGCAACCGATATCCATGCTGAAAGTTCCACACTTGTACTGAAAATACGGTGTGGAAATCAAGCTGTAAAAAAAAATTTTCCAAAACTATTTTTTGTGAGAGTCCTGATACAATGAGTTAGGATATCGGTTAATAATATGAGTTAGAATGACGTGAGTAGTTAGATCATACTTTTGTAAAAAGCTCTGAACAGCACTTTTAAGTGAAACATTCGGTTAAACACTTTCTAAATAGTATATACTACACATGAAGAATCTCAACGTCAATAATTGAGCTAAGCACACTAAATCATTCACTGAACTGATCTTTATCGAGAAAAATCATGTATAGGCATATAGAAGATTCCTAATTGAATTATTAATCTACCCTATTTAAAATTAAGTTTCTTATTAAGCGCATGAAAGAAATTTTTATCACTGACATTTCTCAGCTGATTAACTCCATCATAAAAATTCTTTATTTTTATAAAAAGCCTACGGATTTTACAAAACCAGTAAACACACACGAATAAAAGGGAGGTGATAGATTAATGAAATCATCTGCTTATTTCTGGTTACCTTTTTTTAAAGTTTGACAAAATATATTTAGATTTTTGAGTTAAATTTACCTAAAATCTCAGTATCTTTTCCGTGTATATACTCCCCTTATTTACTTTCATTCTATCTATATTTATTTATATTTCCTGTCTAATAAGACAAATCAAATGTAAACAGATTACTTTTGACATTCAGTCCATATCATATGACTGGTACCACTAATTGTATTATTTTAGTAATATATCAGAAGAATAGTAAGGAGGAAATAAAGAAGTTGACCGAAACAGTGTAATACGTTTTTTTCTTTTTACCTTGCAGTTTCTAGTTAAACTAATAAAGAGAAATTATTTCAGGGTGTTTACCTAACGTCGTTTCATCAGTAGTATCAACTGACTGACTGAATGAGTTCCAAGACACAGAACTCTGCACAGAAATGCGATAGTAAAAGTTACCATACTCAATGTATCACACAAAGGCAGAGGAAAAGTAAGCGTTTCAAAAGAAATGTAAGGGAGAAAGAATAGTAACACGGAAAAACATGACGCTTTGGTGAACCTGGGAGATTACAATGACTGACAGCATCTGAGCCATTCACAACGATTTTGAGCCAAATTCCCAATAGTCTCTAGCTATTGGTTCTTAGTATCCCGACGACCCTATCATTTCCTTGGGTTCCTAGTGAAACAGAGGACTTCAGAGGTGAATTGCCATTTAAACCTGTTCGCTTCAGTCCTTTTTGGCTGCCAGTACAGTGGGCCGTAAGCTTTTATTTTCCCGTTACAAGATCTCCATGGCACACTCCGACCCCCAACTAGTCGCTTCCTATTTGGATTCCATTTGAGGGCATGGAGTGCGATTTTACTTATGTGTTTCCACAGCTTATGACCCATCCATCTCCATGATGGGTAATAGGTTGGGTTGGTTCGGTGCCTGTCATAGTTCTTCATTTCTTATTTCATCTTCAGTAGCGAACGCAAGAAGCTGTTGGTGAAAGTCTGCAATAAATTTTAGAGAAATTCTCTCTGTGTCGCACTAAGTCTTTCAACCATATAGAAGTACCTACTCAACATCAGTATTGAAAGCCAGGATCTTTTTCTTCATACTGACTGCAGCAGATTTCCACACTGATTCGCTATGTCCACTTGAAGTCCTTTCTTTGTTGCCTGCCTACTCCTTCCGACTCACTGGTTTACATTAGGCATAAATTTGCCACAAAGTCTATACCTTCCAGTGTATTTTCGTCGGTCAGAAGTATGCATAGCTTCATATTCTCCATGGTCTGTCACATTATTCAGTACACCACAATCAGGAATATCACCGGTGACAGTAGACAGCCTTGTCTTACTTCTGTTTTCACTTCCAAGGCTTTGGTGACCCTTCTGTTATGAACCGCTTGACATATGGCATCATTAAACAGCTGTTGGGTGAAGTTCATTAAGGTGTAAGGTACTGTGCTCCAAAATATTTCCGCAGTTTCCAAATTTCTTCACGATCAACGCTGTCAAAGGCCCTTTAAATCTAATGAACTTGAGGTAGGGATTTAGCCGTCATTCTATGCCCTGTTCAGAGATGATGCATAGAGTTGCAGTTTGATTTGAAAATAATTTGTTTTTTCTTACACCAAGTACCCTGGGCATCTTTTGAGGATGACGCCTGAAGCATACAAAAGCATGACTGCATGCAAGTTCTTTCAAAGATTAAAGTCGGCATTGTTTCAATCGGTAGGTACTCTTCTTTCCTTCCAAACCTTAGGCAATAGTGTTTTGAACATGTATACTAGGGTGTGTGGATCCATTTTCAGTGCTTTTGAGGGATTCCCACCTAACACTGTTGTCTCTAGATATGCTCATTTACTAATTAATTAGTTTCATGTAGTGTATGGGATTTGTACGTAACACTGATTTGCAACTAACAGTCTACTAACTACTGGAATATTTTAGTAAGATGAGTAATATTGGGAAGTCAGCTGAGATGTATCCAACGTATTACTTCAGGAGCAGTAATAATGTTATTCAAAGATGATGGTGAATTTATTTCCACGTAGAAGCACATATAAATTTAAATTATTAGTCTTATGGGGGTTTAGTTGATTGTGTGATGCATTTTCTCAGTATTCACTATGAGGTAAATAATTTTTCAGAACCACAGTCCAGTGTTTCATCTTAATTTGGGATACTGTATTGGTGAGAATTCACTTTTTCGAAGCATCTGACTCTCACTTACCACATTATTCGCCATAATGCCTTTTATTCAATGGTTTAGATTCAGTGTTGCTTCACATATTAACGTTTACACAAGCTACAAACCACTGTCCTGTAGAAATAATGATTTACAATTAAATTATTCTTATGCATTTAAAAACAACTCATCATATTTTCAAGAGTTGGCTTGTAAATATTAAATTGTTTTTTACGAGTTTGACTACGGATTGATATCAGTTATCATATCTTCATCGTCCACTGGGTACTAAATTTTGGATGGTCTGATTTTACATGATTTAATAGTTAAGAAGTTCATTGTGTTAACTTTAGAGACAGATGACGAAAGAATGGTAAACATATGGAGGGTGAAAACAAGTGAAGCCAAATTTTAATACAGCAGTGTGACCTCGTCCCTTTGCAGCTTATGAAATATGGGGGCAATTTCACACAGTATCTTAGATTGTCAATACTTAAGCTTCACTGACGTCTAGACAAAAGACAGTATAAGAACGAAAACCTAGTAATGGCTAATATTGTGATAGCTTCAAAATTGATTTTTATATTAGTTAAAATAACTTCTCTCATTTAATTGAACAGTTTAGTTGTAAACGTGATACTATGATATTCTATGAATTGAAACATGCAAGTATTTTAAGTTATATCTAATCGCAATTTACGAAAAGTTAGTTATTTAACTATTGTTAACTAAGCTCTTGCTGAACCTATCCTTCTATTCTTTCCCATCTTCCATGATTAGTCTTAATCTGTATTGCATTAACAAAGACAAGATAGCATGACCAACTGTAGAGTGTTCGTTCATATCATGAAACATTTCTAGGATACTTGAATATTTTTTTGTTATCGACTCAATTTCGATTTTCCTGTTGATTGATTGGATGGAAATTTTCGTCCTCTAGTGTTATGTCAGCTGCTAGTATTGAGGGTTCGACGATGCCTGTGGATTAAATTGAAGTAATTTGGTGGGTGGTGACTAGAAATGGAATCCAGGATGCGCATTTCGTCCTACATAAGACTCATAACCTGGATATACTTGAAGTCACCAGTGAGTGATATAGTTCCCATTGGGAATCGAGCCCATTACCCATCATTTTGGTCTAACCGATCAACAGGAAAATCAAATAACTGATGCTTGTTGCACAAGAGGCGGCTCCTGTAGTCAAAGTGACCCAGTGAATAATGCTTTGGCGTTTGAAACGATGGGTACTGGGTTCCAGTCCTGCTGGGAACAACACCAGTCACTGAGGAATGAAAGTACATCCAGACGAGGAGTCTTACCTAGGACAGGATATGCTGGATTCTACTTCTAGCCATCATACACCAAGACACTCGAAGATATTCATAACGCCGATGAACTCCAACTTCATATTGACATCTTGTTAACTGTCACAATTTTCACTTTATCCGCTAATAATTTCGACACTAAGCAAGAAACATCAGAATTAATCTGATATTTTTATGAAAGAACATTATTTTATCCGGATAGTCTTAAAGTCTAAACAGCAGTAAAATTAATGATATCATAAATCGTTTCCAAAGAAGTTCTGCTTCATCCCTCGACACAATACTTATAAACTAATGCTACCCGTTCTTTATAAGCTACTCGGCCAATGGCAGTGTAGACAGTTTTTAAAATCAACTATTTCCCTAGAAAAGTGTCAGGTAAATATAGGGGATTTATTTGCATATATTGATCTTTGAGCTTAAATATGTTATCTTGGCATCATTATCAGGTTACATTGTCTCATCGTATTACATTTCGTGAAGTAATGAAGCAAAATATTTATTCGCTGTCTGTACAATATAGTAGTAGTTGAAAGATGATATTTTGTTAAATTTCGAGCTGAGTTATATTCATTTCTAGTGAAATTCTAGTAAAATGAATTATTATTATTATGTAATGTCAGTATTGTTACTAGTTTTATTTCTACTTTTCTGTATTAGTAGTTGGTACCTTATGGTTGATTTACTATTTAAGTCTGTGTGATTTCTAAGAATAGTTTCTGGTGAAAAATAAGATCAAGGATTATTCTGCACTACTTCGGTCTTTATCCAGTTATATCAGTTAGTTCTGTAGGTACAGGATCTGATTGTGTATGAATACTAATTAACTTTCAAATGTTATCCAAGTTAGTGAGGAACTAGATTTGCAAATTAATATTCTCACGATATTCATAAAAATTGAATAACTACCGGATATCAGCGGATACCTTTTCTTAACGGCTTCTGTGACTTTTCACTCATAGAATAAGATTTACAAGCCTAAGCGTAAAATATTTAAGTATCAAGTAAGAATTCAGAAGAGCCTAATTAATTTAAACAGCTCTTTTGTCTTAGATGGTTGGAGGCAATCGGCAGGAAGCCTTGGACCTAGGTTTCGTGCTAGTTGGCACTCATCAGCAAGGCGTATCTGCAACCTTGAAGGAACTCATTTCCTTTTTGAGATTCGAACATTGCAAGCTTGACTGATAGAATTCAGTCTGCAGCGAAGATAGAACTAGACACATTACACTAGTTACTGACTAGTGTGCAATCAAAGCTCTTTTGCCTATCTGGAAGAAAGTTTTTCACTTCACTGTCCACTTCAATGTCCAACTTAGTATTTATTCAAGTTAATATTCTCCATTAGGTATTTGGCATGTTATGATTTGAGAATCAGTTCCTCAATTCATAAATAATAAAAATAAAGATAAACAGATGTGCATATTTTGTTCAACAGAACTTTTACCTAATGGATATTAATATTTGCTTTATTTTTAGGTTATTCGTATCTCACACTGAATAACATCATATCATATGGTGTATAAGTTGAATAGGATTGCACTTTTAAAACGAAAATGCAGAACAACCTTAGCAATTTTACTATTTATTCAGTTTGTTTTTACTCTTACAGGACTGTTTACATTTGCAATATATTTATTTATATCAGTAAATCCAATTTCAGAATAAATAAACAAAACACATGGATTTGTTTTGGCAAATAAATTAAATTTATAAAGCACAGAAATATGTGTTAGGAAAGAAGTATTGTAAGCGTTTATGTTTTTGACGGCCTACTTCTTACTATTCAGTGGTTCACATATATCTTGTTAGGGGTATTAACATTATTTATAACAGCTTTAAATTCATAAGAATGAATGAGGTTTAAAAATGTCAGTACTTAGGTGAACATTAGCCAATCAAAATGCTAAACTACAATGCAAGAACTGGCGCGGAATTATGCTCCTGTCCATCCCAAGCAAAATACTAAGTCGCATCATCCTGGAGAGAATCAAACATGCCAACCTGAATGAAAAACTTCGACCGGAACAGGCTGGATTCAGGAGAAACAAGTCATGCATTGATCAGATCGCCACATTACGGATCATCATTGAACAAAGCTTGGAATGGCAGTCACCTCTCTATCTCAACTTCAATGACTTTGAAAAAGCCTTCGACAGCGTCGATTGAGAGGTGCTTTGGCAACTACTTCGCTACTACGGGATGCCACCGACAATTATACATCTCATCCAACAGCTGTACGACAATGCTGCATGCCAAATAATCACAACGGAAACTTACGAATCCTCGAAGTGAGGCAGGAGTAAGACAAGGCTGCCTACTATCGCCAATGATTTTCATGATTGCAGTAGATTGGATAATGCTACACAGTGGCGAGGGACGAAGAGACAGGAGTAAAATGGACCCACACAAAAAACTTTGAGGATCTGGACTTCGCCGATGATATTTGTCTGATTTCCCACAAACTGGAAGATATGCAAGCGAAAAGCAACAAGTTGGCAGAAGAAGCATCAAAGATAGGACTTCAGGTGAACATAGAGAAAACAGAGGTGATGAAGATTCCTGGGCAACACCACCAACAGCAACAACAACAGACAACGATCAGCATAAATGGAAGGAACCTGAAAGAAACAACCTCTTTTACCTACCTGGGAAGCATCGTTTCAACTACAGGCGGAACTGACGAGGATATCAAAGCAAGAATCGGAAAAGCAAGACAAGCTTTCATTACTCATCAAGTCTGTGTGGAGGTCAACAGCACTCAGCATCAAAAATAAGATCCGGATTTTCAACTCCAATGTGAAGTCAGTGCTACTATGCGGATCAGAGACTTGCACTGTGCGTCATAAAGAGCATCTCAAACAAACTACAGACCTTCATTAACAGTTGTCTTCGCTCAATACTCAAGATCAGATGGCCAGAAAAGATCAGCAACAGAGATCTCTGGCAATGAGCGAACCAACCAGGAACCGATTGTGAAACAAATAGGCAGGAAGAAATGGAGATGAATTGGCCATACTCTGAGGAAACCATCAAGTGACATCACTAGACAAGCCATTGCTCGAGTGGAACCCGAAAGGGAAGCGGCGAGTTGGTCGTCAGTGCAAGGGTGAATTGGAGGAGGTCATGTGAAGAGGAGATGAAAACGTGTGGGCAGACTTGGAGCCAGGTGAAGACTCTAGCAGAGAACCGAACGCAATGGAGACGCACGGCTGAAGCCCTATGTTCCTCTAGGAATTAAAGGAAACAATAATAATAACAACTGTGGACATCAGTTCTGAGTAGTGATTTTCATTTATACAAATTTGTAGATGTATCAATGTAGCGTTATTCATTTGGAAGATTCACTGGTCTGATATTTAGGTATCTTTCATCTGGTTGAAGTAGTTTATTCTCTAGTGTGACATATTCAGTAAAGTATTCATCACTGGTGTGTTTGCAAATCAATAAGTTGGACTTTATTATATTATTATTCCCTAAGGTTCCGAGTGTAACATAGGACTTCAACAAGACATCTCTAATTTGTTCTATTTTCTGCAGTCCTCCTCTTCAGCTGGGTCCACGAATGCTCATAATCTCTTATCTCCTCCGCTCACGATATCCTCCATGTCACCCTCGATACCAACGAACAACTTATCGTGGAACTTTAATACGTGGATATTTGAGGTTCAGTTTTAACATAGCATTTTTTCACTTATTAGGGATATAACTGAGACGGCAGCTATAAATGCTAAGTGTTTTATTCATAGTTTCAGCGCATTTAGATTAGCAAGAGATCATTTAGTTGATGTGTGTTTTATTCTTAATTATTTCCGGAGGATTTCAAAAAGTATGTGAGTGTACCATCCGTGGACGCCTAACGCTTTCCAAAAGTTAACTAATTTTGCTTGTTTTTAACATATATTTGTAAACGTGTAAAACCAACTGGAACCATGTTTATATTATGCTACATAAATTCTTTTTAGATAAGAACTTTATTTTATTGAATAATAGGACAGCTGATCACTGATTCTATCTTTTGACACCGCTTCACTGGTATCCCTGTACCAATCTGATATTTACGTGAATGAAAGCTAATCAAATATACAACTTAACAGTTCAATAAATTTATATTTACCTCTCATAGTAATCAATCATCACTGTATTTAATTGTAATATATTTCACCTTACCGAATTCAGCTAAGTTCACAGAATTTATAATCTTATCATTCTGTATCTATTAACTGCCTATGATACATGTGCTAAAAAAATTTACTACTCTAGTAAAAATATGCTAATAAGTTAGAATTAGATTACGTAGAATTTTCAATGACGAATGAAAATTAGTATTTAACAAAAAAGAACTATGTTTCCTGACTATACATATGTACCTTTGATGCTAAGAGACTTCAACCTCAAAATCCATCAGGATGACTCTTGTGCTTTTCTGAAGAACCCTATTTATTCCTTTTCATGCCACAAATATCTCTTAGTTTATGGCAGTTTATTGGTTTCATGAGAAATAAAAGGAACGATATGAATTTTCTGAAGTAACTCACTATCCAGATAACAATAACCTAACAGTTAGTGCTCACCTAGTCCTGAATAAGTCAACAGTTTATATTGGAGTGTTTCAAGAAGGATTTTGTGGTTCTTAAATTTTCAAGAATTATAATTAGCTTCTCGAATTGACTGGCAGTACAGAAGAATAAGTCAAGCTACTAATGAAAGTAACAAACTGGTAAATGTCATATGAGTAAAAGGACTACATAAATAAGCAGTTATATGGTGCACCATTAGAGCATAATGTTTTCTATGATCTATACTTAGAAGACTAACAGAGTTGAAACTGTCAACATAGAGCCCTCCAGCGCCTTTAGAAATCAACTGAAGTTTTAATAGTCTACATTCCTTCGAGAAAATTTAGTTTTTTTCCAACATACATTTCATGTAATAACTCTTACACTGAAACCTTGATGTGGAACTCATTTATCATTTAAAATATATGAAAGAAGTGCTCAACAATTTCTTCATGATACTCAATAAAAATGGATATATCTATCTTTATGGTAAATTAAATTTCCTTGTGCGTAGGTGGCTTAGCGGTGGAATGCTCGCCAACCACGTAGGTGGTTCGGGGTTCGATCCTCGGCCCGACGCACTCCTTTACCTCACTAAGCTAGTTATAAGACTGGTAAAGAGGGAAGATTGAGCATAGGCTAGCAACCCCATCCCGTAAAAATAAACATCAGTGCTACTGAAACTTTAAGCCTCTAGCTTGAAGCCCTATGTTCTACTGGGAACGGAAAGGAATGAAAAAAGGTTTCCTTTGAGATCCTTGACAATACTCTTTGTGTGGCAGGAAAACGCAAATAAGTGTCAGCAGCTTTGATACCATTTGTGAGTGTAAATCTTTAGATAAGTTACAGTTGTAAACAACGAACTTTTAGATATAATGTCATTAAAAAGTTTGGGCATTGTGGCATAGATCAAGTTAATTATAATTATATTTTAATAGTTTACACAGTGATAAGTTTTTTGTTTTGTTAACATTTCGAGCAAAATTACTGCCCATGATCACACCAAATATTGGAATTGTGTGTAAACTATTGAAATATAATTAATTTGAACTTTCAGATACTAATGAGACTTGTGTAACCTAATATCGAGTTGATGCATAGAAATAAAATGCACGATATTCTCCCCACTGATGATTAGCATTCAGAGTGTAAGTTCAACCACCCCAATTTGGCATAATAGCCAATGTATTTAGTTCAGATTGTAAAACGTAATGAAATATTCATTTACACTGGAAAATTTATTCAGACCTTAATTTACACTGGATTACTGGGAAATAAATTCGTTTATGTGATCTCTCAAAGCCAATTAATTCACCACAAATAATGCTTGATTAGATTTTCAAAATGTATCTACCAAAATGATAAAATCTACTACTTTTCAGTTAACTATTGTTATCTTCATGATTGCGAGAATGTTTTTATAATTAACACTGGTATTGTTTTCATTTCCGAAACTTTTATAATAGATTTTAACACACTATACTACTATACTGTTAAGTAATTAGCAACATCTTGTGGTTTGTGTATCGCGGTTATATTATCTTACCTTGTTTAGAGTGAATTAAATTATTTCCGTGTGTCGGTCTGTCGGGAATCAAAACATACTCTTAGTTAAATGATGCCTAAAATTAATATTGTTTATAATATAGCTGCATAAAAACACTGATTTTGAAGTAGTTTCGTAAACAGGAAATATGTTTTATGGATTATTTAAAACTAACTTATTCCAGTTACATTGAATTTTGTCTGTTGCATTGTATCTCAGACGAAAAATGAATTATCTCTCTGCAATAGTTTCATCTTGCCATTGTAACTACTTTGAGTAGTTAGATTAATTACTAGGAAATTCCTTCGTTGAAAAAATAAACAGGGTGTGGTAATGGTGAGGTGACGATGAATGAACACATTCAAATCACGTGAAATGTAATTGGCTGATAACTACAGAATTAATAGTACAAGTATTTCGAACAACTCTGCTGATAAATATGGTCAAATCGTCAAAACAAATTAGCTATAATGATTTCAAATAAGATTAGAGCGAAAGAGAAAAGACGTAAGAGAGAAGAAGTTGTACAATATTATTTATACTTAACAAAAAATTCATAAATTTTTGGTAACTGTGTTCTAGAAAATATATTACACATTGTAAGGTGTAATTTGAAGGGGAATAGATAAATGGAGATTGCAAAACGAAAGTTGGAGTTACTCAATAAGTGTGAAAAATGATTAGTCAGTTTAAATGAAGAAAACTGACGAAATTTAGTGAAAATATTGTAGTGTTTCTGTAAAGTCTGTACCAGAAATGAAGTGTTATTAGTGAAAAATAAAAGTGGTAACAATAAGCATAAAATAAAGCAAAATTATGGCAATATTAATGTATTTAACTCTTGAAAGCAGAAATCCAGCTCTAGGTCCCAAAAAGCCAGTGATTTCACTGTGTATAAATAGATCATTCGAATTCGTTTCGTATGATACTGGGGACTTTTGTGTAACACTTTGAAGCAGTCGTGCCAGGCTACACAATGTCCAGAGGTGACAAGATGATACAGGATAGAACTATTGATATTTCTTGTCCTTCAAGACACTTGCTTTTTCATTGAAATCCGAATAAGATCTTGAAAGGTTCAAGGCTTCAGCCCTTGATGGCTTCAACAAATACATGAACGCAAGACACAGCCATCTTTATCTACTAACGAAGGAACACAAAATATAAATCGGACAACTCCAAGAGAACGAAGACATTATCCAGAGAAATGTTTCATATGTGACTACGCCAAATACAACAACCTAAAAATCCCTATTACCACCAAACTATCTGAAGTAACTATTTCTCAGGCTTACTTTTAACATCTAACTGAAATTCACTGAACTATTCTGAATACAATGAGATCATGTGGCTGTGGTGTTTCTTATTGGTCCAAACTTAACTGATTGTACCAATGATGATTCAAGAAAAACAGCATCCCTAATAATTTGATCAGTCAGTAGCACCTATAAAAGAGATTTATAGATGATAAAGAATTCAGTCTAGATAATCTCCTCAGCACTTTAAATGCAGCACACTCTTCGATAAAATTCCCTGTAGAAAAAGAATCAAATCTGTCTTTTCCATTTCTGGGTGCGCTACTCACTGGAAAACAAGACAATTTGATCCAGAGTTCAATGTACCAAAAACCGACATGGAATGGACACTTTAATATTTTCCAGAGATTTGTCCCACTGGTCAGAAAGTGAAGCGTAGTATGTACTCATGGAGCGGAAAAATATATTTGGAAGATACCGTTGGATTTGAATTAAAATCTCTACGTTATACCTTAGCAAAAAACGAATATGTACCTATATTTATTGACGAAAACATAAGGGAAAAGCCTCCGTCGTTGAAAGTTGCAAATGTTCTTTAGAAAACTCTCTTCATGAACCTAGAGTTCAATGATGACAGTCTTAAAAACTACATTTCTATGTGTCTGAAGAAGACATTTTAAGCAGACACCTTGTGAATCACATTCTCTTCAGTAGATAGACACTCCATCCATGCATTAAGGACAAGATATTGCTTTGAGCCACTTCAATATGGGAACAGTGGCTATCATGCTAAGGAAGAATCAGATACGGAGAACTCTACAAGAGAAAACAAATAAAAACACTCCATAATGTTGATCAAATAAAAGGGGAGTTTATGAACTGTTTTAGAAATCTTGGTATATTTATGTAATGAATCAGCATTCTTAGTTTTTCTTGAAACGAGGATTTATTATGGTACATTGCCAGAAGCTTAGTATTCATATACAATTTATTTACGTCACGATTTTCAGCTTTTCAGTATCTGCCCTCCAAAAAATGATACACAGATGACATCAGAGATAGAGTATTTCGTCCCAATATATATCACACAGTGGAGAATGCGAAATAAGTACTTTATTATCAATCTTATTTTGTTGTGATATAGCGGATGCATTCGAGTTTTAATTCGATAGGTTTAGTGAAGTTGTAACTGTGTTATTTTTCTACTCAATCAGTGGACACACGTTTTTATACTTTGGAACGCTTTAAAAATACATGTCTGACCAGTTTGTATAAAGGGTATCAAGTAAGTAGACTCCTTCTTGATCCCTAAGGAATTTTAATGCAAACTTATCAACATAAACATTTTCCAGTGTGAATTGTCCACCGATATTCATGAGGAAAAAGTAATTGTTCTCTAGTGAACAGTAATGTATGCATAAGGTTCAATAAATTAGTGTTTGTATTGAATATTTTTGTACATTTCACCCGAAATATTTATGGAGAAAATAACAACATATAGTTATGTTGGCTGTTCTAAATACCCTCATTTTCATGCACATTTTTTAATTATATTGTGTATATGTCAGTCGCTTAACATGTAATAAATTACTGTACAAGAATTGTTTATGTGTGTTGCCTTCATATCCCACAAAAACGCGTGAAAAATAGTCCTTTGGGATATCATTCCATTTCTAGTAATTTTCTTTCCTTTGGAAGGCCTATTTAAGGTCTAGTTTGCTAATTCAGAAGTACATTAGTCTCAGCTTATTGATGTCTACCGTCTGCATTTACAAATAAATCAACCTGTTTATCAAATGTTATTTTGTTCTGTCATTTGAAATGGGGGAATTTTTCCTAAGATCTTAGCAAACGGCACTGGTACATATAAAATGCAGTAACAGGAACCAAATTTTTCATGTGAGAGATTATCAACGTATTGATTTTGTTTTCAATCACTTAACCGTCAGAGTTTCACACTTACTTTCGGCAGTTATTTTTCCTTATACAGGTTCTCTTTGCATTGCTGTTCATCTTAGTATATTATTTTTATTCGTAATTAGAGCTGAAATGTTATACACTATATTTATTGTTATGTAGGAGGCGTCTTTTCATACTTTAGTTAGTTCCTATGATTGGTTTAAATATTACTAAACTGACATGAAGATGCATATGAAATGTCCATTCAGTACGTTTGAAATTATTTCGTAAACATTAGGACTAGTATTGTTTTTCTGAGATGCACCTTATTTGTAAATTTTCTTCTATGTTATTCATACGCACAAATGAAAGAACAGAATAAACATCATACTTATTTCACTTATATAAAATAACATGCATGCACACATAACTGGGTGAATACAGTGATATGATTATGAACAGTATATTGGGAAGATATTAATTCAGTAAAGTTTTAACAGTGATTAAGACGTTAAAAAAGCTGTTTGTTAGTAGGTAAACGGGGAAATATTAGATAAATAAAAGCAAAAATATTGTCTCAACAAGGGTTTCTTAATGGTCGAAATGATGACATAATCGTTACCTTTTGGTCAAATATTGCTTAAATAATAGTTCAAATGGAAATTTTGGTTAAGTATTGCGTCGGTGGCATAGCGCTCGCCGACCATGCACATGGTCCGGGGTTCGATTCCCGACCGGCGCACACCTGATACCAATGGTTGGCCTGCAAAATTTGGGCTACCGATATCACATGCTGAAAATTACATACTTGTATCAACAATACTATGTGGAGTCAAGCTACAATAAAAATAAAATAATAAATAAGGGAAAAATTTTAGTTCAAGAATGGTAAGATTTTGGTCCAGTAATAGTCGAAGCGAGAAAATGATAAATACTTTCTCATATAACCAGAATTCTCCCGTTTTATTATTATAGGCCATACCAATTATTTGCCTATTATTCACGCATTCTTTTTTACCATATTTGTCCGACTGGGTAAACTGTCCTCGAGACGTCATCCAGTTATCAACACTGTATCACTGTTTGTCATATCAAATTAAAATTAAGGTTCCATTCTCCTAGATACATATATGTGTGAACTTAGTTTTTAGATTATTTGTGAACTCATTTTTATTTTTATAAGATCAATAGATGAGTTCAGAATGACTCGTAGATTACAGTCTTAATTTTAGTGAATCAATACCTCTAACGCTTTTTTCACTGGGCTATAAAAACACACATTAATTTTACTAGTTAAACACTCTACTATCAATCTGAATCTCTTAGTTTTAAGTTAAAACCATTCATTATTGTACTTCTATGCTCACATACTAAGTGTATGCTTTATTTGTGAAATGTTTTCGTTAGCTTAGCTTAAATTAGAAACTGATTTTAGAAATTTTTTGAGTTGACTTTCTATGCATAATATTGATCAGTATGAAATATAGGACAACTTTTATACTGTTCACTTTCAAAAAAAGTCTACGCTTAATAATAAATCAAAATTTCTACGCAATCTTCGTTACTTGTTTGCATACAAATTTGATACTGATAATTCCACTGAGAATGTTTGTTACACAACAGGCATAAATTGTTTGTTTTAATCTAATGTCATATTCATCTAGCTTTGTTCTAGTGGACAGAGATTTTGTTTACAATATAGTGAGGATATGAAAAATCGGGATGAAAACGTTTGTAAATGTCAAGATTTTAGTATTGGTTAATGAGAACTGTAACGTCAAATAATAAATAGTTTAAAACCATCGTTAAAAATTTTATTCAGTATTTTGAACTGTGAATTGTGAAAGTTAGTAAAATGATCCTACGAAACCTTAAAGCTAGACAAAAAGAAAATAAATAATCACCGATATGTTGCATAAGAATTGCTATCAAACACGTCGAACTAATCGTCAGTCTAATGTTATGATATTGGTAATTTTTGAATAAATCCATCCTTCAAGCTTTTGTTGTATAAAGTTGATGTAAGTGAAACTCACTTGAAGTAGTTACTCCATTTTAATGCATTAAACTGAAGTCATTGTCAATTAGTAGTTTGTAACCTGAAGACAATTTCTCTGAAAACTGTGTCATAAACTTCATTGCATTCTCCTGTCTACACTCATGCTTATGACATGTTTATGACAAAAATCAATGTTCTTTTGGTCTATGTGCTTAGAATTACAGTATCACACAAACAGATAAACAGACTTTTCATCATGAGCTGACATCAGTTAGAGAACCATTGGAAAACCTGGGAGTACTGGACAGCTGTTTCGTCCTAGTTTGGGACTCTTCATCAGTACGCACCCACCGGATCCAGGTTCAATGGTTCTCTAACTAATGTCAGCTCATGATGAAAATCCTGTAACCAATCAAATCCCTACAAACCAAAACTTGAATATCAATGAGATGCTCACTAGTTCGCCCTATTCAGGTGGGTAGTCACCTGGGGTTCTAGTGAGAAGTCGTGACCAGTAGGGTGCAGCAGGTCGGGCGTGAGGACAAATACTCGCCGAAGACATTGGCTAGGGGTCACGCTATGTCGTGAATTGGCAGAAGTTAGAATTCATGGACCATTGGATCGGGTCCCAGTGGCTTAAGGTCTACGATTCGTTGGCCTTGTAACCAGAAGGTCCTGGGTTCGAATCCCGGTGGGTGTGTACTGATGAAGAGTCCCAAACTAGGCCGAAACAGCTGTCCAGTACTCCCAGGTTTTCCAATGGTTCTCTAACTGATGTCAGCTCATGATGAAATCCTGTAACCAATCAAATCCCTACAAACCAAAACTTGAAGATAAACAGACGCTTTATGATTCCTTTCTTAAGAGAACGAAAATTCACCGCATTTTATTAATTTAATCTTTTATAACCATGCTTATATAGATTTAAACAGAGTAAAATTCTTGATTATTCCATTTCGACATCCAAATGCTGCATTACATGAACAATAATCAATCACCTTAACATTTCCAGTTTTTCAGGCCTTCTTTCTCTCCATAATTGTTTATAAATTAGGCGACAGTTAGGCTGACAGTAATTCAAGAATCTCACTTGTTCGTCTCATTAATCATTCATAAGTTATCTATATATAGATTACTAATAAGACTTGACGCATTTGTAATTAGCGATTGTAATTTACACATAAATATATAGACAGTCTCGATAAAATCAATAAAAGTCCTGACAATAAACAGAAAAGAATGTAAGCTACTGTTCGTTAAGGATGTTACATTTCTTACTTTAAATGTTAACATGTTGATACAATTTTCGAATCTAAATCTGTCTGTATTATTTAATTAATTTTTTAATAATTTTTGCTTTATTCCAAAAACAGTATTAATGATACAGCAAGGAATTTTCAGCATTCAGTACAGTATTGCATCTAATTTACTCAAAAACGACAACAACAAACAAAAAAAGTAGATAAACGGAATAATTAATACATAATAATGATAACAAAACTTTTTTATAGGAGCTATGTAGCAATTACAGTAGAGGATAAGGAGAAAAATATAAAATTATAGTAATAATAGTAATAACAACTAAAATAAAAATAGCAAAGTTATAATTAAACGATAGAAAGGGTGACACCATAGAATTACAGAAAGATGAACAATGAAAGGGTCGATTCACTATGCTAATTACATAGTAACTTATATGTTTCACGTCTAACAGTGTCTTCATCACATAAAATACGGGCTAAGTACGGTATTGTAGAATTTTTGTACTTAGTGGTACGAGCATGTAATTTCTTATATTGACTTCTCATTCTACCTGATGAGAAACAAGGGGATAGTTGTGAATAAAGAGGGTGCAGAGGGTCTGACAGTACGGCCTTTGCCCAATTTTTACAGGAATTTACGTGTCTCTCGACTATGGTATTGGCGAGATCACGCAGTGGCAAACCACAAGCCCTACTCACAGCATTTAATACCCTTCGTAATACGGCATAGTCTTTTTTAAGAAGCCCAGGAAAGATTAATGGAGAACAATAAAGTAAAATGGGTAAAATACAGGAGTTTAAAAATCGCAGAACTAAAGGTTGGCTGATACCTTGTTGTCTTAACTTTTTAATGTAGAAGGTAAGACGAAACATTTTCTTAGAGACCAATAAAATGTGAGATGACCATGAAAGGTCCGAGGAAAGAACTAATCCAAGGTATTTAATGCTTGATTTGGTTTCAATTTCTGTACCATCTATGCTACAGGCATCATGGGAACTAACTAGTTCATGTATGTCACGTCGATGGTTGAAGGTAAAGTTAACTGCCTGACATTTGGAAGGGTTTAACATAAGACCATTTGACTTAGACCACATGCTGATGTCCAACAGAAAGCTATTAAGTTTGGAGCAGTCAGACTCAGAAGTGATAGGCAGTGATACAGTCAGATTATCAGCATATTTGACAAAACTGGTTTCGTTTAAATGTGGCAGGTCATGTAAGAAGAAAGAAAAAAGAAAGGGAGAGAGGACGGCACCTTGAGGAACACTGGCTTTTGTAAGCAAAGCAGAAGAAGATTTGCCATTATATGCAGTATACTGCATTCTATCAGAAAAATAAGAATGCAACCAACTCTTAGCCCAGGATGCTGTGTGCGTCAAGGAGAGCTTATTTAATAAAAGGCCCCTAGGTACAGAGTCAAACGCAGATGTGTAGTCTAGGAAAGCACCACGGACATATTTGGCACCTTTGTCTAAACAAGAAACAACATTATGATATAAGACAACCGCAGCATCCAAGGTACTTCTACCATGTTTATATGCAAATTGCTTAGGGTCATTAAAAGCTTTCAATGAAGGTTCAAGATGAAGTAAAAGTAGTTTTTCCATCAATTTTAAAAAAGGAGAAGTAATTGCAATAGGCCTAAATTTACTATCGGTACCAGAAGATTGTTTTGGTATAGGGACAATTTTAATGTTTTTCCATGCAGAAGGTAGAACATTACTGGAAAAGGAAGCATTAAAAATATTAGTAAGAGGGTAACACAAAATATCAGCACAGTTCCTGAGGACAATGGCAGGTACGCCATCAGGACCAAGGCTTTGGGAAGGCTTAAGAGAACGGAGACATTTAAGCACATCAAGGGTATTAAAACCATTAAAATTATTGTCTATGTGATTTGTATCATTAGGAAGGATATCGTCAGAGGAGCGTATGAAAGACTTATTAAGATTATTAACATTAAGAGATTGTACAGAATTACACCGCTTACCGCTAGTTATTTCTTTAAAAAGTTTCCATAAACTAGAAGGGGTTTTACATGACAAAAATCTTTGGTTGTATAAAACATTTAGTCTGTGCATTTCGAGTTTTATCAGAGGATTTAGCTTTTTTACACCTGACTTATCATTTGTTTTGAACAACAGTTCTTTATCTCTACGGAGCTTTTTGAGATATGGAGAAGAGAAACGGTCAAAACGAGTGAATAATGTTTCTTTAGGACAACATATTTCCAAACAGAATTTAAGATAATCTGTGGTGTTTGTGATTGTGTCATTTAATGTTTGTTCTGTAAATAGGTCCCAGTTAGTATCTATCAACATGCATCTGAGTTTGCTTAGATTATCTTGTGAGTAGCATCTCCGTTGAAATTTACTGTAGAGGTGAGAGAAGACACGTTTGTGTGATTTGGAATATATTTTAGGCAGTACACGTATGATGCAGTGGTCAGAGTTCAATACAGGAGCACGTTTGCGAGCTTCATATATACCAACATCATTGATGAATACTAGATCTAGTGTTTTTTCGAGACGGGTAGCAAAGTTAACAATATTGTCATGGCCAAGTGATATAAGGAAGGAGTGATCACAAGAGTTAAAATCGCCAGTCACTATTGATAAAGAATTCTCGAAACAAGCTGCAGCAAAAGCGGTGAATTCATCTGCGAACATAGATAAATCCGATATGGTACAGCCAGGAGAGACATAAACATTAGAAATATAAATGAATTTGTATTTTGACAAGTGTCTCGGGCGACATCTGACAGTGATGCAATCAATGTAGTCATTCGAGAATTTGAAACAAACATTGTTAGAAATAGACCATTTTGAGTGAATAAATGTAGCTACTCCACCGCCGCATTTTTTCTTGGAACAAACACGGTCTTGTCGGAATACATTAAAATCATTTAAAGATACTATATTGTCATCATATGAGTCATGAAGCCAGGTTTCTTGTAGAGTTACAATACCAGTATTATGATAAGTTTCGGACAACAACAGGGACTGAAAATCCAGAATTTTGTTAGGCAGTGACCGACAGTTCGTACTAACGATAACCGGAACAGTAGTTTGATGTATGGGTGTAGATTTTAAAGCACGTTGCCAACCACCATGGTGCTTTTTCTTGAGTTTATTGCAAATATGAACGTTTTTAGGTTTTAAGCATTTTATATAATCCCGAGAGTGAATGATACGATTAGAATGCATAATTTTAAATGTAAACACCAACAAAATATGAGTAAATAGATGCAAAATGTACATGGAATATGGTAGCCCAAAATGTTCAAACAGGCCGCCAAGGTCTATTTACATTTTTTTAAAGGTCAAAAAAATATGTTTCTAAGAAATCTAGGTGATAAGGTGTATTCCAGTTTGTTCTGAGATAATATAAATTTGTTACTTAAAAGTAGTGTCTCTTCTACGGTTCGACACATCACACGAAGATACATAAAGTAGTTGTAGTCATAGTAGAAATAAACTTCAAACTGAATTTAAGTGTCCTAATTAGAAGACAACTTTCACCACTAGGGAAAATCGTTACAACCCGTTTCAGCAGAGAAACATTTCGGCATAATAGAGAAAAAAAGGACTTAGTTATCTTGTTCCACTAGTTGTTTGAATTGAATCAAGTAAACAAAACTGGTGAATGGATAGAATCGTTCAATTGTCATATAACTAAACTTAACAGGAAGTGATTTTTTAGCAAGAAGTGTTAAAAATTTATCTTTTCTTTACGTTGGATACATTTAGTTATGTTAATGTTTGAATTTAACACAGTATGTGATTATCAACAAATACTCTCGAAAATAATTACTAAAGCTTTGTAAATTCATGCTTATTTTTCAATAGACTATAAGACCATTGATTAATGTAAACATATCACGTGAATACATACCGCTTAATATATACCTGAAAGTGGTTGAATGACTTTCTATGAGTAAATCCTTTTGAAGTATTTTGTTTTGCTCTATTAAATTCTTTAATGGTCACAGTTACTTAAAGACGAAAATAAGACAATTTTGACAGCATCTACTACATTCATAGTAAAAAGGGGTTCTCATAGCTTTCATATTAGTCCAAACAAAAGATGTATACAGGAAGCAGTCGATCAAAAGTAGTGAGCATGGGAAAAACCATGAACAGGGAGAATAAACATCTTGTCCGTATAGCTCTGCTTCTAATGATTTCATGTGTCTGAGTGTATGAATTGTTCAGTGATGACAGAAATGAGTCAGTAATTTTTGATAACAAACGATTTCAGTAGACCAGGGAATATGAAATATTCACCAGGGTATTTGAAAACACAAAACTGTTCATTATGCTTCTAATAACTTTCTACACAACGTTCATCTACGCTGTCATAGTAATTCAGCATACGTTGGAGTTTGTTTATGCTTCAGTTAACAGACAGATTTTGAAATAATAGAGATTTGTAGCTCATCTGAGTTTGTTGACTTAATCGTGAGGCTTTTGTTGTCCTTCTAGACAACATCTGCAGTGCAGGCTTCGGAATTAAATCAACTAGTTCACGAAACACAAATAAATTACAGACAGATCATTTAGAAGCCTCAGGGTATCTGTCATAGTGCAAATATCTTCGAATACCTTGAAGCAAATGAAAAGTTGAATAAGGACTCAGTCATGTATTCATATTCAAAATACCTTGAAAAACAAATTCGATTTTAAAACAAAACATAGTTTACAAAAAATTAGCTACTACATTTCACCTACTACCCTTAGTTTATATTCAACAATGAGTTTATTAGACGAAAATCTACTGTACTTGGTAATTTACTCAATGGATATATGCAATACTTATGTAAGAGTGAGATACATAGACGAAACATTCTTCATATGTGATGAATGCAGTTATGTGTAGACATTTTTCCAACTTATTATCATCAG
Organism: Trichobilharzia szidati; assembly: GCA_944472155.2. NCBI lineage: Eukaryota > Metazoa > Platyhelminthes > Trematoda > Strigeidida > Schistosomatidae > Trichobilharzia > Trichobilharzia szidati. Next base: position 90,289,659 of record OX235273.1, read on the forward strand.
TTAACAAACTCACAATTTAGTTATCTAGACGTTTATTGAGGACAGAACTGGACAATTCATTTTAAACGACAACATGTGGAAAGTGATCTTGTAGTGGATGTTGTAAGCATCTCTAAACTTGTAAAGAAGCGGAAACTGGGTCCATCCATTTTTCTTCAGTGTTATTTGCACGAAGAACATAGTTACTGAAAACGTTGAGATTCTTATTATTATTATTCCCTTGCGTTCTAAGTGGAACAAAGGGCTTCAACAACACATCTCCACTTCATTCTTTTTTCTTCCGTCCTCTCCAGCCGGGTCCACGATTGACCAAACTCTCTCACCTCTTCCTCACACGATCTCCTCCATATCACCCTAGGACGACCCACTCGTCGCTTCCCATTTGGATTCCACTCGAGGGCCTGGCGCGCGATGTCATTCGGCGGCCTCCCCAATGTATACCCGATCCACATCCCCTTTCCCCTACATTTAACAATTTTCAAGAAATTAAAAACAAAACTTTTCTTGCGACTTCTGGATATTTCAAAGAAAGTAACATTAGTGAATCATGACCCAAGAGTTGATCATGCACCAGAATCTCAGAGAAAGCGTCTAACCAGTTATTTTTTAATGTCAATCTATCCAGCTTTCTACTGATATTTGAATCCAATAATGACACGCCTACACTTTGAGAAGCCTCAGAGAGTTTGAATAAACTTAATTCCTCCCGTGGAGTTGGATGTATCGTATATATAAAGTCTGCACTTTCCCAATATACTTGAGGGTAGTAACAAACCGGGATTTCCAAAAGAAAAAGTAAATCAGTTAATAACTCGATACTTAGACTCTCATTTCTGAGAAGTGATCTACAGAAAATCCATCTTTCAAGGTTAATTACTAAAAAAATTAACTGGGTTGATAGCAGAATGATTTAATAACTTGCGTATCACTGAAACAATCATAACCAGTCAGTTCACGCCACGGTTCTGTACTCAGAACAACCTTAATTTCGCCACCTCACCACAATTTTCATTCATTAGTATCACCTTAACTATTTCGTCCTTTTTTTCAACTGACAGGGAAAGTTCACAGTTAAAATCCGGAAATCACTTATTTCTTGGCAAATATCATTCCCGCTAGATTTGTGCATTCACCCTTCATACTATGAAGTAATCTTCTTGGTAGTGTAAATTAATTTTTGTCTTTTTTTCTAACAACGTGTTGATGAATTGATCTCAGGTTGCTGTTGAATAAACAACTCTTCTTAATTAGCAATAACTATTTATACTAGTGTATATAGAATGAAAACGGAGAACTCTTCGCCGACTTCTGCGCCTTCAACGAACTAGTGATTGGTGGCAGTGTTTACAAGCACAGAGATATCCACAAGGCTACATGGGTGTCACCAGACGGGCGAACCAAAAACCAAATTGACTTTATCACAATATCGAGGAAGTGGAGACGCAGCCTACTGGACACAAGAGCAAGAAGAGGAGCAGACGTTGGCTCAGACCACTACCTCGTACAAGGGACAATCCAAATCAAATTAAAAGCTTTCAGGGAAACAGGAGCTGCAGATAGACCACAAGCCAAGTTCAACACTCAAAAGCTGAAGGACCAGGCTACAAAGGACATCTTCATTGCAAACATAAGGGAAAAAGCCGAGACACAAATCAACACCAACGAAAAGGTCAGCGTCGAAAAGCACTGGAACAAATTGAAAACGGTGTGGAGTCAAACCTGCATGGAAGTCCTAGGCAGAAAAAAGAGACAGGACAAACAGTGGCTCACTACGGACACTTGGAAACTAATAGAAGAGAGAAGGGTGGCGAAACAAAAGATTATCCAGTGCACCGACGAGCAACAGAAACAGGATTTGAATGCAAGCTACAATGCACTGAACAAAAGAGTGAAGAAAAGTGCCAGGGAAGACAAAAGAAAATATTGTGAAACCATGGCAAACGAAGCAGAACAAGCTGCAGGCAAAGGAGACCTCGCTACACTATACCAAACAACTAGGCACCTTTCGGGCAAAAGTTCGACACAGATTAAGCCAATAAAGGACGACAATGGAAAGTCAATCACCAAAGAGGTGGAACAGAGGAAGCACTGGGCTGAACACTTCAAAAGACTTCTAAATCGTCCGCCACCTACAACGCGTCCAACAATACCAACAACGGAAGCAGAACTACCAATGAACATCGACCCTCCGACGAAATCCGAAGTCCTGAATGCCATCAAGATGCTAAAAGCTGGGAAAGCACCAGGACCAGATGGAATCCCAGCAGAAGCTTTGAAAATAGACCCAGAGACAACAGCGGACTTGATGACGCCACTACTAGAGAAGGTGTGGAAAGAGGGCAAAGTACCCGAGGATTGGAAGAACGGATACTTATTCAAACTGCCAAAGAAAGGAGATTTGAGTCAATGTAAAAACTGGCGTGGAATTATGCTTCTGTCCATTCCAAGCAAGATACTATGTCGCATCATCCTAGAGAGAATTAAACAAGCCCTAGATGAAAAACTCCGTCCGGAACAGGCCGGATTCAGGAGGAACAAGTCATGCATTGACCAAATCGCCACCCTACGGATTATCATTGAACAAAGTTTGGAATGGCAGTCACCTCTCTATCTCAACTTCATCGATTTTGAGAAAGCCTTCGACAGCGTCGATCGAGAGGTGATTTGGCAACTACTTCGCTACTACGGGGTGCCGCCGACAATTATACATCTCATCCAACAGCTGTATGACAACGCTGCATGCCAAGTAATCCACAACGGGAGGCTCACGGAATCCTTCGAAGTGAGGACGGGAGTGAGACAAGGCTGTCTACTGTCACCAATGATCTTCCTGATTGCAGTTGATTGGATAATGCGACAGACAACGGCAACCAACGAGGGAACAGGCATAAAATGGACCGACACAAAAGCCTTGGAGGATTTGGATTTCGCCGATGATATATGTCTGATTTCCCACAAACTGGAAGATATGCAAGTGAAAAGCAACAAGCTGGCAGAAGAAGCATCAAAGATAGGACTTCAAGTGAACATAGACAAAACAGAGGTAATGAAGATTTCTGGCCAACATCAACAGCAACAACCGACAACAATCAGCATAAATGGGAGGAACCTGAAGGAAACAACTTCTTTCACCTACCTGGGAAGCATCGTCTCAACTACAGGAGGAACTGACGAGGATATCAAAGCCAGAATCGGAAAAGCAAGACAAATTTTCATTTCTCTCAAGTCTATGTGGAGGTCAACAGCATTCAGCGTCAAAAATAAGATCCGTATTTTCAACTCCATTGTGAAGTCAGTACTACTATACGGATCAGAGACTTGGCGTGTCACAAAGAGCAGCTCAAACAAGCTACAGACCTTCATTAACAAATGCCTTCGCTCAATACTCAAGATCAAATGGCCGGAGAGGATCAGCAACAAAGATCTCTGGGAGCGAACCAACCAGGAACCGATCGTGAAACAAATAGGCAGGAAGAAATGGAGATGGATTGGACACACTCTGAGGAAACCAGCAAGTGACATCACTAGACAAGCCCTCGAGTGGAACCCGAAAGGGAAGCGACGAGTTGGTCGTCCAAGGGTGACCTGGAGGAGATCATGTGAAGAGGAATTGAAAGCGTGTGGGCAGACTTGGAGCCAGGTGAAAACTACAGCAGAGAACCGAACGCAATGGAGACGCATGGCTGAAGCCCTATGTTCCTCTAGGAATTAAAGGAAATAATAATAATAATACTATGTATATCTTCAGTAAATAACTTCGTTGGAATGAAAAGCATTTTTCTTTTCTTAAGCCACCCTTCTCCATACATTATAAGGCTTCTCTAGGTATGTAAAATTCCTAGACTTAATTCCATGGGCTCACATCCGTTTTTTAAAAGTATTAAGTGAAAATAGCATACCTCCATTGACAAGATGTAGTGAAGTAATTAGCAGCTAGTCTATCACTCTTTCTTTCTAAAGAGAACGTGAAGATGTTTATTCTATTCTCTCATGTTGTCTGAAAAACAGACTGTCACTGAAATGAAGCTGAGTACATAGGTAAGACTTAACGTAGTTTTATTTGCTTGGTAGTACCTAGCAGTGGAATCCAGGATGCACATCTCAACCCATTTAAGATTCTCAAGACAGATGTACTAGTATTTCCTAGTAGGTGGTAGTGTTTCCACTGGGATTCGAAACCAGCACACATCGTTTTTAAGGCTAAAGCGTTATCCATTAGGCCACTGGACAACGAGACCCATCTCTCGTACAATGAGTATCAGTTGTACTTTGTTTGAATTTCCCGCCATCAACCAAATGACATCATGTTAACAATCAGATAATGTTTACGCCACCGTACTTGTCAACAGAAATGTAACATTTCGATGCAATTTAAGTCAATCAACAGGAAACTCAAATTAACTCAGATAAATATAATTTGACACAGTTTTACAGCAGACTATGATGGTTGTCGCTATATGTACAATTCATTTTTCCCAACCATCCGAATACATCTTACCTCAATATCCGTGTTTTTTTTTCTTAAAATTGTTAAACATGAATTCCTTTAATTAAGTGTACCATTTTCATATCATGGTTTCATCTTGTAGTCTTCACCGTAATAAATAATATTGTAATTTTAATTTGTTACATATCCCTCACTTTCTTTTCCTCAGCAACTTAATTTGACCCTGTATCGTAACGTTCTTATTGTCTCTTATTCTTTAATTGAATTCCAGTTTGTCATTTCATGTTTGATACAAGTTAAAACGACATCATATTTAAGTGATTGAAAAATTACTCACAAGGACCTATAATACTACATGCAAAACTTATAAATAATCTGCCAATTACCCAACTTATTTGTTAATTACACCTTTTTCCACAAACTACTAAATGCATATGAACGCAGAAGTTCTTGTGTCAAAGCCTGGAGGCTTTTTGATTACCGAACACCTTTTATTACGTCCCAGTCGATTATATTGTTTCTCATATGTTTGTATTAAATATCTTCAAACACATGCCTACAGTTAAGTTGACGCACAACTGGATACCATAAGAGGAATTCTTATACTGTAGTTACCTACACTGCTACCTGAAGTTATTGGTTAGTAAACTTACTGTGAGCATAAGGTGGCCTAATATGTTTAACTTCTTGCTTTTACAAACAACCTAGATGATTATATCTTATTTTCAGTGTAATTTTTTTCACAAACGGACACCAATTACGGAAACACTGAAAAACAAGAAGCACTGAGCAACTGTTACGTCTCAGCTCGCGCCTCTTCATCACTATGCGTCTACAAACCAATAAGGTAATGGCTCACCACTTAGTCTAAATGTTCTGATTGCGATCCCTGAATGAGGTTGTGCGTACGCACTGTAGGGAAGTTCCAAACTAAGACAAAATAGCTAACCATTTTTACTCACTTTTCAATATTTCTTTAGATGGTGTAGAATCCTAAAGATATCTACAGTAAATTTGACCAAAATCCTTACAAAAATCAAAATCTGTATATCTTGATATTAGACATCGATTGAAACAATTAGTAATTGAGTAGCCACTCACTTTCAAAATGTTTTTCTCTCGTTAAATAACTCTAAGGGTTCAGTTAATTAAGTTAATTTCGATTCATTTTCTAATAATGTGTAATAAATAACAAGAATATGAATTTCTTTAGGTTATATTGACCAAAGGCAATTAGAATAGTGTTCATGTTGACAGTTGTTTTATTAAATTCATATGAAAATACAATCAATTCAAGGATATAAGTAATTAATGGAAGTTAATAACAATAATGGTGGTATAAGTAGCATAAGCGCTGTTTAGTGCGTGAACCCTTTCAGTAACGGCTTTTAGCCTACTAAAGTTCCCGTAAACATTCACTGTATTCCAGGCAACTGTCAGTTGAATTTCTAGAAAAGTCAGTGGTAAAACGTTAAACTAAAATGAAATAATTTAGAAAAAAAGTACTAATTGTTAAACACTTGGCATAGAGTATTCGGTCGTTTTATCTTTTTGTCCGAAAAATCTGCCGTGAACAAGATTATGTTTCACTCTAACTGAACCATTTTGTGACTCAGTTTCAGCTCCCTGTCTAAAGATTAACATTGCATTTCTGAGGCCCTAGATGAAATCCACCAATCGATATTTATTGTATCAAAATTCTATTCTCGGTGATTACTTATCTGTTTTTTTTGTATCTTAGACACTAATCACTAATTGACTGACTTTCATATTTATCTGTCAAACGAGAAAGCAATTTAACTGTTAAAAAAAGAACTTGAAATAAGTTGGTTTATTGGACTGTCAGAGATGCAGTGGTTAGAAGCTAATTATTGGTTTATCTTGAAAGAAACTTTAACGCTGATACCTTTTACGATATACTGATAAACATTCATCAGATATGCAGTAAATGAGTTCTTTAATTTTAAGCACCTTATCTCCAAATCACTATTTGCACAGATCTTCGTGTTGTGGTACTTCTGGACTTCATATTGTGTTTCTTTATGTTCCTTTCACGTCTCCCATGTATCTCCACAAAGCTGAATCATTTGCCTTCTCTGACATCAAATGTATCTCCCTGCTGTTTGGTGTTTTTATGCGAATGAACGTCTCTTTATATACTACTGATAAATCTAGTCAGTAGCACTCTCCACAATATGAGGGTGCAGCTTTGCAAGAAAGAATTAATTTCTACAAATCTCTGTTTGACCTTTATTTCTTAGCCACTAGTGCCTCTCAGAAAGATGTATCTGAAATCATGAGGAATATCATGTTTCCTTCATGACGTGAACTTAAATACTGCTAAGGTGAGACGACTAACCAGTGACCTACTTATGTCACAACTAACCACACTGTTCCTACTGTAGTATTTTTGAAAGAGAAAAACACATTAAGAATGATGTCAGCAGCTAACAAAATGAAAGTTCAAAAATTATATACCCAAATCTGTTAGAAATAATAAATAGAGAAAACTTAACAGTCAAGTTTGAGGATGGAGTTCCCACCGATGACATTGGTTGGTGGTCATGCTAAGTCACGAATCGGTGGAAGTTAGAATTCATGGGCCATTGAATCGGGTCCCAGTGGCTGAATGGTATACGAGCTTACCTTGTAACCCGAAGGTCCTGGGTTCAAACCCTGGCGGTGGGTGGATACTGCCGATGATTCCCAAACTAGGATGGAGGAGACAGCTGTCCAGTACTCCCTGTGGCTGGTTTTCAATGGTTCTCAACTGATATCAATCCGTGGTCAAACTCGTACAAACAAATCTAATCCTTACAAACCAAACTCTTGAACATTAGTTTATTATCATTTTTTATTTTATTCTTTTACGTTCCCAGTGGAACCTAGGGCCTCAAGCTAGAGCTTTGAAGTTTCGGTAGCAGTGGTTTCCTTTTGAGGGATAGGGTTGCTAGCCTCAAGCCCAACTTCCTCTCTTTACCGGCCTTACTACTGACTTAGAGAGGTGCAGGAGTGCGTCGGCCAAGGATCGATCCCCGGACCAAATGATGGGTTAGTTTAACGAACAGATAAATCATTGGTCATAATTAAAATACACCTAAAATGATAAGAGATATCAACTTTATTGAAGCTACTCATGTACAGCTTATTTAATGTAGGATATCTATCGATTAGGATGATTACCATTCAAAAATTTTTTTATCGCATAATTTACGCCTCCCTTATTTGAACTAAATTTTCATGTGATATTTCGGAAGTAAAAAATTTTGAACATATATCTAAGTTCATAAATAAACTGTAAGTTATTAACTTCATTCGTACTTTTGCTTTGCTATCCCTTTGATTTGAACATTTTGTTTTCGATTCGTTTGAAATAAATGGTTAATAACGTTGTTAATTTTTGTTTAAAAATAATACAGAAGGATGTTTTAACAATAGACAACATGTTACCTATTAGCGTTATTTAGTAGACCTTTTCGTAAAAGTATTTCGCCTCAATTTATAATTGTGAACACTGCCTACTGCTTGTAACATAATAATATATAGTGCTTGTGGTTAATTTTATGAATCCAATACACAGGCATTGATGGTTTAGTTGTAGAATGGTCACCAACCACTCAGGTGGTTCAGATTCAATTCCAGGCTGACTCATTCCAAAGCCTCGCCTAGTTTAATAACTGGTAGTAAGCCAGGGAAAACAAGAAGGGTGGGTGTGAGGCTAGTAACCTCACCGCATAAAAACGACATGACAACTGAAACTTCAAGGCTACCCAGCCTCAAGCCTTATGTTGTTCCACTTGCCATTCAAGGAATGAAAACACAAAGCACTGGCAACAACAGCTATAGAAGACTTAACAACAATACGTGAGTATCGAACCACAATGTTTATGCTATGTTATAGGCTTGAATTCAGAACCAGACACATAAAAGTTAAAAACAAAACTGTTAAAAATTTTTGTACTACTGCTGTAATATAAACTAATGGAATGAATAGCCATAATAGACTAAATGTAAATCTGATTCCTTTATGTATAATTGTGAATTTATGGCTTTGATTCTGTTGTACCTGAAATCTGCTTTGAATTCTATTATATGATCTCTTAATAAATGTTGTGACATTCTTTGAATTTTGATGAAGCTGAAAAAGGGAATCTATTAATCGTAATTTCAGCTTTACATTTGAATAAACATGGTTTCCTTATAGTCCAGGTCTAGGATTAAGAACTGTTATCGGCTTAATTATTTGATAGTGGTTGGGTTTTTACATTCACATTTAAGGAATAATAATAATTTGCTTTATTCCAAAACAGTACTTGTGATACAGAATAGAATTCTCAGCATTTTTACTACAGTACTGCATCCAGTTAGTACATTATCAATAAATAGAATTCTACATAGATTAAGGAAATCTCAGTTCATTATGACAACAACATATTGGCATGTCGGTAGCAATGCCAAAGTTGAACAGTGTTTGAAGGTGTTAGAAATGGAGGTGCTATCATATTTACTGGCGTAAGCGGAAGAAAGAAACAAAGCAGCACATAACAGAAAAAGAGAGAGAGAGAAAATGTTGTACCTATAAATTACATGAGTTGGAAAGACGAGGTCCAGTTGTACTACTGACTATTTAATGAATTATAGGTGTCACGCCTAATGCTTTCTTTATCGCACAGAAGACGAGCTAAGTAGGGTATGGTTGAGTTTTTGTACTTGCTGGTACAAAGATTCAACCAATTCATTCATATGAATATAGGGGTTGTCCATAAAGAATGTGAGGGAAACAAACCATTAATTCAATTATTTCTTATAAAAGTAGTCGCTGTTTGCACATTGATACGCTTGCATAATGATACTCATGACAATTAACACCGAAGACTAAATGAGATTTTGCTCATCGTATTATTCAGTTTCTTCTGAAGAAATGATATTCCTAAATTTTAGGAAAAAAATTTAAGAGTATGAAAGTTTTTACGTTTCATCTACTGGATTATGTATATTACTAGTTTGTACATGTGTATCGGTCATAGCTGAAATGTTTCATTTATTTTCAATTCCTTTACTTCAGGCAGCAGCTTTGAAGTTTCGGTAGCAGTGGATTTATTTTTGCGGGGTGAGGTTAACAGCCTCACTCGTAACCTTCTCTCTTTGCCAGGCTTACAACCGGCTTAGCAAGGTTTAGGAGTGTGACGGCCAGGGATTGAACCTCGGACCACCGCAAAATTTTAATTCTTTGAAAAAGTTTTATTACTATCTGTTTCACAAATACTAAAGATATCTTGGTGACTAACCTAAGTCATTCAAAAATCAACACTACAACAGCAAAATCTCCAATGTGTTTGTATCACATAACATCATGCTTTTATGTCCATTAAGCCGTTACAAATATTTTCTCCATAAAGTAGTAATAAAACAAAAGAAATATGACAGTTAATATCGCATTGTCTAGTTGCAAAGACTATTTTAAGTAGCTTTGAATGGTACACAACTCCTTAAATAAGACATTAGAAATCAAAGTCGTTTAATAATCAGACGTTACTATGACTGAGCTATAAATCCCATCACAACGTCTAAGACATCTGTTTGGTGACCCGACAATAAGATATCTCATTCCTATCACAAACGAAGTTTTTCCTTCTATGTTTACTGCTGTCTGACAAAAGTTCTCCTGCACTCATTCAACCAACGAACATGACAAGTGGATAACAGAAGCATCCAGTATTATTAAAAATGGAGTCACTGACAAATGTTTAAATCACTACATATCAGTGAATGTAAATGTTTACAGAAGTGTGTTTCTATCATAAAAAGAGCCATTGAAACCGACCAATAAACGTTTCAATGTTACACGAATACCCATAACTGAAACAGACTTATGGAAGGTAGGAGCTAAATCTTAAATTCTTATTTCGAGTAAGTCTTTGCTTACCCACTACTATGTCGTCTGTTAACAGTAAAATACAAATGATACGTTTATTCGAACTTAATAACTAGGATCAGATCTTTAGAGTACCAGGCTAAGAAGCACACTTATTGTGTAAGGTTCGGTGAAATAACAGATGATATAGGTGACATAATAGATAATATTCATGGTAGGTTGCTTGACTTTTTAAAGATGAAGGTTACTGTACCTTTCTTGTCGTATTCTAAGATGTGAACCGAAAATTAAAGGGCATAATCTTTAAATCTGACTAACGATAGTAATTAGAATGACAGGCTTAATTCTGTTGAAGGAAATTAGGAATGGAAGTACTAAAAAGAATGTTTGTTAATGTTAAATTTATAATGCATTTATATCAATATACATACATCCTATTTTCTTGAAGTTCTCAATTCACCTAGACAGTTTTAAATCATAGAAATTGAAACGTTTTATACGTTTTGCATTCCATGTAACTTGTTTTTTCAAAGAGATATTCTTCTACTGCATTCTTCTTTCAGGACGATATGTATTCACTCAATGAAGAAGACACCAAAGACGGCATGTTTAATATCAGTATGAACAAGTTATTCGACGAAGATGAAAAATATAGTGGAATGTTAATGCAATGGGGTCAATTTTTAGATCATGATTTAGACTTTACACCAGTTGATGCATCAACAAGTCGATTTAGTGATGGTCTTGGATGTAATGAAACTTGTGTCAATGATCCACCATGTTTTCCAATTTTAGTCCCTCCAAATGATCCACGTATAAAACATCGTTGTATTGGATTCGCTAGATCAAGTGCTACATGTGGTTCAGGCTCAACATCGATCCTTCTAGGGAAACCACGTTACAGAGAACAATTAAATCAAATTACTGCTTTCATAGATGCATCAAATGTCTATGGAAGTGATGATTTTGAAAACAGTCAACTGAGGGAAACATTATTCGATGAAGGCAAAATGAGAGAAGGTATGCCGACAAAAGCTGGTAAACGTTTGTTACCATTCAATATCAGAGGACAGGTAGGTAGCACTATTAGAAATTTACGTTTTTTACATAATTCAAGAAGTGTTAAACTAAAACTCATTGAAAGGTAAAAGTCTTCGCAAATTATTGTAGAATTCTCCAGAAATGAAGTACAGTGATTTCGTAATTTGGAGTTAGCGCTAGGGAATTAAGTTTTTTGTTGAACCTGTTAACGTGAACTGGTTAAAAGTGGCAAGTTCATGTTCACAAAATGTAGTATAAAAAGATTTATAGACAACAAATATATAACACAACAAAGAAGTAGTAAAGGCTGAATATTAATTATATTGACTGCTGTAGACTAATTTATCAACAAAAAATATTTTTAAGATTCCACATCTACACATGGTTGGTTTGAATTATATTAGTATATTAATTTCAAAAACTGTTTACAGTCTCAGTGTTACACTATTTCATAAATTCTTTTTTAGGATTGTGAGATTTCTAAACATTTTCCAATTCATTTCACATGTTTAAACCTTCAGTGATTTACAGTATTTTACATAAAATCAGTTGAATTCGCTTCCCTATAACTCATGATTAGCATTGTTAACATTTTTATCGAAGAAGAAAACCTTTCACATAGAAAGCCTCCGAAAATTACCAGTAAACCATAAAATTTTCAGACAGAGTTGATTATTCAGTTTCCCTTTTTTTTTAAGCGATACATTTTGCAAAAACCATTTCTATTCTACGTCAGTGAAAGCAAAATTAATGTGAGTAAAAACCTGAGAATCTTGTGTTGGTGTACCTACCACTCTATGTTGTATTGTTCTGGTTGTTAGATATCTCAAATCACTAAACCTTATCATTTACTAGATGAATTTGTGTGTGTTCATAAATCAAGTTTTTGTTTAAATTTATGATTTATTTGAATCAATATCTCGAAAGATGTCGTCAGTGTTTTCATTCTGACAGCACTTTCTAAAGTAATTCAAGGTTTAAGGAAGGTTAGTGAGATTAAAGCATTTTGTTTCAAATGGATTTTAAGTATACTTTAAGGATTACTTGTAACGAGAAATACAAGTTTTTATTAATCAGGCATTGTTAACGTCTAAAATTCACTGCATGTTTAATTTAATTTTGTATTTCCCGTTGACTGATTATATTGAACTGATACTGTTCCATCTAGTGGCCCAGTTGATAAGGCTTTGGCGTTTGAAACGATAACTGCTGGGTTCGAGTCCCATTAGAAACACTAACACTTGCTGGGAATCTAGGTATATCCAGCTGGAGAGTCCCAGTTGGGACGAAATGCGCCTCCTGGATTCCACTGCTAGTTTCTATCTACCAAATAATAAAATTCACTACAGTTCTTCTCGTAAACCATTGCATAACACTGATTAGAATGCGACTTCTAATTTGATATCGGTAGGCTTGGTGATTACATCGATGTGAAGTCAGTTCAAGCATTCATTATGTTTGATTAACTATTCTGACGCATCACTTTTCGGCATAGGTGTCATGTGAATTTTACAACAAGTAAGCTTCCTTAAGATAAATAGCTATGTACTTCGAAAACCACTAAGGCAATCAAAAACACTATAATTCTTTAGAAGTTGTAGATGTATGATTGATGCAAGATGTATGCTTGGTTGGATTACCTGAGATAATTTTACCTTGGCAAACTGCTTATATGTGATAAGTCAACAGTAGAGATTATTTCACATTTCGAATCAGCACTCTCTGGATTACTAGTTCAACGTTTCACCAACTAGACTACAAGATCATGTCACTCACTGAGTCTAAACATCAAAAATGTTTAAATTATGAACTTTTTCTGAAAATGTTATATTATTCTATACAGTCTATGTTTATTAAATTAATATTGCCAGATGGAAACATATGTTCAGGATTTATTTCAATCAATTATCACGCATTCATGTTCTTTTTCTTCTTCTTATTATTATTGCCTTACAAGCCTTATTAATGAAGAAAGGCCAAAATTTGTTTACGATAAACAAAAATATTCATAGGAAAATAGTTTTTGTAAGGCATTTCTTTGAGATTTCGCTAACGTTTGAAGTGATGATTACTGGGTGTAAGTCTTTTAGAGAACTCTTAGAAACAGTTACATTCTGCGTTTCAGAAACAACGTGGATGTGAAAGCGCTGTGCAAAGTGTACAGTGTATGGTGTTAACAGCGCATAGTTGCCTAAACCTTGACAGGATAAATACCTAGACACCAATTAGCCACAACTGCGCAAAATCATTATACTTAAATGAGTAATCACAGAATCAGCAGATACGCTCTCATGGTGACAGCAGAGACTGAAGCTAAACAATGTCCATTTCACATACTTGCAGTCCAGTTTACTTTCAGCTAATTAAGTATGATGAATACTGTGTTTATGAGACAGTTGAATAGCTTTTAATTTTATTGGTAACTAAACATTTTGATTTCTGTTTACATTTTGTTCATCTTCTTGAAACAGGTTGACTGTCAAGCTGATCCAGGTCAAGATTTCGTACCATGCTTCAAGGCTGGTGATCATCGTAGTAATGAGAATCTGGGTCTATTATCATTGCACACTTTGTGGTTAAGAGAGCATAATCGTTTAGCTGACAGTCTGAGGACGTTAAATCCTCACTGGTCAGGTGATAGGATATTTCATGAGGCAAGAAAAATTGTCGGTGCATCCATGCAAGCTATCACATATCGTGCTTGGTTACCAATAGTACTTGGACCAGATGGAATGAAATTATTAGGCACATACAATGGATACGATGATCAAACAAATCCAACAATAAGTAATGCATTTGCTACAGCTGCTATGCGTTTTGGTCACACTATGGTACCTCCAGTTGTATTTAGATTAAATGAAAATTGGGAGCCGATTGAGGAAGGTCACTTACTATTACATCAAGCATTCTTTGCTCCTGACAGGTTACTTAAAGACGGGGGAATGGATCCTATTGTAAGAGGTCTTTTATATAATGGTATTCGTGATCGTTCAAGGAATCCATCTCTTAACAGTGAACTTACGGAAAGATTATTTGCTATGGCTCATGAGCTAGCATTAGATTTAGCAGCTCTAAATGTCCAACGTGGACGGGATCATGGGCTTCCAAGTTATACGGAATATGCATATAAAGTCTGTGGACTAGGTAATTCCCCACATCCCAGTACCTTTGAAGAATTAAAACCAAGAATTTCAAAAAAGCATGTTTTAGAAGGACTACGCAGGGTCTATGGTCATCCAGGAAATATTGATTTATTCACAGGTGGAATATTAGAAGATCTATTGCCAGATGCTAGAGTAGGTCCAACCTTCGCTTGTATCATAGCTGAACAATTTCGTAAACTTAGATCAGGTGATCGATTTTGGTATGAAGCCTCTGGAGTATTTTCGCCAGCTCAATTAGCAGAGATCAAACGTACAGGATCAAGTTTATCACGTATTGTCTGTGAAAATTCAGATAATATCACTCAAGTACCTGAGAATGCTTTCATCAGACCTTATCGTAAACAGGATTTAGTTGATTGTAGTCGTATATCGCGAATGAATTTAGCCGTTTGGAAGGAATGTCCATCTACAAGTGGGTTCTTGAATACATTTCACGGTACTGCGTATATTACTGACACAGGGAAGTTAGAATCTGTTGAAGCAACAACACAGAGACGAAGTCGACGTGATATATCCGATATTGATCATATGTTATCATCACCAAATACTTGCAGTAATCATGAAACACAACAATTAAAAATATTATCAAACAGAATTCAACAGTTAGAAGAACAAATGTCTAAGCTCGTGGAAGCTAGTCAAAATACAACATCAAATAGTAATAATTAAAAAAAGATATCAATAGTCTGTTTGCTAACTTGTATTCAAAGGTTGAACAGATAGATCTATTTGTGAAAATAACTCCCAGAAAACGTAAACAAAAAAAAACTACATGAACGAATCGATTTTGTTATTTTTTCCCTGTTTTGTTTTCCTTCCAGACAATATAAACTATTCTAGAAATAGGTATAGTCAATAAAATCTTAGGATTTTTATTTTCAAAACAAAATGTACACTAACCTTACTTATCTTTGCCATTTATCGCTTTTTAAACGAGGAAATATCACATTTTTGTGTGTTTCCGAATGATCGCTATCAAAACTATTATTACTAATAATACTCTACAGAATGTAATCTGACAGTTGAAGCTTGTCAAAACTGAACAAATCCTAGTTGCCATTGATTATTTGTTTATGGATTATCTATAAATTTCTATTCCGCTTTCAAATGTCACTGTTAATTTGTTTACTATATGTCGCTTATTTTATTTCTCCTATAAAAGAAAAAAATATAATAAGTGTGAATATAAAAGATTATTTGATAGATCCTTTTGGTTTTCAGATTGTTGTTATTTCCGTGGTACGATTACTTTGTCAGTAGAACAACTGACAAAACCGATAGGGTTTATTTGAACCTTTTCACAGTCAATTTATTCAACACATTAAAAAAAACCCTATTTCAACGAAATTTATTTTGATGCTAAATAGGAATGATTATATGGTTAAGGTAATTTTTAAAATGTGTCAAATACATATTGTATAGGCAATAATTAATCTTGTAACTAATATGTTCATTGTCAGATAGAATTAAAAAAATTTGATAAGATAGTGATGAACCTTAAATAGTCTACTTTGAATGGACTTTTGTTTACATAAATGTTTAAACAACTAAGAGAAAACCTAGGTATTGGTTTGTAGGGATTTGATTGATTGGTTACAGGATTTCATCATGAGCTGACATCGGTTAGAGAATCATTGGAAAACCAGTCAGGGAAAACTGGAGAGCTGTTTCCTCCGACCTAGTTCGGAACTATTCAGCAGGACGCATCCACCGCCAGGATTCGAGGCCAGCGAGCTCGTAGACCATTAAGCCACTGGGACCCAATCCAATGGCCAGCTCATGAATTCCAACTTCTGCCAATGGTCGCGCTATGTCGTAGAATGCCAGAAGTCGGAAACCGTGGGCCATCGAATCGGGTCCCAGTGGCTTAATGGTCTACGAGCTCGTCTTGTAACCCGAAGGCCTGGGTTCGAACCCTGGCGGTGGATGTGTGCTGCTGAAGAGTCTGAAACTAGGACGGGGAAACAGCTGTCCAATACTCCCTGGTTTTCTTATGGTTTTCTAACTGATATCAGCTCATGATGAAATCCTGTAACCAAAGAGATAACTAAGTGAGAAGTTTATGTACAGAAGGACACTGAGTGATATTCATTGATGTAGATCTTCATGAAACCTTAACTCAATCGACTTCATTGTCTAGATTTTTTCTCGTCAGATTGGCATACACAAGTTATCTATAGTATTCAAAATGGAGTCTCAAATCACTCAGGATTTTTTCAATTGATACTTGTAAGAAACGTTTATTTACAGCTTAGTGTTCTACAGAAGATGAAAACCTAATTCATCCGGTGCTATTCTGTCATAGTAGATCAGTTTCCTCGCTTATTAAATCAATTCTGAACTTCCTCAGTTCTTAAGAATTATTAAGCTAATACTGTTTAATGACTTTTCAGTGACAAACTAGTTAGTATGCAACAGTAATACAGCTTTAAAGTTTATGTATTATTGATTATTTTTTACGAATATTCTGATAACTAGTTCAGATAAACAAAATGAATTAGTGTAACCTTAAATGAATACAATAAATTTATGCATATGAAGTTGTGAAAAGTTGGCAAACAATTTTATTAAAAAAAATAAACACACTATTTAATTCTATATAATTATTTTCCATTAATAGTATGTGATTGGGAACTGATAAGAATTGAATAAAGGCGGTGAAAAACAGTAGATAATGTTATAATTATGATAATTTTTGATTCATGCAAATCTCCTTCATTTTAATGGAAAGTGAACTTAACCATATAATGGGGAATGAAATGATAAATGTACCATCAGTTTCTACCTGGTGGGTATATGTCTGATAACTTTGGGCATTTAGTCACCTACCTAAGATTCAATTCTTTTCTTATAGTTCATGAATTTATAATGTCTATTCCAAACTTGAAAGTTAATATTAGAATATTGAAGATGACTTGTATCTTTTTTTTATTCCTTTGAGTTCCCAGTGGAACATAGGGCTTCATGCTACAGGTTTGAAGTTTCTGCATCAGTGGTGTTTTGTTTTACTGCGTGGGGTTGCTAGTCTCACGCCCAACGTTCCCCCTTTGCCTGGCTAATTATCAGCAGTGCATCGGCTGGCTGTCGAACCCCAGACCACGTGAGTGGTTGGCGAGCATTCTACCTCTGCACTACCGATGCACAAAACGTGGGAGTACTGAACAGCTGTTTCGTCCTAGTTTGGAACTGTTCAACAGTAGCCACACACTCCGGTTCGATCTCAGGACCATCCGGTCACGAGGCGAACTCGTAGACCATTCAGCCACTAGGACCCCACTTGTATCTTCAGTGAATGCATTTCGTGTTCTTGTTTTCTCTGCTCTGGATGGCCTAATTGTCCTTCTAGATAAAAAATTTCGAGCGCCAATCTCAGTGTGAAGTGAGTTTTTTTCGGAATTCTCCACGAATATGATATCTCTTCTGATAAACCTGACTGTGAGTGATTGTCACCAGACATTTTCTTATCCAAAAACCTGGTTTTACGTTGAAGTCAGCACTGCGGATGTTTCCCAGTAGGACAATGAATCATTCAGCTCAGAGAACGTAACAACATCAGAAGTTAATACTGATATACACTTAGGCATGAAAATCGTCAGAATTCAAAAACACATGATGTATACGCATCTTTGCAATTACTGTTAGGGGAATTATGCTTAACGATCACTTGTTCATCGGAACTGTTCTTAGGAAACTGACTATCCACAGAGGATAGATCGCCAATAATCAATACAAATAGAAGAACCAGAGGAAACCAAGGAGCAAGTTTTTAATTTAAAACTCTTTAGAAAAAGTATTTTCCTTTTGCATTTCTAATAAGCCCTAGCATAATCAGGTTTTCAATTTGAACATGTTGCCATTTAACCAACCGTTTAGAACGCCACCGCTAATAATTTTTAAATTCCTTCAGATTAGAAATAGAGTGCCATTGCTATCTGATGTCACAATGGAGGAATCCTAATATTTATGTACTTGACTTCATATCTGATCCCTTATGAGAAGAAGGATATCATTCACTCTTTAAGCTCATTAATTATGGGTGTGACACGGAAAGTTTCAATGAGTCATGCTTTTCACTAGAACTTTTCTGCATCAAAATAAGAACAAACTGTTAGACGAAAAGACTAGACACATTACACTAGTTACTGACTAGTGTGCAAACAAAAATATCCAATAGTCCTACAGGAGGTCAGTCGCGAGCCTAAATAGCTCAGTGGTAACGTCTCTGACTGCAGCACTGGGTGACGCGGGTTCGAATCTCAGAAGGGACATCAGTTCCTTCAAGGTTGCAGATACGCCTTGCTGATGAGTGCCAACTAGCACGAAACCTAAGTCAAAGGCTTCCTGCCGATTACCTCCAACCATCTAATACCAACAATTCACAGTGCACCGTAATGGTGAGCCACCTAACATGGTGGCCACATTGCAAACATGACTGATAGAATTCAGTCTGCACTGAAGATAGGACTAGACACATTACACTAGTTATTGACTATTGTGCAATCAAAAGACGAAAAGTCCGTCAGTAATTCAAAGGTAGGATGCTCGCCAGGAACGTGGGAGATCCGAGTTCGATTCCCGGCAGACGAACTCCAAATCGTCACCTGGGCGACGGAAGGCCGAAAAAGAAGGAATGTCAGGCATGAAGCTAGGAGTCCCAACCCGTAGAAATCAACACCACTGCCAATGACACCTCGAAACATGAAAGCCTAAGTTCCACTGAGGAATGAAAACAAAATCGGATAAAAGTTCTTTAGATAATTTTATGAATACGCCTACAGATGATGCGTCAATTTCCTAATTGAATAAACTGGTTGATGCTTTGATGAAAATTTCCAAAACATGTTTGTTGATTAGACTTTTGTGTAAAAAATACTGCACAGTTAGTATACACATGACTGCTATTTTTTAGAATTACACAATTGAACTATTTTTTAAAAGATACCTCCAAATCAATTCTCTAAGTAGCTATTTTTTAGTACAAAAATCATTTCTATGATCATTAAGTCATTTTAGTAATTGATATTATCCTATACACTTATGTCACTACTGGAGCAAACAACTCATGTACCATTCATTTTCAGAATGCTTGCCACACTTATAAACTGAGTGTTTATTCTCTGGAAGATATTGAAGTAGTTGATAGTAGTGACCTCTTCCATTTTCTCCAAGTGCACCAGACAAAATGTTATGATTCAGCAAAAAATCTTAACACTTGTTATCGTTGCCCTCTGTCTTCTAGTGTATGAGTATATAATATGTGGCTACAACCTGTTTTCTGATGTGGTCTGAGAGTAAAAAGCAGTTTAATGAGGTTGAATGACATCAGTAGATGACATGTAATTACACTACGGATATATGCAGCAGTGATTGCGCATATGGTAGACCAGAAATGCACAGTTTTTGTCCTTAGAAAGAAACCAAGTTGATATCGTTGTGAATCTGAGATAAACTGTACATAAATTATCTTCGCTTGTACAGCACTAACTCACACTAGCAGTATTGATTTAAACTTGATAAGGTTGGGAAAAGGCATAAAATTAGGTGTCTGCCTAAACTAGGATGTCATGTATTTATCGAAAGAAAATAGTATTGTAACAACAGAAGACAAGGGCCAGGCAACAGATCGTTTATTAAGGAAAATCAACACATATTTATAGATTTTAATGTACATTATTGTAGATTATTGTTAGTAGAAAATACAGTCTTTTGATTGGTTGTTTCTCACAGAAAGTTAACCTTGCATCTTTTTGTGGCTGTGTCAGGTCATCCATATGCTAACTGTATCCGCCTACGCAAAGTCTTTGTTCTCATTTCTCACCACCGATATTGGGGACATAAACATTGACGTCAATTACTGTCTACCAACTTTGGCTAGCAACCAGCTCTCCCCACAGTATATTAGGAAGTTATGATTCAATGATTAATGAGCTCAGCCGGTAACAAAAAGGTTCTGGGTCCCACTTTTAGTGCAGGCATGAGTGAGTGCTGCTGAAGAGTCTCAAATTAGGTAGAAACGGTTGTTCAGCACTAGCTGGCTTTCGATGGTACTCGGATATCAGCTCGTGATCAATTCCTAACAAGTCAAAGTTTGAAAATTAAAATCTTAAATAATAATTCTAATAATTATCTTTCTTTATCCTCATTTCAGATAAATTGTTATTATCGTAGGCAAAAGTGAATAATTTAAAACTTTCCTGAGGGTTTTTTAACATATGCGTTGAGTTTTTACTAACCAGACTACTGTGTTAAAATAACTTATACATTTCTTCATAGTACTTGACTGTGGCTATTATACTTGCAGAAATAAAGCAATCAAAATAGACTGATCAGATGAAAGCTCTTAATGAAATGAAGTCACTAATCACAGTGTAACCTTTAAGTAGGTGATTACTCAATCTAAATTACTATTCCATGACAAGATTGAGTAAACTTATCAACTTTTAGCTGCTTGTTTGATATAGATGATGAGCAGATACTTTTCAACGATTGGTCTTTTTCGTAGGGATTTAGTTTGATTGGTTGGAGGATTTCATCATGAACTGATATCAGTCAGAGAACAATTGGAAAACCGACCAGGGAAAACTGGACAGCTGTTTCATCCGTCCTACTTTGGGACTCCTCATCAGTGCGCATCCACCGCCAGGGTTCGAACTCAGGACCTTCTGGTTACAAGGCCAGCGAGCTCGTATACCATTAAGCCACTGGGACACAATCCAATGGCCAGCTCATGAATTCCAACTACTGCCAATTCACGACATAGCGCGACCACTACGCAATATCTTCTTCGATGAGTTACTGCCTCACCTTCAACCTGCTGCACCCTACTGGTCATGGCTTTCCACTGGAACCCCATGTTAACCGCCTGAATAGGCCCAGTCGCTAGTGAGCATCAGATCAATTTTCGACCAATCAAACTAAATCTTTACAAAAAACCAATACCTAGGGTTCTAGTGGAAAGCCGTGACCAATAGGGTGCAGCAGGTTGAAGGTGAGGCAGTAACTCATCGAAGAAGATATTGAGAAGTGGTCGCGCTATGTCGTGAATTGGCAGTAGTTGGAATTCATGAGCTGGCCATTGGATTGTGTCCCAGTGGCTTAATGGTATACGAGCTCGCTGGCCTTGTAACCAGAAGTGTTCTAACCCTGGCGGTGGGTGCGTACTGCTGAATAGTCCCGAACTAGGACGGAGGAAACAGCTGTCAAGTACTCCCAGGTTTTCAGTTACTTTTCAGTTTATAGTTTTTACTGAACTAATCATTGTTCAATCCTAACCACAATATTATTAAGCCAAACACGCTACTGAAATGTTCGTGCTTTGAGTGAAATGGTTACTTACCCATAATGTGTTACACATCAATAAATTTTGCTCAGATAGTTAAATGTGTCTGAAAGTTCCATGAAAAAGCTTTCATAAAACAATATTCTGCAACAGTTGTAAGAGCAGGCTAAAACCTGTGGGATATTTTCGTCCTTAGGTTATGAAGTACAATCCAAATAAGGGTAGTCAAGACGAATACACTTCTAAAATGTCAACAAGTGATCAGACAGAGTAGCGGAATTTGTCCATGAAGAGTACCAAATGCAATATGATTATATCACTGAATCACATTTTAGGATTAAATTATCTTATTTGGTTAAGTTTGAAAACTGATCACTAAGCCGAATGATTCATTATAGCAGTGCCGATTGAATGCGTTCTGGATGGTCAGAATGATTCGATAAGAAGTCCCAGGCTTAGATTTCGTGTTCACTGATACATGTCAGCAAGGTTTTCCACAAACTTGAAGATAATATTCTCTTTGATAAGTGAACTTTAGTAGTATAAATCTAAAATCAGAGAATTTATGACTAGGCTGTGGTGGTATTTTCTGTATTGTGTACCATCTTTATTAACCTCATTCAGAAGTATTATAAGGGAATTATCATATTATAAATTTTTTTATTTTTTTTTTGTTTTGATTACAGCTTGATGCCACACCGTATTTTCAGTACAAGTATGGAATTTTCAGCATGGATATCGGTAGCCCAAACTTTACAGGCCAACCATAGATATCGGGTGTGCGTCGGCAGGGCATCGAACCCCGGACCATGTGCATGGTCAGCGAGAGTCCTAACCACTGTGCCACCGACGCATTTATTCAAAGCGTTAACTCAACTGAGAAACCTTATGTACTCACTTTGAACAGAACTACAAAGTTATGTAGCCCACCAGTTCGTAAGCTACTGTACTTTCCTTTCGGATTCCTAAATAATTTTACCAAATACGAATTACATTCCTTGGAGTTCCGAGTGAAACATCGGGCTACAAGCTTTGAAGTTACAGTGACGCTGGTGTGGAGTTCCTAGCCTCATACTCAATCTTCCGCCTTTTTCAGGCTTACTACCAGCTGGTAAATTAGGCGAAGTTTCGAAGTGTATCGTCCGGCTATTGAACCCAGACCTCCCTCGTTGGCAGGTGACGATCTTACCAATGAACCACCAACCCACCAAACATCATGTATCTCTATGAAATCATAGTCAATATAAGCTAATTAATTGCTCAAACCTATCAAAGGACATTTGAAAACCTAATCACTCAGCTGTCTGAAATACTCAGAGAATCAGCTAACAAATGGCGATAGGAGTATTATTTTACTTTAGTAACGGAAATAGTTGTCTGATTCTATGCATATTTAGTATTAGTTAAATATTTTTGAGTATTGAATAGATTCAAACAAAACCATATTTATTATTAAAAAGGAAATAATATTAAAAAATCTATAATTTAATTTTAGTATTTCTTTAAAATGCTTAATTACACTTTTTGTAAAACCAGAAAGTAAGCAATAAAAAACAGCAATTAGAGTAAATTCATTTTCGGACTGTATCGTATGTTTTTTAATTTACAGACACCTGTTTAATTTGTTTATTATTATTATTATGACTCTTATTATTTTGCACTACCCTATACACGTAGCCATGAAAGAATAGATAGATTAGATAGATAGATAGATGAACAGACAGACAGGCAACAGATGGACATACATGTAATGGTTAACTAATACAAAATAAGTTTACCTTTACGAATTAAGAAGATTTCAAGTTATATTTTTCCTATTATCGACTGACATTAGCTGAAAAACTGATGGAATGCGTTAAACAGATCACGGTTACGGCGTACAGCATCAGGCCTATGTGTGTTTGAATTCCTAGAAAGGTGAAGTTAAACTATTACAGCCAAAGTCAAAGTCTGTAAAAATTTGATCTTCAAGAGACAATCAGATTTAGAGAACGCTGCAAAAGGTCATTCTAAGTCAAATCCTGCCTACCTTTATAGATTTCGTGAGGGTAGGTACAGTACTCCACTTATTCCCTGGGTACTTTTTTCTGTAAATCGACAGTGTTAGGTAGGTTTTAGGGTTAGATTGAACAACAGTGTCAGGAATATCAATGGATCCCGAAGGACTATAATCTAGTCACCTCGAATAATATATCCATCGCGCTTGATATGATTTCTCTATGGATTATCCTTGGAGCAACTGGGAGACATTCTTACAATACATAAAAGACAATTACACGGTGTAATATGGTTTAACACATTTTTCCGACGGTTATGCGACTATTTGGATTTGAATTCTGATTGGTTATTCAAGGTCAATGTGTGGTTGGCTATGAAAGTTCAACTCCGCCCCTAGAAGTACAACACAGTTCATTTCAAAAGTTAGAATTCATCACTTTCGTTTGTGTTAGTCAACCGTACCAGTGATAAAATTAGTGACTGATAGGAACTAACCTCTTAAGCAAAACTTATATTAAATTGGGAAAGTAGTGTGATTCGAAATTAGAGTATTGCAATCATTTGAAAAAGAAGCTCTGAATGCTTATTTCACTAATTTTAAGGAGTGGCCAACAAGAGGTATCCTCTATCTTAAGAAAATACTGATGGATTAACAGCTGTTGGACACCAGATGCTAAGAACTTTGTAGAAGATATCAAAATATTGTTCGGAATAAAAAATTTATTATTAAGTTTATCAGATCAACCCATGTATTTGTGACTGCATGCAAATAAAAAAGGACATGGAATTACTTGAGATAGTTGCAGGTTAATCAAGTGATGTTCGATATCAATGTCCACGTTAACAATGTTCTTCTATGGTAATTTCATCCCAACTCTGTTCATAATTATTATCTCAAACATTTTGACAGCAGCTGTCCAACTTCGCGCTGCTTGCCATTAACTTCTTATTTGAGAAACCCTTCTTGTACTTCATATACTTCACCAATACTAATTCTTTAACACATGAGTAATGTCTGTGAGACAGACTAATTTTCTAATAATATAATATAGGCACAACTATGTAGCTTAATAACAAAGTTTTCAAGTATTGGTTTTGTAGGGATTTTGTTTGATTGGTTGGAGGATTTCATCGTGAGCTGACATCAGTTAGAGAACCATTGGAAAACCTGTGAGTATTGGACAGCTGTTTCCTCCGTCCTAGTTTGGGATTCCTCATCTGTCCAGTACTCCCAGGTTTACCAATGGTTCTCTAACTGTTGTCAGCTCACGATGAAATCCTCCAATCAATCAAACAGAATCCCTACAAAACCAATACTTGGAAATTGATCTGATGCTCACTAGCGACTGGCCCTATTCAGGCGGTTAACATGCGGTTCTAGTGGGAAGCCGTGACCAGTAGGGTACAGCAGGTTGAAGATGAGGCAGTAACTCATCGAAGAAGATATTGAGAAGTGGTCGCGCTATGTCGTGAATTGGCGGTAGTTGGAATTCATGAGCTGGCCATTGGATTGTGTCCCAGTGGCTTAATGGTATACGAGCTCGCTGGCCTTGTAACCAGAAGGTCCTGGGTTCGAACCCTGGCGGTGGGTGCGCACTGCTGAAGAGTCCCAGAGTAGGACGAGTGAAATAACTGTCGAGTACTCCCTGGTTTTATTATGGTTTTCTTGCTGATGTCACCTCATGATGAAATCCTCCAACTAATAACAAAGTCTCTGAAGACGAAAATTTCTTTAGAAAGAAAATTTTTCCAACTCAAGAATTTCAGTGTTACTGAATAAGTATACCACTGGTCTGGTAATGTAAGTGTAGGACTTGGGCACTGTGGTAGATTGTAATTCCATATTAGATAAGTTTACTTTAAATATCACACCGTGATACAGTATTAACAACGAGAGGACGTTTCTAGCATAAATTATTGCCACTCATTATCATATCATTTTTCGTCACACGGTTTCACAATTTGTCTTATCTATATTTTGCTCTCTATTCTGCCTCTTCAACTTTCCTTTGTTGTTTGTTGCCGCTTTCCACATCTCTGTTATGGGCGTTTCGTTATTCCGACTACACGTGTGCGGTGTTGGATCGATAAACAAAGCTTCAGTGATTAACCTCTCCCTCTCCACCTCACTATATAACTTTTTAATACTCTCACTCTGTTCCACCCTATTTTGTGATTACACGCAAGTGAATGCAGTTGACCCCGATCTACTAGTTTGACCTTTGTAATTGACTTCACAGTCATTACATGGTATTTGGTTTGGTAAGATGAAGCTCACTAGTTTGAGAATTGCATTGATTTAATTCTGCAATGCAACTTCAACCATAACTCTAAACTCATTCACTGAATATTTTTTATCCTTCTCACTTACAACTCCTAAATTCATTGTTTCCAGAATACTGCTTGCACTTAACACTCAAAGACAATTAAGAACTCCAGATATAAAAACAGTGACAAACAGCAGTTATTAATTACATCACTTTGCATATGCTTTTCAGATTATATATATATATATATATATATAGTGCTAATATTTGAAGTTGAACTCATTTATACCACAAATATATTCAGTGAAGTTCACATCTCATTTTGAAATGGTGCTTCATTGACAACAACTTGTGCTATTCTTTCATCAAAGGCAATAAATCAATCAATAATTTATCACGAACTAAACAAGTGCAGAAAACTTCATGAAGCAGAATACAATATATAATGGTGCACTGTAGCAAACTCACTTGACTGTTGGTGACGAAAATGGACAGGTTCCCGATTTTTCAGTTATTTTCCCAATGTCTTGAAGTTAACGATACGGTTTCAAACTTTAAGTAAGATACGATAGAAATAATTTTAAAATGCTAATTATAATGGCTTTATTCTGGATATTTTCTGAAATGTACAGAATTTTCAGCAGGATTTATTGCATGATACTTTCTCTTCATCCGGCGTCTTTAGGTAAAATAAAAATTGACAATAGATCGCGTGACATGATGCTGTCTGACCTGAAGTGCAAGCCAACCCATCTTATCTTTTTACTTCCTTGTCTCCTTCAAGGAATGCAGGACATTTAGTTGAAAGTCAACTGATATAAGTCCAGGTGTACATTCTGAGACCCAAGGACATGATTATAGACTGTAGGTAGTTAGTTTTATTTATCAGGCAGGGATAGTTTGCACTAAAAATCTCAAGAAGAGTTATCTCACGTGTGGGGATATGTTGCCAACCACGATTATGTTTTTCCTCAAGCTTAGCACAAAATTTCATAGTAGAAAAATGTAAGCATTTCAAACACTCTCACAATACCACTAAAGGTCAAATTTTAATAGATTAAAACAAAGAGAACAAGAGTAATTATATGCAATATAATGATGGAGGTTTTTGGTAGCCGAAATTTTAAGCAGGCCACCGGTGATCCCTATTAACCAATTTCTTAGAGCATAGTAATGTCGTGTAGCCAGAAATGATGAGCACCCAAAAGAAACACATCTCAGTTGTAGTGGACATTAGGGACTAACAATTTGGTATTGTACTGACACTTCCAACCGCTAAACAAAACATACCATTGGGATATGGCCTATTGGCTTAAGCATTCCGGTTTTAGTCAGTAGGTCTGGAGTTCGAGTACTGCTTGACATACTTCAGCTTGGGTAACTAACTGGATAATAACTTATAGACTGGAACGCGAAAGATATCTTCCAAAAACATTACAAACATACAAAACATTTACCTTGTTGCGGGAGCAATTCATCCGCAAACTGCAGTGTTTTTTCTTTCAGAATATACAGTTTGCTAGATATTAACCCAGTTAGCGGTATGCGCCAATCACAGTGAACAAGACAGATGACAGATGAATCACACATTCGAGTAACAATAACAATATTATTTTATTTCTTTACATTCCCAGTGGAAAATAGGGCTTCAAGCTACAGCTTTGAAGTTACGGTAGCAGTGGTGTCTACTTTTACGGGATGGGGTTGCTAGCCGCATGTCTAACTTTCCCACTTTACCAGTTTTGTTACCGCCTTAGCGAGGTGAAAGAGTGAGTCGGCCAGGAATCGAACCCCAAACCACATGAGGCGTGGTTGGCGAGCATTCTAACGCTGTGCCACCGACGCACACATCATGTGCAAAATCTCTTAGATTTTTACACACAGAAAAGCTATTTACGAGACAGTCATGCATTTATACATCAATTTATTTTTATCTCGGGGTAAGAAATTCACTTGTTAAACATAATATTTTGTACAAAATAATACAGCGTGAATAACTTGTTAAAATAGAGCAAATAAATTGAGAAGAGAAAATGTAGGCAAAACAGATTGTCAAATAACAACTGCACTGTAATGCCTGCCATTCACAAATGCACACAGACAAAAACACACCAAGGGAGAAAGAAGCAAAGAGAAAGGGGGGGGAAGAAAGCATCAGAAGCAAAAAAAGAGAAAGAAAGTCGTAGGAACAGAAAAGCAAATAAATCGAGATATTTATTTATTAATTTTTTTCTCTAGATTTATTATTTACACTCCGATATCGATAGGCAGAAAATCACAAAACACAACTGACTTTTTGCCTAATTTTACTTTCACAGCAGTAAAATGTGAAGACAACTAACTATGAGTAAATTTATGCAGATGAAATAATAATTTGTATGAGGAGTGTGGGGTGTATGACAAGGAAAAGAAAAGCAAGCAAGCAAGCAAGCAAGCAGACAAACAAACCGGGATGTGAATAATCAAAACAATAAATCCGCATATATAACAAATGAGAGAATAGTACAGAAGAGAGAGAGACAACTGGACAGTTTTCGTTATTCATTCAAAAAATGGGGTAGGAAGTAACTCACAGTGAGTAAAAAGAGATCATCAAAAGTACTAGAATAGTATAGCATCATGGAGAGTATAATTAAAATGAAAGGGCAAAAACAAAAACAAAAAAAAATTAAATAGGAGGCAGCTTAAAAAAAACAGTTGTCTTTTTCTTTTCAATACCATTTCAGTTTACAAATGAAATAAAATATACATTGAATGTATAATAATTTTTGTTTTCTAAAAAAAGAAGAGATTGCCTTGTGAATTATACATGATGATTGCAGTTGACTTCGATGCACAATGCATATTACATACATAACGTACAAAAGAAAACAAAATTCAATAATCTGAGATCGTGGTGTGTGTGTGTAAAAGCATAATTATTTGTACGAACTGATTTATAAAAAGAAGTGAATAATTTTTTCGGAGATAAAAACATTTTGTTTCTAAAATAACAAAATAAAACAAAACAGAAACGAATACTACTATTCGTCAAAAAATAAAGCTGGTGTCCAAAGTAAACAAATCAATCGATAAAACATTGATGATAATGAAACAGGATATATGATGAAAATACTTGTTAAAATCCAGGCGATTGAAGTACACACAACAGTTAACAATAGGCGTTGCTTGCTTATACGCACGCGTATACAACGGAGGAGTATAAGCAAATACACGCATAAATGCATCAAAATGCATTTATTTACACAGTTGAACAGAAAGATGACAGGAAAGAAAAATAATAATAATAATTATATCTTTGATCCATAGACATCAATAGTGTTGCCGAATTATTCGAGTCAAAGTATCCCTCAAATCATACACATAACAATCTTCTACTGGAGACTCCTTCTTAGGAAATGCCGAGAAAAGTTTTAGCTTTCGTCTGTATTGGCAAATTATTTCTCCTCTAATTACTTTAGTCAGAGAATTTCACATGTCAAGGAAGACATTTTACAAAAGTATACGAAACACAGAGTGTGTTAGGAAAAGAAAACGAGAAGACGAAAAAGTTGATTCAGGTGAAACGAAACGAAAATCTCCTCTACAAAAGGATGAAGAAGAAGAAGAAAGCAGAAAGAGAGGGATAGCAAAAAGGTATATTATTTAGCATGTGTACAGCATAAAAATGAAGAATGCACAGGAAGAGTTAGACGTCTACTCTTTGATTTAATATTTTTATGAGATAGGGCGCTTGAATCCATGCTACAATGACTGTTAGTAGTTTTAGATATCTGATTCTCTACAGTAATATGATCAGTTGTTTTCCCATCGTCTTGCCTATCCGATGAAATCTTTTCTTGTTTACATGCAACTGCACTTTCTTTGTCTGACAAATTGTCTCCAGTTGATTCTGATAACAGATTTGTCTTCCCACTTGGCATGCTGTCAACGGTAGCATTTTCCACTTCAAGTGATGACATAGCTTTGCTTTGTTTCATAGTGCTTTCTTGACTAGTCACTTCTGATTGACTTGATGGTGGACCAAGTGATCGGCGTTTACGTTTAAACAATCTATCGAAAATACTTCGATTACTGGAGGGAGGATTTTGTTGAATTGGTGGAGTATCAGGATTTAAATTATCTACTAAAGTCCCGTCTTCTTTGTGAAATTCATTCAAGTCATCAAAACAGCCTGTTTCTAGCATCTATAAAAGAAGAAAGTGAAACCATTAAAAGTTATTATTGTAAATCAAAGCTAAATTGTTAAATTTAGACTATCTTAAGACTGTCAGTGTGGGTAAATGGATCAAAGAATTAACCTTTAATCAGAAGGATCTGAGTCCAGCCCTTGCTCTCCTTAACTCAATCCAGGGGAGAGGATGGTATCATACACTTATACACATCAAACATGGCCAAGTACATAAGAATAAATTAAAGATGAGTAATTCAACTGAATTAATTAA
Organism: Trichobilharzia szidati; assembly: GCA_944472155.2. Taxonomy (NCBI): domain Eukaryota; kingdom Metazoa; phylum Platyhelminthes; class Trematoda; order Strigeidida; family Schistosomatidae; genus Trichobilharzia; species Trichobilharzia szidati. The sequence goes on from OX235273.1 coordinate 90,320,175, forward strand.
ACACCAATTACTACATTTCATAGGATTCAAATCAAAAGTAAACAGTTGCAAAGAGCGATGACACTCAGTATCTATCTATTATAAATAATTCTCAAGCAAAGACAGTGGTTTTTACCTCAACTACAATAATCACTAGGGTATTTCTTTTACTTGTGTGAACTCAATTACCCGGAACAGAGTGTTGATATATCAGGCTAAAAGCCACTATTTGCCATGTGGGGGCCGACTGACTGACTGACTGGTTTCAACATAGAACTTTGCACCGTTGTGCAGCAGTTCGAGTTGCCACACTTCACTCAACACAGAAAGCAAGAGAAGAAAGTAAAAAGAAATGCATAATAGAGACAGTAAACAGAGATATGAGGAAAAAAGAATGGTAATATCGAAGAATCATATAGTTTTATTGGGTATTATAAGTCACAATGGGTGGATGCATCTGCATCAGCCATTGAGAACGATTTTGAGCCATATCACCAATTGTCTCCAGCCATTGGTTTTTACCGTCCCGAGAACCCCAACCAGGAAGTCTACACCTTCCTACGTGGCTGGCTTAAACTAACTGTTGTGGATTTCACTGACTGATGAGGCCATGTTTTTGCTTAACCACCACCGGCTCTTTTCCAACCTGATCCATCCTGTGTCAGCTAACATTGCACGTCAGTCGAAGAAGGCGATGGCTAGGGATGCATGCGTAACACATGTCCTAACCATCTCAATCAGTGTAGCTTCACAACCTCGTCAATTGATTTCCCTTCCTTTCCTAGCACTCGATGCCTAACAGCAATACTACTTGCCCTGTCATACCACCTAACACGGGAGATAGAACGCAGGCATCTATGATAAAAGACAGTTAGCTGGCAATTTCATGTCTTCCACTTTCAATGGCTAAGTTTCACTCACAGTGATAAAGGAGGACGGAGCGGACTGCCGAGCAGTACACAAGCCCTTTGGTCGACAGCCAGTCGGATATCACGTCTACGCCAGAGACGGCGTAAACTGGCATATGCAGAACTACCCTTCTGTGGGGGCCAACAATACTACTCAATTCCCAAGGCTGATGTAGGTGAGGCGGGACTTGAATCCGTGACCTGTTAGCTGCAAACTGGGCTACTGAAACAATGAGTTACATCTTCACATCAGAAAAATTACAGAAGTCATACAAGACTTCTGTGATGTACCAAATGATGTTCCTTCACTATAGGTAGAAATACGGCGCTAACAATATTGGTGCAAAAAGAAGTCGAATTCAACCATCCCCTTTGCTTTCAAACGAATATGTTTGTTTTAAGAAAAAGGATACCAAAGAAACACAATCAAGTCTTTTGTATTATTTAAGGTTCAGTCATAGACAGGTAGGTTTTTTTATCTTAGTCCGCGTGACATTTATAATTCGAGTCCTTGAGAACAGGATAAAATAAAAATTTTGAATGTCATCACGACAGATTAAATTAAGAGAATGTTCGGCCAATATTATTCAAATTAATTACATTTATGTAGAATTGTAGTTTTATGAATTTATGAATTTTTTGCTTAAAATATCTAACAAAATAAAAACAAATTTGCTAAACATAGTGAGTGTTATTTAAGATATACTGAAAACTTAACAGGTGTGTATAAAATTACGCACAAAGCAGTAAGTGATCAGATGAATGATTTAACAAATGAATCACTATAAAAATGTTTACGGATATAAGAAACTACTGATATCATGTAAGATATACACAGAGTGAGGTAAAAACAATTAAGGGAGGCACAGTTGAACAACTTTATTTGTATTTCTCTGTCGCAGGCGAATAAGCACTGATAATAGCGGACTGTTTTTTTCACTTTAGATCAAATTCGCAATTTACACAGTTAGAGGTGAAATTTCTCCAAAGTTTCCTATGGAAAGTGAAGATATTCAGATCAAAATATATATGTAATCTACTTGATACCATTAATAGCAATCAAGAAAGCAAACATAAATGTGTCACGTGCTATAAACCACTGATTCACATTACCTCTTCCCTAAACGTGACAAACAGCTGTCCAATGTTTAGATCACATCAGCCAGGCTAAGAAATACTGGCTGGGTTGATTCAACATAGAACTTGGCACCGAAGTGCAGCAGTTCGAGTTGCCACGTCCCAAATAGCACACAAAGGTAGACAAGAAAATGAGTGAAGAGAATCAATAGAGTTTTGACAAGTATAAGAGTGAAACAGAATGAGTAATGATAAAAAGGAATATGAAAGATTACAGAGACTGAATACATCTGCGAGCCATTGACAACGATTTTGAGCCATGTCAAAGGTTAAGAAATACTACTGGTTGATGTGAGTGGTATCCAATTAATCGTGTCAACCGACCAGTAGTATATAGCGCCATGTATTTTTCGGCCTATAAATAGCTCTGAGTAGACAGATTAGTGGGGTATCAACAAAATTTTCTAACTCTCTAAAAAGCCGTTGCTACCATATCGTAACTACACTAGATGGTGTTTTGGAATCCTCTCGTATACAGCCTACGTCGAACGACTGATATGTTTAGCTTCACGCTAGAAACTAAGTCAATAAATAGCCTACTTCACATACACGAAAGTGGTAGAAGAAATTATATTCCTTCAATATTGATGATATTCTATAATACACAGTACATCATAGTGGCTGTCTTTAAAGCTTAACCTAAGAAATATGAAAGTATAACCATTTTACATTAAAAATGAATTTATCGACTGCTTCCTAAAAAATAAATTTTTCAGATTAACTCATTCATATACTACTACTTATCAGACAGAAAAAAAACACACACAAAAAGAAACATTTAGTCAAGGATGATAAGAAAGGCAGTAGACAGTCAGTGAATTTTCACGAATAAGTCTACTACTGCATTTCTATTCTCTATGATACTGAAAAACAGAGTAGAAATTTGAAAACTGGGTGTAAAGTGTAAAAATAAATACTTTATTAATATTTTATAAAATCTGAATAATAATAATAATACCCATGTGTACACGATTGCCTAGTGAGTTATATCCCTATTTATACAATGTAGTTTAGAGATCAATAAACTGAATCACAAAATGCATCAAACACATACAGAGACTAAGAGAGCAAGCATACATTTTATTCTCTCTTTTTGTTTTATTGTCACTTGGATATAAATTTGCTTGTGGACGTGATAAAATTGCAGAACACTCTGGACAATCAAAGCGATAATGATTATTATTATTATTATTGTATCTTTTAATTCCTACAGGAACATAGGGCTTCAGCCGTGCGTCTCCATTGCGTTCTGTTCTCTGCTAGAGTCTTCACCTGGCTCCAAGTCTGCCCACACATTTTCATCTCCTCTTCACATGACCTCCTCCAAGTCACCCTTGGACGACCAACTCGCCGCCTCCCATTCGGGTTCCACTCGAGCAATGGCTTGTCTAGTGATGTCACTTGATGGTTTCCTTAGAGTATGGCCAATCCATCTCCATTTCTTCCTGCCTATTTGTTTCACAATCGGTTCCTGGTTGGTTCGCTCCCAAAGATCACTCCTTGTTGCTGATCTTTCCTGGCCGGCCATCTGATCTTGAGTATTGAGCGAAGACAACTGTTAATGAAGATCTGTAGTTTGTTTGTGATGCCCTTTATGACGCGCAGTGCAAGTCTCTGATCCGTATAGTAGCACTGACTGACTTCACATTGGAGTTGAAAATCCGGATCTTATTTTTGATGCTGAGTGTTGTTGACCTCCACACAGACTTGAGAGTAGTGAAAGCTTGTCTTGCTTTCCCGATCCTTGCTTTGATATCCTCGTCAGTTCCGCCTGTAGTTGAAACGATGCTTCCCAGGTAGGTAAACGAGGTTGTTTCTTTCAGGTTCCTCCCATTTATGCTGATCGTTGTCTGTTGTTGCTGTTGGTGGTGTTGCCCAGGAATTTTCATCACCTCTGTCTTCTCTATGTTCACCTGAACTCCTTCCTATCTTTGATGCTTCTTCTGCCAACTTGTTGCTTTTCGTTTGCATGTCCTCCAGTTTGTGGGAAATCAGACATATATCATCGGCGAATTCCAGATCCTCCAAGTTTTTTGTGTGTGTCCATTTTATGCCTGTTTCCTCATTGCCCACTGTTTGTCGCATTATCCAGTCTACTGCAATCAAGAAGATCATTGGCGATAGTAGGCAGCCTTGTCTTACTCCTGTCCTCACTTCGAAGGGTTCTGTAAGTTTCCCGTTGTGGATTACTTGGCATGCACCATTGTCGTATAGCTGTTGGATGAGATGTATTATTGTCGGTGGCACGCCGTAGTAGCGAAGTAGTTTCCAAATCACCTCTCGATCGACGCTGTCAAAGGCCTTTTCAAAGTCGATGAAGTTGAGATAGAGAGGTGAATGCCACTCCAAGCTTTGTTCAATGATGATCCGTAATATGGCGATCTGATCAATGCATGACTTGTTTCTCCTGAATCCAACCTGTTCCGGTCGAAGTTTTTCATCCAGGTTGGCATGTTTGATTCTCTCCAGGATGATGCGACTTAGTATTTTGCTTGGGATGGACAGGAGCATAATTCCGCGCCAGTTCTTGCATTGACTTAGGTCTCCTTTCTTTGGTAGTTTGAATAAGTATCCTTTCTTCCAATCCTCGGGTACTTTGCCTTCTTTCCACACCTTCTTCTCGATAATGAAGATTAAAATAAATCTAACTAACATAGAAAACTATAGGCTTACTTGGCTTATTTCGTAAACTTTCTGTGCATATACATAACGAAGTGATAAGCTGAAAATTCTCACCTTACACAGTAACACCAACAACAAAAGATACACACACACAAAAAACCTTGAATCACAATTTTTCATTTTATGCCTTTATGTTGTATATGACAAAGAGAGAGAAGGAGACTTACTTCATTCTGCCACGGTATACTAACAGCTCCAGAACAGAAACGTTTATAAAATTCCATATCTTTGCTATCCAGTGTAACACCTTTAATTGTGGAGAATTGTTCAATGTCTAAAACATCTTTGGCGTAAACTGCATGTGGCTGAAAAAAAAATACAAATAACAAGAAATAGACTAGCAAAACAGTGATTAAAATCTGTCAAAGGTATAATTATAAGCTTAGTGTATGTATTACATTATTTCCTCCTGGTATGCCTGAAACAGAAGCAGCATTAGAGTTCCGTAAACGCAGAGTCTAACGGAGAATCGCTTGAGGACGGTCACGCACGGCCTGTTTGAGATATATCTACACAAAAATCTGACCACTGGCTGGAACCACCACAAGGTAACTCGGGATTACACCTTTTCTAATCTCCCTCTCCAGAACGGAGAAATAGCATAGCTGGTTTGTTAGTCACCTGAGGGAAACACTTTACTGCTATCAAATCGCCAGCGGTACGTCTTCGCCCACAGACTCCCGACACTTTGTAAATGATTTACATTATGAAAGTGACTGCTTTCAGTTTAACTTTTAGTTTAGCTATCCAAAAAGACTTTCTGACATGATAAGACCTACAGGTACATTAGTTCCGTCAGTGTAGCTCTTTGGGTCATTCAGATACGCAAACCTGACCATCACGTCGAGATAGTAGCTATCACTTATGATAAGCTAAGTAGAATCCTTGAATCAGCTGAGAGATAAGAAGACGAAACCACTCGTATTCATTTACTTTTTTTAATGATAGCTGAACACAAAAAAAGCAGAATTCAATGTGTCCAACGAGAAAATTATCAACAAAATTTCATCTGCGACCTGAAGTCTTTCAGATTTACATTTTACATATGCAGCTGATTACTGGTGGGTGTCTGAGGCATAGGTTTCATATTTTATTTTATTTTTTATTTTTGTTTACAGCTTGATGCCACACCGTATTTTCAGTACAAGTATGGAATTTTCAGCATGGATATCGGTAGCCCAAATTTTGCAGGCCGACCATTGATATCGGGTGTGAGTCGGCAGGGGATCGAACCCCAGACCATGTGCATGGTCGGCGAGAGTCCTAACCACTGTGCCACCGACGTACATCGACTGAGATGCTTAGGACATGTGTTACGTATGCCTAGTCATCGCCTTCCTCGACGGGAAATGTTAGCTGATATAGAGTCAGGCTGGAAAAGAGCTACCGGCGGTCAAACCAAAACATGGCAGCAGTCAGTGAAATCCACAACAGTTAGTTTAAGCCAGCCACTTAGGAAGGTGTAGACTTCCTGGTTGGGGTCCTCGAGACGGTAAAAACCAATGGCTGGAGACAATTGGTGATATGGCTCAAAATCGTTCTCAATGGCTAATGCAGATGCATCCACCCATTGTGACTTATAATACCCAATAAAACTATATGATTCTTCGATATTACCATTCTTTTTTCCTCATATCTCTGTTTACTGTCTCTATTATGCATTTCTTTTTACTTTCTTCTCTTGCTTTGTGTGCTACATGGAGTGTGGCGACTTGAACTGCCGCACATCGGTGCAAAGTTCTATGTCGAATACAGACAGACAGACATCTTTGTATTCGATTATAATTAACCGATGGCTGTGAAGTCTTCACCACTTTTGATCCTATTGGGTTTTATGCTGGCAGCCACTCAAGGGGTCCGGTGTTAATTCTGGACCGACGCATTCCTAAACCCCTACTGGACTGTAATAAGCCCGGAAAGTAGGGAAGATTGGGCCTGAGGCTAGTAATCCGGTCCAGCAGAAGAAACAATGCCACCGCAACTGAAACTTCCAGAGCTTGAGGTCTTATGAAAAAAGGGAAATTCTTAATGGAGAATTTCAAACTATGTCAAACAGAGAATTGAGAATAAGAATAATAAAGTACTCTGGTCAGGGTACACTAATCCGACTGATGGGATATGTCCAGTTCACAAAACAAGTAAGTATAGTGTCTAGCTGAAAATTCATCAAGATAACCAGAAAAAAAAGAGAAGCATATAGACAATGAAAATATATATATATGTTATTTCCAAAAGTTACAAAATAGAGGAGTCATCTGATATTATTATATTTTCTTCTTATGCAACACTATGAACTTACGAAGTATACGCGTATGTGATGGTTATTGCGTTATGACCCTGTATAACTAACTGCATAAGGCGAATAATGCACTTGATCGCTTAACAGATCATAAGATACTGTGTAGCGGTTCTATAGTTTGTTAAAGTATTCATATTATATTATCATTATGCTTATTTTGTCGAGTCATAAAATCTATTGACTGCTTTCGTCTATTAGAAATGACCTTTTAAATTTCCTAGGATAAGAAGTACGTAAACATACTAGACACACATATTATTATTATTTTTGTTTTAATGTATATTTTTGGCCAAGAAAGTTTGAATGAGGCAGAGAATTGTAAAGAATTCACTATATATATAATTTCAAGAATAAACAGATAGAGGCAGGCAGCGAGTTGGACAGGCAGTACAAATAAGGAAATATTTGTAAATAAGTCCATCAAATCTCTTTTTGAAAAACATATTTTGAGTATTGACTATAGGTGTAGTTTGTAAAGGGGAATGAGAATAAGATTATTTTAACTAAAGTGTGTGATAAATCAGTCAGTTAGAAGGATGAAGGAAGATAAGTATTTCATAATCATTTTTGTGTTCTACCTATTCTTCTTTATTGCTCCCCCCGCTTTAATCTTTCCTAAGCTACTTAAGAAAAACTTTGTTCCACTTTGCAAAGGGCACTAAAAGTTGTCAGTAGGGTGAGTGGGGTGTCGCTAAACCAACTAGTCAGTACTCTTGTGGATAGGCATTTAAAGTCATGCAAGAGATGGGCAAATATCGCCTTGGCAAACTTTGAGCACCCTCTCTCTATACACAACTCTCCCCAAGAATCCCATCTGGTAGGGTTATAAGCAATGATACCTTATTGGGCATGAGTTATATGTGACGATAAAAGTTTTAAGTGTGAAACTACTGACTTACTGTGAAACAGTGAGTAAACAGCTCCTTTTATTCTTTCTGTCATTAATAGATTGTTGCCACTATTTCTAATTAATTTTAATTTTACATTCATATTTTTATGGATATTAATATTAATCTAAATGCCCCGTTAGTTATTTTTCCCCCTGCTATGTAATGTGAAGAGAAAATTAGACGCAATACCGCACTAAGTACTGAGAATTCTACTTCTTATCAAATTTACCGTTTGGAATAAAGTCACTACTATTATTATCAATATCATTTTTTTTACTAATTTGAAAATTCCTCAAAGATTTACACTCTTAGGCATATGGATCTGCCCTTGATTTTTCTGATACATTCTGATCTATTGATATGATCTAGAATATCAAACAGCTCCATTATCATTACTGCTTTAGCTTACAACCGAAGTTAAACTGCCCTGATAGTGATAATAGCGCTGCTAAACACTGTTGGCCTCAAATTCTATTATTTTTGCTATTTATTAAAAAAACAAACTTGGCGCCACATAAAACTTCATAATTTGTACGCAGGCTGGGATACCGTCCGGACACCCAGACTGAAACTGGTTGTTGTCCTGAGGGACCATCTCTCTTGAGCATTTAATTTGAAGTCTGATCTACTAGATAGTGGGGCAGAGTCAGGAGTTACTTCCACATAGTTTCCGGTCACTAAACCCGGTTCATATGCCATTCAGTCCGTTTGGATTCAGGAGCCCATGTGTGCACACTGTAGGTTGGGAATCAGAGTTTTAAAGCTCTCATAGATAGACTAGTATGCTCACCAGGCCAATTGTAAGCGCCAAACGTTCGCATTCGCTCTTTCACTTTTATGAGGAACACCCCGTCACATGAAGTTAATGAGATATAGGCTGATTTAAATAAGGACGAGTTATTCTTTTCAGACAAGCGTGCAACGGTGGCTTCACATTTCCAACCTAGAGGAGGATGAACATGAGAAACGAGATCTCGAAGGACTTCTTGAATGCGAACTTGGACATCAAGTCATATTACGATCCTGAATTCCATGCTGAATGGTTGTGTCAGGACTCACTGCTGAAGAATCTCAAAATAAGAGCGAAGACAGATGTTTGGTGACGCATGATTATGTTGGCTCTTAATGAAAACTACTTTGGAATACGGCTTTCATATCCCATTTCAACCACTTAATAATGTAAAACGATATTTCTCAAAAATGTGTAGGTGATACGCTTAATCATTTTAGAATTAGTATCATATGAAATAATGCCTGAATAATTCTCATATTCACAGTATTTTTTAAAAAAAACCCGAAAGGAGTAATTCACTGAAGTAATCCAGTCAAATAATGCATGACTGTTGCTTTCAGTCACTGTGAGACTTAACATTCATTAACACCACATCGTAACTACGTTATAAGACTAGACAACTATAGAGTCGATCCGAAAGACTAAAATGCTGGAAACTGAAGTAATTTTATTCAACTAACTTGGAAAACACTTGCGTATTATTTCCTAGTGTGAAAAAACCCCTATCCTCATCAGTTCAACAATTAAATGAATAACTAACCGTTTATAACTGCTAAGACTCAGAGTCTGAGACTCAAAGGTCCCCAGTTGCTTACCAGAGCAATTGGCCGACGTCTAACCAAATCGCGTAACAGAGTAGATAGTCCGAGAGCGTTTACTGTTATCAGTAATCAAAGCAATCTAACTCTGCTTCGATTTTCTGAGGCTAATACTAGCAGGTGACTCAAACTTAACCTGTTTATGGGGACAGAAACTGTGGTAAGTCTTAGTTTGGTCTGACAGCAGCTTTTTTCCATATATTATATAATTGTGTGTTCTGTTCTATATTACCATTCTTATTATTATTTGACCCGTTCATCTGAAATCACTTCTAAATGTTTTCTTGTATATTATTACGTAGTCTTCTTCCTGTACATTGCTGGTTAATTAGTGTTTTGTTGCATGTCATTTGTCAAAAATTCTCAAATTTTCTTCAAAACTTATGATGGCGCTGCGATAAGAAATCAGCTATCGTGGCGTCAGTTTCTCTTTAAATCGCTGTTGGTCATCTAAAACCTTTTTGATTTCTAAGAAAAACTTTAGGTTGACTTATTAGATAAGGAAGTTGAGACTTTATGGTATAACTCAACCTCTTCGTTTACAATTTATAAATCTATGCATTCTGCCCACTGTTCTTTGTTGTCCCCTCTTATTCTTCCCTAGGCTTCTCAAAAAAGACTACATCATATTAAATAGAACATTGAAGGCTTTGGGTAGGTTTAGTGAAGAGCCTTTGACTCACCTAACTGACATTGTTATTGATAGGCATTTTAATTCTTTTATGCAGTTAGCCGAAGTTGTCTTGTCCGATACCGAGTATCTTATTTATTCGTAAGTTTCTCTTCGTATTTCTTCAGGTGAAACCAGAAGGAATTCCACAAGAATCTATGCTCTTTCGGCAAAAACATTAAGAATTCCAGCATAAAACACATAGTGTGGATTCTGCGTGAAGAGACGAATGTGTCAGTAAATAAACTACAAATTATAACCTGAAATGTTATTACATATATTAGGTTTCAGTTTTTGAAGTTTTTTTACTTTTACTATTTTATTTATTTATTTGTAAAAGGAGGTAAATTGTTGTAATATGCACACAGCTGTAAATTCCATGCTGTATGAGAAATTATTGCCTGGAATAAAGGGATCATTACTATCACTATGAAAAGTTACAAGCTTCTCTTCATGTTACTTGTAAGGGTCATGCCATCATATTTCATCACTAAGTGTTGTTTCCTTAAGCTGTGATCAACAAGCATAACTTCTTCCTAGTAGAATAAAAGTATCTATATTTTAATTTTACGTGTGTGGTGTAGGCTATCTGCAAATTAAGAGAATCCTCGGAATAAAATGTGTATATTTTATACTATAAACCTTGACTTCCAGCAAATGGGTAACGGATTCAGTTCCCGCTCAACCTAATTGAGCTTTATCAACTGAGCAATACCATCAGCCTTCACACAACGAGTACAGAGCTTAGCCTGATTCATGAAATACATATTATTTGATATTTTTCTTAGAAACTTCAGTCGTAAATAAGGAAATCACCTAAGCTTTTGTTAGCAATTATATATATATATATATATCTCTCACTTCACCTTTACAATTACTCTCCTTCTTTCTTCTATCCTACTTGCAATACCTTCAGTGGTTTCTCTTTTATCCATTTCTTTATTTGTTATTTTTACATCTGTCAAATAATCACCTGACTGTCCCTTAAGTCACATGTAAGAGCAATTTAAATAATATTGGGCTCTATGTATTTTTTTTACACATGAATATATAAATTATGATGATGTAACATTTTCTATATGTAGAGTTGATTTTTTGTCTATCTGTCTGTCAGCTCATAGTTCACCCACCAGTTAACTATAAATTATCTGACAACTAAACAATATCACATGTACAGATAATAATAATTCCCGCTGGAAAATGTTATATATCTTTTTATAAATTCCAACAAGAGAATAAAATAGTATAATTGGTTTGTATGTGAGTTTGTAGAATATAAACAGACACGTGTTATGCAATTTGAACACGCAAGAGGAAAAAAATGAATAAAAACGGTGAAACCATCAAAATTATTAATGAGAGACGTTAAGTAAAGAAGTCATACTTCAAATCATATTTGTAATATGATGCAGTCATTTTGAATAACTATGGAAACTTCAACACCATGACTAATTATTATTGGTGTATCTAATAGCAAATTAAATTGGTTGATAAAAACTGCATTGAAACAACTGTATGCTCAATGTCTTTAGGAAATGTCTTTCGGTAGAGGATGTGAGACATTCATTTCCGAAGTATGAGGGAAAGTTAAATTAACTTGCTGAAATTTCATTGTTGATTAAATTAATCAGTCAATATTGGCAGATAGTGTTATTATGTTAGTTCCACTGACAACATTATTTCGCATGTATTATTATTCCCTTGGGTTCCTAATGGAACATAGGGCTTCAACAACACATCTCCTTGTTTCTTCTATTCTTCCCTGCTGTTTTCTTCAGCTGACTGGGTCCGTGATTGCCCATAATCTCTCATCTCCTCCCCTCACAATCTCCTCAAGGTCACTCTTACACTGACGGCCCACTCGTCACTTCCCATTTGGATTGCACTCGAGCTAAGGCCTGCAATGCGAGAAATATCATTCGACGGTCTCCTGAACGTGTGCCCAAACCATCTCCATTTTCTCCTACACATTTGTTGAGCGATCGGCTGTCGCCTGTTGGTTTGTTCCCACGTTTTTTTCTTACTTATTCTTCCTGGCTATTTGATCTTCATTATGGAGGCAACGAAGGTGGCGGCTGTTGATAAAAGTCTGCAATCTGTTGGAAATCCTTTTCATGACACGCTAAGTGTCTGACCCGTATAATGCATGAATTAAGTGCTACTAGTGTAGTAAGGTAGGTACTTAAGAAAAGTTATATTTAAGTAAGAATATTCTTTGACAGGTTTAAACTAACGATTTAATAAACGGTCTGTGCCATCTAATGGCTGGTATCTCCAACCGAAAGCTGCTACCTTGACGTGGTGGTCGGGCTTGAACACCGTAATGACCCAACAAGCTATACTGGCTGAAATTTATGTCGCTTGAGGTCCTACCATGCTAGAAAGGTTGTTTGGATAGCGGTTAGACAAAAAGCAGCTACCCAATTCAATGCTATGACTCAAACAAATTCACAAAATATTATGCCGGATCGGTCGGGGCCCGGATTAACAACGACCACGCTTCCTGCTGCCGTGTCACAGGACAGAAGTGATAAATATGCTACCGAGACACACCAAATAAAAAAGAACAAACAAAAACAGGCCGCGTGTGACTGGCCTCAAGCAGTTGTCCCCTGGGCTCTGCGGTCACGCAACCAACTTCCACGGTGTGGGCAGCCGGGAAGTAACAATCGCTCTCATAATCCGAAAAAAGACAGAATGGCTGGCATCGAAATGAACTTGAATTTTTATTTTAAAAACTGTAGCACGTCAGTCTACAAAGTTAGACATAAAGGCAGAAATTAGTGATGACACTGCAATGAAGTGAGAGTACTGTCGGAAGTGAGAAGTCATTTACCATTGAAGTACAACAATTCGGTGATTTTATACAATTCTTTCCATTAGTAAATTTGAATAGAGAAAAACCGAAAAATGTACACGGGAAGAGACAGAAGTGAACATTGTGCTACCTTAGTGATTAAACTTTAAAAAAAAGTTATACAACTTTTATTATGTCGTATGACTTTTTCCTATACCTGCTGTTCTGTTTAAAGCATTGCATTGTTTCATTTGAACGTCACTCACTTTACTCCTGTTTTGCTATTTTATAAAGACATTTTCTGTAGTTTCGCATTCTATTCTATTGATTGCTCTTACTAGTTAAATTTTGTTTCTACCCAAAACATTTTGTCCTTTTTCAAGAACATTCGTCGAATTATTCCATAAATAGTCAATCTTTTCAACTCTTTATAATCTAATAATCTTACGCCATTCCAGACTTATGTTACTTATAGTTCCTATCAATTACTCCTTGTTATCATATAAGAAGTATGTTTACATTTTTCGTGTAATTTATAGTTTTGTATTTTGTTCAGGTTGTGGACAGCTAAGAAGAATGACCTCATATTATCCTGTAAAATTTATTGTTTTTGCTTTGTTCAAACTCAGTGGCTGAATAATAACTGTCCTAATTTCAGTCCCTAACTCAATGCTAAATGGTCCCAAACTGGGGTTAGACACAATTCCAACGCTCTCTGGCTTATAATGAATGATTTTTTAACTGATGTTGGTTTGTGCAAAAAATGGACTTGAGATTATCTTTAGGCCTAGTTTTTGATCAAAATGTAAGTCAATTATAATTTGTGAATTAATCAGTAGAATAAGGAAGTATACTGCTCATTGATAGTTACTCTGTAAGACTATAATAATAATAATAATCACAAACGAATGGAAAGCAAAAGATGAAAAAAGGTGAGTGACAATAAACAAGTTGAATGATTAAACATAATAGATTGAATTTGAATTCCGGCCTTGTATTCGTTTGCACTCATTAAGAAGAAACAACATTTGAACCATCGAAAGAACTGACACACTACAAATTCAGACTTGTGTAACCCATCGCTGCAATCGCAGACACTGGTGACAACCCAACAAAGTGATACGAAATTGAAAAGTAATTGACATCGTGTCGCCTGATAATAGATAGTGCCAGAGTCTCGTCGACTGTAATAGTAATGTTGTAGTGATAATTAACACGAGTCGGAATTTCTGAGGGAACATCAGTTCCACTGATGTTCTGAACACATCTAATCATGAAGTATAAAAATGCACATCGAAATACCAAATATCCTGAAGAAAAATTTCAACTACCTCACAACAAATCAACTACTACACCATAAAACACAGTGATCATTAGATTAATGAGCATACTGCATACCTGATAAATAAAGTGAGTAGCGATCATTTCTATTTTCAGTGACCGACCAGTGTAAGGACAATTACACATATATTACAAAACACTGGTGTTTTCTGTGTCCGAAATGTCATGTAGAAATAACACAGCTTGACTGCCAACAAATAATAATAATAATAATGTCAGATACAACACAATAAAATACCAGCAATACCGACACCTTTTGTTAACATCATGTGACTCTTATGCCTACATTATATTTTTTCGAGTGACTACTGGAAAAATACAATGAAAATAACCCACCTACTTTTAAAATTTTATCTAAGTCTTCTATTATCTGAGAAAAGGAAATAAATTTAATTGTATGTATTAGGCTGCAGTGGAAGAAAGACTAACTGTGAATTGCATAAAAGCGAGTCATGCAGAGAGAAACAGAGAATGACAGTCTAGAATAATAACAAGGTAGTATATTAGTCTAAACAACTATAAGTGGAAAGCAGTACAGTAAAATGAAATTAAGAAGAATAGAACAGTATATGAGTAAGTTGAAATAAAGCTCAAAGAAGTAATCACCTAACTATTCCTCCTCTTTCTTCACTGGCAGGAATATCCCCAAGGAAACGCTTTTATGTAATAAATAGAAAATCAGATTGCGTAACATTATAAGAGTAACACTTTAATTAAGTAGTGAAATGTAGTGGCTTTTCCATCGACTGAACAACAGATAAAGCCAGCTATATCACAAATCGAAGTATCTTATTTTAGCATACTGAGTAGTTAAAATATAAATATCTTTAAGGTACTGTTAAAGTATACACTGGTCAACTAAACTGTAGAACTCACTAAAACGATTCGACACAGTGAAATACAAAATGCGAACAGTCCATCACGAAACCAATCTAATAACTAATCAATAAGACCTTCAACATTACCACTGAAAGGTGGAAGTTAGAATTACGGGAAAAAAAAACAAGATGAGTTTTCATAGGGTTAAGATATACCCTGTTGATAAGTACCAACACCAGCGACATTTAAATCTAGAACATCTTGATAAATGACTCTAAACATCCAACATAAAGTTACAGTGCATTAACACTGAGTAAGGAAGGACTTCGAGTTATTTCACGCAGTAGCTATTACTGCACAACTGATTGACAGCAGCTTCTAATCAACGAATACGAAGCTACACTAGTTATCATGCATAACAAAACGATTTTCGCTTGCATAATAATAAAAACAAGGAATAAATTATTCTTAAAAATAGAATGAAGTCAAAAAAAAACAGAAACAAATAAGTTCATACATTTGGTTCCCTTGATAAATTTAGATAAAGAATAAAAAGACCAGATTTGCAGTATAAAATGATATCATTCTATTTCACAGGTTCTCATCAGCTGCGGACTACCTGAAATTACAATGGTTATATAGATGATAATAACATACTTTAATGTTTAAGTGGTAGTGGAGAAGAAATACTATAAAATTGACGCATCCAAAATGGAAGCATTACAATTTTTTTAGTTTAAGTTTTTATCATCAATTTATACGCTTTTAAAGTAGAAAAGAGGGGGGAGGGGTAGGACAGAAAGCAGAAAAAATTAACAAAACAGTGTTAGCTTGTAGGTTCACATAGCAACTCAAAAAACAAAAGCGGTTACAGTTTATAAGATTAAGATTTGTTCAGTGAGTTGAGATCAAAATCAAAATTCAGTATACATAAGTTTGGTTTAAATCGTTTGATTGCGATCGCTTCGGCAAATCGTAGTAAATTTGCTGTCCTTTGTCTATTTAATATTTTGAAGGACTTAGAAATCTCTACAAGATGTCCGGTATTAACAATTAGTCTGTAATTTCACTCTGAGAATATTTGCTTCCTTTTAGGAATACATTCAGAAAACCGGATATAAGCCCTTCTTTGCGTCCTTCCAATGTACTTGCTCCCGCAAGTGCACGTAAATTCATAAACGCAGTTGGAGGTGACATCAGCAATAAGACTAATTTTATTTCACTTTCAGCTAGGTGACTTTTAAAATGTTCCACTAACCCCTGACAAAAAGGACAACTCTAAAAGGCGTTAGATGATATGATGAAAATCACCCATAGTATCAGTGTTTTCTTCCTGTTTTCTCTCCCTCTTTCTCTACGCCATTGGCATAACAAGAACACAAAAATGTCAGTGTAAAGGTTTAAATAGGTTAGCAGAAAAAGCTGCAAAACGGCAGTGTTTATCAAATTGTAAGCCGACAGTCGTTGAAAAATTAAAAACACACACCCACTTGTTTAAACAATTCTTAAATTACTTCAAATGCTTAGACTATAAACAACATACAGAGAATAAAGCGTTGAATTGTTTTGAAAAAGCAAAAAACACATCGAAGGAAAAACAAAGAAACAATACACCATTTCAAAAACAACTTAGACAACTAAATAAACAGTAAACTTGAAATGATTAAAAACAAAAATCAATAAATTTAAGATTCATAATCAGCATTAATGTTGAATACATATGTCTAAGGGTTAACAGTTCCTATCTTTTGAGGTTATTAATGATAAAAATCTAAATAGGTTAAAACAGCTGTGTCGTGTATTATTTCATTTAGTGAAATTTTCTAAGCATGAGAATTTTATAGAGTAGAGTGGATCATGCAGTCTAGCTTGACAGTGAAATATCAGTCAGATAAAACTCCAACTACGAAAACAACGAACTAATCGAACAGTGAATTTTAAGAGGATATAGGATTTTGTCGTAGGGTGATATCGGTTAGAGAACCATTGGAAAACTGGCCAGGGAGTACTGGACAGCTGTTTCCTCCGCCCTAGTACGGGACTCTTCATCAGTGCGTACCCACAGAGGTTCGAAGTCAAGACCTTTCGGTTGCAAAGCGAGCTCGTAGACCATTAAGCCAATGGGACCCGATCCAGTGGTTCATGAATTCCAACTTCTGCCAATTCACGACATGGAGAGAAATTGGCTAGTGGTCGTGTGTTTTCCGATGGTTCTCTAACCAATGTCAGCTCATGATGAAATCCCGTAACCAATCAAATCCCCACAAACCAACACTTGAATTTAACAGGATAATTCAAGATCGTGTATAAAAAACACATTATAATATATAGTTTGATACACATAATTTTTAAAAATGTGTGTACAAAGTTGTAATAATTTAATCGATATTTTGTGTGGAAATAGCTTAAATGATAGTGTAACGTTTACTTCAAAAAGCATTCAGTGATATGTACGTTCAGTACACAAATCAGCACGAAACAAAATTGAAAAGTTTCAACCCCACGTACAGATAGGCTAAACAAAGTGTGAAAAAGAATGTTGTTGTACTGAATATATATAAATATATGGATAGGTGGATGATGAAAGAGTAGAAAGAAAACAGTATGATAAAGCAGGACTGATGGCAAATATCTAACAAGAAAACCAAAAAATGTACTGAAATACACAATAGTAGTATGGTATTTCGTTTACTAATGAATATTTTACACTTGTTTGGTACATTTCGATAAGTAGTTAGGTCGCCATTCACTGCTATACTGTATTTTTTATTCCTTCACGTTCCCAGTGGAACAAAGGGCTTCAAGCTAGAGGCTTGAAGTTTCTGTAGCAATGTTTATTTGTATAGGACGGGGTTGCTAACCTCGTTCCCAACCTTTCCTCTTTATCAGCTTTATTTCTGGCTAAGCGAGGTGAAGGAGTGCGTTGGTCGGGGATTGAACCCCGGGCCATGTGCATGGTCGGCGAGCGTCCTAACCGCTATGCCATCGACGCACACTGCTATACTGTACAGTATACTTTTTACTGAGATGTTTCATCTGACAGTTACTGACTAACCCGATTGTTAATTGTACTCCTGGACTAGTAGGCAATTAATTCAAGACAGAATTAGACACGGAATTAAATCTATCTAGAAAATAAGCACAAAGTGGAATAATCTATACAATCCAAACTACTAATTACATCGTTTAGTAGTATCTCAAATAGGAACCTCAATGTGTACAATATGTAAAATGTTAAATAATCATAATCTACAAGCACATATTCTAAACAACCATGTCATCAGTTGGGTATAAAACACATGCAAAGAGAGACGCAAACACAATAGCTGAAGTATATATATATATATATTATTAAAGTAGAGTAAAACCCACAAAAAGAGAACCATCAGGAGTGTATACCATAACCACCTCTATCTATATTGATATATCTAAAATTAAAATTGATATCTTACAAAGAAGATGAATAAAAAGAATCCAAAATAAGTTTAATATGATTTAAAGCGAACAGCATTATTTTAAAAAGTAATAAAACTCTACTAATTATGATAGAATAGTAAGAAGTGGACCGAAGGAGTGAGTATGGTTAAAATGAAAACTCTTTCTTGCGGTAAGTGGGGATGGTGGGTCGAATTCGGATGAACGTTGTCTTACATAGTGACAGTATTAATTGAAACCCACATTTAAAAGAAGTAATCAAATGAAGTCTTATTATAATAAAAATACACATGATAAAATAGGCAGTAAGATGTCTCTGTGGAACTCTAAGATGCCCGAATGTTGATTTTTTTCATGCACATAATTTAGCACAAAAGGTGACCAGAAATCTGTTCAAATCAATTTTTCAACCACACTTGAAAACTGGCATGTTTTCGACCATGACAAAAGCCAATATTAAGGAAAGAAATATTAGTAATACTGTAGAAGCAAGTTACTATACACAGTTATATATAGCGTACGATATACAAACTGTCAGCTTACAAACACATTTTACCAGTAAATTGTATTCTGGTATATGACCTCGGAGTATTTAATGAGAAAAATAGTGCATTTCAACTACAAACGGCTTATCCATGCAACAAGAAAGAAATGCATTCAGGTAGCCTTCCTCAAATAGAATGGAACCCTAGTGTTAGATTTCCCAGCTAGTCATTAACTAGAACCGTCAAGAGTTGTATTACCATTTTATTTACATGAAATTGAAAAAACGCGGTTAATATTCATGACGAAGCTATTCATGCTGGAGGTAACAAATGTAAAATGGTAGATGCTTTGGTGAACAAGAACATTTTGTTGAAATTCTGTCAAAAACGGCCCATAAGCCTTATAAAGGTAAGTATTATAAGGTAATAAGGATTTCTTCATAAAATATGCTTGCACAGTACTGCACGCCATACTAGATACAAACCTTAGACCGCGTTGAAAGTAGACTACTTATAAGTAATATGAAGAAAAATGTAAAAGCATAAACTGAAATTTGATTTCCATTCACAGGATATGTTACAACCAATCACAGCAAATGAGAGCAGTATTGTGATGCAAGCTAACTATCAAATCTATTGTAGGTGGAACTTGAACGTGTGACTCACCGGTGAAAAATTTAGTGTCTCACCAAAGTGTTGTACAGTTCTAATCATATCATTAAAAAGTGCAGATATACAACACAGTCCTCTGCAATGTGATATCCGCTTCAGCATTCACATTTTCTCCAACAAAACATCCTTCTTTTAACCGTTTTACAAGAATCACAAGTTTTTAGAAACTTAAAATTACTCTTTTATGTGTTGAATAGGCATTTAAGGATAACTCAAAAGTTATTGTCTAAAAATTGTATGTGTACATCGCATTGAGAATTTGTATTATATTAATTAGTGATATGTAGGCAGATAAAAAATGGATTTTTCTTTAGTGGGTATCTTCTGTCACGCATACGTCATTGGCCATATATATATATATATACTGTCGGTTTGCAGGGATCTGATTGGTTTCAGGATTTTATCATGAACTGACTTCGGTTGGAGGACCATTGGATGATATATATATATATATATCATTGTTTTCTTTTGCAAATATACCAGTACTTTCCGCCTCGTCTTTTGTGTGCTCTCATTTAAGTAGCGCACTGAGAGATCGGTTAGCTGATATCAAGCTTTTTGATGAAACTACTTTATAACACTACAGAAGTAGATAGATGGTCACACAGTAGATATTATCTCCCCAACGGGATAGGATGAACACAAAAGAAAAAATATTTTCATTCCGTTATAAATTGGTATAAGTGAAAAATGCTCTTTTCGATAAAATCTCTTCAGGCCGTTGCAATTATAAAGTAAGATTTGTTATCATTATAGCCAGACATGAAGCTCAGAATATGCTTAAGGATTTAAAATCAGATCTGTTTCAATTTGTAAATTTACAGAATAACCTGTATTTGTACACCTAATATGGTGAGTTTAAAAACTGTAGCAAATCGATGACCGTTAGCCCATCATGAACCAATCAATATGTGAAATGGATGACTTGGAGTAGAATAGCAATCATTACCGCAACATTATTCAGACACAGTCCGTCTGCATCTTTTTCATATAACTGAAACCAGAGTGACAAGATCGACAAAGCCAGAGCTGTGCAATCTCAATATATTGAGAACTAGTAATGGAATGCTGATGTCAGACTAAATATGTGTTGGATTTGTTACAATATGTGATATTTGTTAGAATTGTTGCGAAGGTACACATCCAGGTATTATTCCTCCATTAGTCATCTTTAGGCCATATACCATCTACTTATTTTTTCTATATGTCTCTCTTCTATTTCTCATTCTCACCTTAATTTCTTCACGAAATGAAACTACATTGTGAGGTAACACTTACTTTTTACGCTTATATAACAACAATTTTAACAAGTATTACCAGTATTCTTTTCAACATTATGGTGAGGTAATTATAATTTGAAATGAAACGATAAAAATTAAGCAGTCAAGTGAGGATGATAACAGGAAAATTGACTGATAGGTTAAATGATATAAGGAATAATAGGCTGGGGAAAGAAAATGAAAGACAGGATAACACTGCTGACCACGATCATAAGGACACATGAATTCATTCACTATTGAAGTACTAGTCAAGTATGTGGGGAGTAGGGATCAATGTTAAACTTGCGCATTCATGATTCAATATCCCAATTATTAAACTTGGATAACTTTTTCGTGTTTTTCTTTTAAATATTTTAATCTTTTCATTGAGTCAAATGCTTTAATGCTTAACAGAAAGTTCAGAAAGATTTGAGTAATCTGAGATAAAAGCTATTCTTCCATAGAGGAATCTAATTAACTTATTGCAACCGTATTTTAAATTAAAATAATTTAATATCTATAATTATATATTTATTTTAAATGATTCAATTTGTCCAGGTGTGACCTTGACACAATTAAAGTAATCAAATAGCATTCATTAAAACTTATTTAAATCAGTCACTAAAGTCATCATTATCAACAACAGTATAGCGATATTACAAAAGACGAACAGTTCCACTAAAGCATATTTCAGTGATTTTATTCTCTACAGTTATGCAATAAATATATCGTTTGTTGTCCACGAGATGGTAATAAATTTGCTTAAGGTACACAGTACACAAATTTTCTCATATTCATAGAGAAATCATGATTCTGTTTACAAAAAGAAACTTGTTCATACAATAGTTTCTACTTTTCTCTTGAATTTATATATATATATATATATGTCGGTGGCATAGCGGTTAGGACGCTCGCCGACCATGCACATGGTCCGGGGTTCTATCCCCGGCCGGCGCACTCCTTTACCTGTAGAGAAATAATGCTGGTGAAGAGGAAAGGTTGGGCATGAGACTAGCAACCCCATCCTGTAAAATAAACACTGCTACAGAAACTTCAAGCCCCTAGCTTGAAGCCCTATGTTCCACTGGGAACGTAAGGAATTATATATATATATATATATATATATATATATATATATAACAACTATCTTTCACCTAATCTTCACAAGTACTTTTCTTCCCATCACTAGGAACTTCAAAATTACTGTCATTGAATGACTGGTTTCAACAAAGAACTTAGCACAAAGATGTATCTATTCGAGTTGCCACACTCCATGTAGTACGAAAAGGAAGACAAAAGAGAGAAAAAATAGATTGAAAAGAATGATGGTAAGGAGAAGTGTGAACGAGAAAGAGTAGTAACAAGGAAAAACATTAGGGTCTATTAGATCTGGGAAATCACAATGCGTGAATGTATCTGAGCCATTCACAACGATTTCGACCCATATCACTAATTGTCCCTAGCCATTAGTTCTTAGCATCCCAAGGACCTCAACCAGGAAGCCTGTCTGTTTTCAACATAGAACTTTGCACATATGTGCGGCAGTTCAAGTCGCCACACTCCATGTAGCACACAAAGCAAGAGAAGAAAGTAGGAGAAATGCATATTACAGACAGTAAACAGAGGAATAGTAATAACGAAGAACAAAACAGTTTCATTGGAAATCATAAGTCACAAGAAGTGGATGCATCTGCGCCAACCATTGAGAACGATTTTGAGCCATATCACCAATTGTCCCCAGTTACTGGTTCTTACCATCCTGAGGACCCCAACCAGGAAGTCTACACCTTCCTACGTGGCCTAGACTAGCTGTTGTAGATTTCATTGACTGGTGCCATGTTTTCTTTTGACCGCCGCTAGCTCTTTTCCAGCCTGGCCCTATATCAGCTAACATTGCCCGTCGAGGAAGGCGATGACTAGGCATACGTAACACATGTCCTAACCATCTCAGTCGATGTAATTTCACAGCCTCGTCGATTGACTTCCCCTCCTTACCTATCACTCGACGCCTAACCTCAATATTGCTCACTTTATTATACCACTTAACACGGTAGATAGAACGCAGGCACCTATGATCAAAGGCAGCTAGCTAGCCTTTTCATGTTTTCCACTTTCAATGGCCATGTCACACAGCCATAAAGGAGGACGGAGCGGACTGTTGGGCAGTACACACGCCCTTAGGTCGATAGTCGGATATCACGTCTACGCCAGACACGGCGTAAACTGGCATATGCGAAGGAAGCCTACACCTACCTATGTGGCTCAAACCAACTGTCAAAGATTTCACGGACTGATTCTAAGTTTTGGTTTGACCACCATTAGCTCTTTTCCAACCTGATCCTATGTCAGTTAAGTTCAAATGCTTCGCCTTGGTCACACCTTATATATATAAAGAAATGATTCACAAGGCATTATGCAATTTTATATCGAAAACCATTTAATTCTCTTGATTTTGAAATACTCTTTTGTGAATAGTTTTCATTAGTCATTAACACTTGTAATTTTATCATATCATTCGATCTTCATGAAACACGATTTATTGTCTATTAACTCTAACCACACTGAACTGAATAATGCTTTAGCATTGTTGCAGAAAATGTATAAAATTACGGTTGTATAGCTGCAGAGAATAAAATCGCAAATAAAAAAAGAAATAAGATTTCTTAGATAAACTTCCTATTTCCTATGACAACAACAGCAACAACAACAATTTAGGGAAAAACAATTTCCGCTATAGTCTAACTAAATACAAAATTATAAGACAATAGAGGAGTGTCTAAGGGCTATTATATACACATACTTAATTGTAACCAGACTTCTATGTGTTATACACTATATATTTTGTAAGTACTGAAAATTGGATGAACAACAGTCACTAGCATACTAGTAGTTTCAGTTTGCCATTGGTGTTGTAGACAATAGCCATGTAGAACAGTGTTTGATTTACCTATGTAACTGGTCTAAATCGTACTTCACCTACCATATTTTATAGCGTGACGTGTTATTGTCAAAGTTACACGGATAAAGATATATTTTCTGAGTTGCATTGCATGGTGACCTATGAAGTCAACCGAGTAGAAACTCAGAATGAATGAATTATTTAAGTATAATAGTGATATATTGCAAATCGACTGAAGAGAGGAAACATGGACTTTCCTTGAATGACAAGATTTAACGTCTATATATATATATATATATATATATATATATATATATATACTGACATTAATATTGTTTTCAATTAGATTTCATCAGGCTGAACTCTAATATATCCCTCCCTTGGCCTATGAAGACATAACCAACTGATGACTTCTTCATCACCCTTTACTTATATTTACAACCCCTCTCTTACTATCCCCTAATCTTATCACATCTTCATTAAAACGTATTTTACTTACTTCCCTTACAATCTAGCATTACTTAATCGGTTCATTTATTTTTCTTAGCCTCTATCGACTACTACGTTTACCTTAACATTTGTTTGTTCAGTCATGCTGTTTTTCGTTATTCTTGTAATCACAGATCGCCTCACTTTTTCATTCTTGTTATTGATAGAACCATTATTATTATCACTAGTATTATGACTAATTACACAATCTTATTATCCTATTTACAAAACACCGCGATTAGTTTATATCTGAATTTTATTTGCAAAGTTACGTGTATTAGATTTAAGCCTGATGAGATCTAATTGAAAACAGTTTTGTTCGCTTAAATGTGTTGTTCTAAATACATATATCCATCACATTTAAGATGCATTTGTTCATAGAAAAGATGTTGCAGATTATATGGGGAGATTTGAGGAGAAACAAGATAGTGGAAGCAATAATATTCATCTTTCATTGTTTACCAGATGATATCAGTTCACAAATAAAAATCGACATGGAATCAGTTCATTATAAATACGATCAAGTAATTAAAGGATTATGTATCAGCACTTTCTTAGAGAGATGGTGATGCGTTCTATGGCTTTTGATAAAACTCAGTGGAGTAGAGATGAATTTAAGTAGAATGACCCATTTAGCAAGAAGCATGCGTTGTGATCCTTAATGATATGCATCAATATGTAAATAAGATTATGGGCGATCGTGAACCCAGATGAAGAGGACAACACAAAACTGGACAAAGTGATGTGTTGTTGATACCCTATCTTCCACTAGGAACCCAAGGGAACGGTAATAATAATAATAATTTAAATAACTTAACATGTATACTAACAAGGACCAGTTGAACAGGTTCAATAAAGTAAAATAAGTAATGTGGTATCACAGGTGGCTTTCAGGGGGACAAAATGAAGATTCATCTATGGGATGACGATTTATCCTGAGTCATATTATCCAATGTCTAAAAAATTATTGACTTTGGTTATTTCATAGAACAAATTTAAAACTCTACATTACAACATACAATTCTTAATAATTAGGAAAGATTTAACTTTTTTCCTGATATTACATTCTTCTAAAACGTGTTTATTTTTATTTTACTTCCAATACCCTACATTAATTCACAAGTGAAGTGGTCCAAAACTAATATAACTAATTGTTCAAACTGAACTATGTATAATACGCCCAGCATATAACCAATTTAAACTCACACAGCAGTATTTCTAACTTTCCTAAAAATAGAGAATAATGGCAATATTGTTAGTATTGTGAATTGTGTACGCTAATCCTTTCAAAGCATATACTACATTAGTTAACGAAGGAATACAGATAATTGTAAACACAAACTAGTAAAGAAAGCCTACGCAAACTAGTGGTTTTCGTTAAACTTCTCTACATTTATAATTCATAAAATTAGTCTTTACAGAAAGTATGTGAAAACATTTTTTTTTGTTATATCATATAATTAACTATATTGTTAGACGTTTAGTTAAATTTAATTATATACATAATTTCCAAGATAATATATTAGTTTCACAGTGGGAAAAATAACATTTCAGAACTATTTCCTCGCTTGATGAAATCAGTTATTAGTACTATTTATTTGTTTGCTTTGATTCTATACTATCATCAGTCTGTCCAAAAAGTTAGCTACATTTCAAGCTGTTTGAATTGATTCATCTATCTGCGTTGAAAGAAAACAGGATACACCATTGATGAGCTCAACGATAAACGAGAAAAACAGACTTTTCAAGTCAACGTCATATCCATCCATTCGCCTTGTAATTGCTACTGTGATTGATGTTTTGTTCACAACTATTCATATTAGTCAGTAATATATATATACATATGGCAGGGACAGTTTCTTTTCCTTAAAGTAATACATTCTTCATTTTATCAGTACACATAGAACAAAGCTGATAGAAAACCAACATGAAAATATACATTTTGCTAATATTGGGAGTCATAATAAAGGTGCATCAACAGATTAGGTGATTAAACCTTTTCATTCGGGAAATATTAATTACTGTTTATCTAAAAAATCAACATCAGCTAATACAACTGGAACATTTCAGGTTATTTGATGAGAGCACTGTACAACGTCAAAACTTATCAAACTATAATTCAGATAATATTGGGAGAAGATATGCATCAGTACAGAATATCCCCGCATAAGTAGTATGATTATAATGATAACTGTGAAACAACTGACATAAAATACACTATGAATTGTATCATATTATTGACCCAAATGGCCCAAATTCATAGCCGCTAATTAAATTGATGTCGGTGATGCATAAAAAGTAAATGATTATTTATAGTAGTGAAAACAGTTCTTCATTGAAAGTTTTTATTTTTATTTCCATTGATAACATTAAATTTTGTTATCTCAAAGTAGTAGACTTACATCGGGTAGAAATGGTGCTTCTTCGAGACCAGCCTCTAAACGGACCCAATTAATACCGTGAAACCAAGGGTGATATTTAACACCATCAGAACCAGCATCATCACAACCAAGTCGATAACGGGGATCTTTTTGTAAAAGCTTTGAACACAATATTTTAATTAAATCAATGTGTTAATATAATTCAAAAGATTAAATTTTAAGATAAATACAAGATAAGCACATTTCTAGTTAGTAGCCATGTAACAATATTTGTACTGACTAACCGACTGAGTTTCAGCATATAACGTGGCACGGAAGTGCAGTGTCATACCATGTTGCACACAAAGGTACACAAAAGAGACAGAAAAGAACTAAAATAAGCAGAAATTTGAGCGAGAAGGAATGGTAACATGAAAAAAAACATGACAGTTTAGTGGATATGAGAGATCGCAAAGAGTGAATGCATCTGCGCTATTCACAACGATTTTGAGCCATATGACCAACACTCTCCAACCACTGGTTCTTGGGATTCCAAAGACCCCGGCCAGGCAGCTAACACCTCCCTACGTGCCTCAAACCACCTGGCAAAGACCTCATGACAGTTCCAGGTTTTGGTTTGACTGCCCCCCCCCGGACTCTTTTTTAACCCAGCCCTATACCAGCTAACATTGCCCGTCGAGGAGGGTAGTGGCCCAGCATGCGCAGTACATGTCTTAGTCATCTCAATCGACTCACCTTCACAACCTTATCCATTGACTTAGCCTTCTTACCTAACCCTCGACGTCTAACCTAAATACTGGTAACCATATTATACCATTTAACACGGGAGACAGAACTCAAACATCGATGGTCGAAGACAGCTAGCTATTTCATATCTTCCACTTTCAAGGTTCCTGTCTCACAACCATAAGGTAGGACGGAGCTAACTGTTGAGCAGTAAACACGTCCTTTGATCGATAGCCGGATATCACGTCTACGCCAAAGATGGTGTGAGTTGACAAACGTCACATAAGCTTTTTGTATCCGTACTGAGATTTCGTAAGCAATCAGTCCATTAAGGTTGATGTAACTTCCCAAATAAGTGAAGTGGTCAACACGCTCTATTAATTCACTACCTGTCCGTAAGCGAGAGGTCAGTGCGATCCACTCCTGCAGCATCATCTTACATTTGACAGAAGATAATTGCATGCCAAACATTAGAAGACTTCTACTCAAGATGTTCAGAAAACTCCACATTTTATCAGTGTCTTGACTTAGGCGGACAATACCATCTACATACTCCAAGTTAACAAGACTGCTTCCTGGTAACAAATCAATCCCTAGGTCAATTCTAGTAGTACATCTATGATGACACTATATAAAACTGGGGATAGTGGGCATCCCCGACGGACAACGCTGGTTATCACTATTTCAAATGTCAATTATGCATTAGCATTGATTGACAAAGCTACATGAGTTCGAGTAGAGTGCCTTAATTAGTGCGACATACTT
Source organism: Trichobilharzia szidati (assembly GCA_944472155.2). NCBI lineage: Eukaryota > Metazoa > Platyhelminthes > Trematoda > Strigeidida > Schistosomatidae > Trichobilharzia > Trichobilharzia szidati. Next base: position 90,348,419 of record OX235273.1, read on the forward strand.
TCTCGCCACTCCCTTCACGATCAAACATTGTCACAGCATTTCTCGGTCAACAGAACCGAATGCTGCCTTCAAGTCAATAAATATGGTAAGTGTTAGATACCGGCAAGTATGCCTATGTTCCAGAATCTGTCAAGGGGTGAAGATATGTTCAATACATCCTCTTTCTGGCCTAAAGCCTAACTCGTTTTCCCGGGTTTGTTTCTCCACTTAGTCTGCTCGTGATTATTGGACCTAGAACTTTAGATACTATATTAGTCAAGCTTATCCCTCTATAATATCACAGGAAGACTTCTATAATATTTGTACTAGGTAGTGAGCTACATTTATCGCTTAAAGGCGTATTCAGGCTACTGGACTAGCATATAATACTTTACATGAACTAAAATCCTATGAATAACTTCGCTAATTGCTTAAAAATCAACCCAAATTGCATCATAGAAATTTTTTTACATTTGCTAAGAGATAGGCAATAGAAAGAATCACACTTAAGTTAACGTCTGAACTATGAAGCACAACTTTTGAGGCATTTATTTTCTAGAATTATTCTATAGTACGTTTTAAACGATTTCCTTTAAGTTATTAATTATCGCTCTATGCCTTGAAGCACAGAAATAATTGTCCTTAAACCCTAATGCTATTAAAATCATTTTCAGCTTGTTGATTCATACATAGACTAGCAAGTTGTATTTTCTCTAATATGGATAGCACCTAAAACTAAGATGCACGTCTCATCTTATTTGCAAATCATTAACTTGGTGTGTTTGGAATCCAAAGCGTAGCATTCGTATTGACACCTGAATAAAGTGTTTTCCTTCTCAAACTCAAAGGTCTTGTTCACAAAGGTACTGAAAGAACATGCGTTTAAAATTCCATTGCTGGCTACCACTAATCAAATATCAAAACATAAGTGAAGGTAGTATTCCCGAATACTTATCAAAAAACTTGCAAACTTCTTTAGTATCCGTTATCTTTCAAGCTCCACTTTGACGCATTTAATTTAAGGGTAGCAACTTGGATCGGTATGCTTTTCCTCAAAACAGTATAATTTTAATGCGTGTCATGAGGAAAACGCCTACAACAAAGTCTACATAGATCACCGTATTACAAAGTACCATAAGATGACCATTTTAAAAAGAATTAGGCAGGGATCTGAATACGTTGATTGGACAACTAGTTCGTAACTAGTGTCATGTGTCTAGTCCTTTTGCTTGGTGCAGACTGAATTCTGTCAGTCAAGTTTGCAATATGGCTACCATGCTAGGTGACTCACCATCACGGTGCACTTAGAGTTGTTGTTATTAGGTAATTGGAGGCAATCGGCAAGAAGCCTTGGACCTAGGTTTCGTGGTTTTTGATGCTAACCAGTCAGCAAGGTGTACCTGCATTCTCGAAGAAATTCATGTCCCCTCTGAGATTCGAACCCGGTGACATCAATCGCGAGCCCGAATAGATCAGTGATAACGTCACTGATTGCATCACTCACTGGGTGGCACGTGTCCGAATCTCACAAGGGACATGATTTCCTCCATGACTGCATAAATACCTTTCTGATGAGTGCCAACAAGCACGAAACCTAGGTTTAAGGCTTCCTGCCGATTGCCTCCGACCATTCAGGGATCTCATTATCTTGGAATGAGGCTCTGAACAGAGACAGAAACAGCATTTCCAGAGTGAAGTTTAAAGAATTACTTTTTTGTTTAACTACAGAATGTATAAAATGCTTTATAACAGCTATCTAAAATTTGTTATACTACATTCATGTTTTCTATTGCCAGTCTTAACACCAGGTAGAAACGTCACAGGATAACTACTACACTATGAATGAATAACTCTATTAATTGTCAATCATTATTGTACGAAAAATCGTGATTACTTATTTGTTTGTTTTTTTCCAAAAAAACTGCGAGAATAATTACGCGTAAAATTAAACAAAGGAAATCCGGAGAAATTTGGTATGCTAAGCATAAAAGGAGAGGAGAAAAAATTAACAAAATGACAGATTGCGTGCACAAGCACGCACACACGTAATGTCTTAGCAACTTACCGATTGACAGAAATTTTTAGAATTCTCAGAAAATTTACTATTATACTCTTCATTATCTTCACATACACGACGATCCACTTCTTCACGTCGAATTCGTTCCTTTCGCCTACGGAATGGCGCTTGTCCCATTATCATCTCATACACAATACAGCCTAATCCAAACCAATCAGGACTGAATGTATACGGTGTGTTCATGACTACTTCAGGTGCTGTAGAAATAAGTAGACAAATATTGGAGTTTAAGGAGACAAAAAAGAAAACAAATAAGGAAAAAGGCTAACACTTGTAAATTAATAGTCACCTAGAGGAAGTATGTCAATAAAAGGCATAACAATACCCCTTATAATTAATGGTTGATACACAAAACAGGTTTTATAATGATCACATTGAGCAATCTGTCACTGCATTTACTAATTATACAAATGAATATTTTAAAATATAACCAGAATAAATTTTAAAACATAAACTAGAAAATTCACACGTTAATACCAAGTCATCATCACTTGACTAATGGTAGAGGGTACCACTCAATCATATAATAGTGAGATATTACACAGTGTAAATTTACAATAGTTGATAAACTTTGCCTATAAACATTGTACAATTAAGCTCAGATGTAAACATTTATGGATGAAGTAAGCGAGGTAGATTTCAGTGCTAATCTAGAGTATCATTTGACAGACAGATGGGTAGGCAGATGCATGAACGACGATGAAATAAGACCCAACCCGATAACTACTTGCTATTGCATGCAGTTGGCAATGAGCCACACCTATTATGTGAGGGCTAGTGAACTACCTGGCTGCCCAAACCTGAGCAGGTGGAGCGGGGTTGGAACCCGTGACCCAGCGGTTGGAAGTCGAGTGCCTAAACCAATGAGCTACAGCTCCACATAAAGTAATGTGGTGAGAGCTGGCTGCTAGCCAAATTGGTAGATGGTAATTTACGTCAATGTTTACGTCCTCAATATTGGTCATGAGAAAAATATGAACAAAGACTGATTCAACAACCAACCACAGCAGACTTTGCGTAGGCGGATACAGTTAACATATAGATGATCTGACATTCAAGAAACAGCCACAAAGAGATGAAAGATTAACTTTCAGTGAGAAACAACCAATCAGAAGACTGTGTTTTTCTGCTAACAATAATCTATAATAATGTACATGAAAAGCTATAAATATGTGTTGATTTCCTTAATAAACGATCTGTAGCCTGACTCTTGCCTTCTGTCGTTACAGTAAGACAAAATTAAAAAGTGTACAATGATACAAAAGGTGGAGAAATAAAATGTCCAGTGACAAAAATCCTTTTTAAAAAATCAAAGATATAGAATGTTAGAACACAAAACAGTCAACAATCCATACTTAGAATGGCCAAACCGTTCTTGTAGTACTCTTATGACGCTAAAACGTGCCGCTATACATCATTTATGGGAGGAATGAAGACGTGAAAAAGCCTTAAAATGTTTAATTGTACTTTTTATTATTATATCTTTTATACAACTATATCAATCACGACAACAAATATTTTGTATTTCCCACCCATGACTTATTTCAAATTTCAGATGTTTAAATTCTAACACTATATACATATTCACCCAACTATAAAAATCGGATGGATTGAAAGTGAAATATTGAGACTTCTAAGAATAGATAACAGTGTATTCAGAAAATCATGGGAACATACCATTTTAAATTTTAAGGGTGTATAATATAAACAAAATGCATAACTTGTAATAAGTACACATCACATATAACAGATGAGAGAGAGAGAGCTTGTAATCGGTATGTAATTATCAGCTATATCGACTATCGAACTATGATATCCAAAGCTGTCATTGCAATACTCAAACTATCATGACAAAAAGAGAAGATATATAGGAGAGGATCAAGACTAAGCACATCGTCACATTACCCAGTGAAGAAGTCGAATATCAGCAAGTGTATTTTAGTAGGAAGCCTTAAAATTAACACCTCAGCAGTAGCAGACAGATTAAACAATAGCAACCAATTTTTATTCTAGTATTCAGATCATTTACTCGAAAATAATCACGCTGCACAGCAAAACATGAATAAAACTAGGTTAAAATCACACTTTAAGATAAGGTAGAATATCTGGATAAAGTGTGTAAAAGACTGACTACGATAAACTGTGATGTATGCCAGTGCTAAGACTACTGTTAGGGCAAGTAACAATCGGACAAAAGGATTGCAAATATAACGTAGATGTTGAAACAAACGTTTTAATATTCCAACACAAGACCAAATTGATAAACGTCAAGCCCGAAAACGCATTCTGGAACACTATTTGACTTGACTAGCCAGAGAAGAAAAGAAGAATACTAGCAGCTCCATCCCCGAACACCTTGTCAACTCTGGACATCGAGCACCACCACAAGAATGCTTCGCAGTGCTACACAGAATTCCTCAGTATTGTACGAAAGGACTTCAAATACGCCATCTGTGCAACGCTGAATCATTCTATCTCTGATGTCAAATCTATCTCCCTGCCATTCGACGTTTTCATGCTGACGAAAGTCTCTTTATATACTACTGATAAATCTTATCAGTAGCACACGCCGCACCACTAGTTCTTGTCCACTCTACACAATTATACTGATTAGTCATTTTCTAACACACTTACTACGTCATCCCAACTTCTGCCTCTTTCCTAATTTCCAATTAGTCACTCCTTCTAGATTACACCTTACATTACGTAATGCATTTTCGAGGACAAATTTTACGAGTATTTGATTAGTCTCATGAATTTTTTGTTAAATATAATTATGATTGTACAGCTTATGAGAATGAATCGTCGAAAAGAAAATTTTCTTCTATGTTAACATCTTTTTCGTAAGAAAGTGATAAATGTTCAGTACTTTTTATGTAACTACTCTTGATTGATAACTCCATACAAAAAGGACAACATTGATACAAAGAAAGGATCATTGATGAGTAAGAAAATAATCTTGTAAAATGACAGGATAAGTATCGCTTGTCATGTGATGTATGAAACCAGTCAACGGACTATTTAAAGAATATAACCGGCGAAACTAATATTTCACGCAGAGATTAATGACTTCACTACACATCTAGAAATTTCAAAAAATAATGGTTCTCTAACCAATGTCAGCTCATGATGAAATCCTGTAACCAATCAAGCAAATCCCTACAAACCAATACTTGAATATGAATGAGATGCTCACTGGCGACTGGCCCTATTCAGGTAGGTAGTTACCTGGGGTTCCAGTGGGAAGTCGTGACCAGTAGGGTGCAGAAGGTCGGGTGTGAGGACAAATACCCGCCGAAGACATTTGGTAGCGGCTGCGCAGAAGTTAGAATTCATGGGCCATTGGATCGGGCCCCAGTGGCTTAATGGTATACGAGCTCGCCTTGTAACTAGAAGGTCCTGGGTTCAAACCCCGGTGGGTGCGTACTGATGAAGAGTCCCAAACTGGGACGAAACAGCTGTCCAGTACTCCAATGGTTCTCTAACCAATGTCATCTCATGATGAAATCCTGTAACCAATCAACCAAATCCCTACAAACCAATACTTGAAAAAATAATGACTTTAACTTGTAATAAGTTAGAAGACAGCTCTCATTATTGCATAAAAACTTCGTGAGTAGTGAATATGAAAAATAAAAGCATGTTGAATTTCAAAACAGCAGCATAACAGTAATGTAACATGATAGGATAAGAAACAAACAATTAAACATGAAAATATACTCAGAGATGTTGTTCTATGAGATAGTCTCTAATGAAACTAAAGTTACCACATTTAGTACCAACTGGCAAAGGGAAAATGATCAAGCATATTTTCATTGTTGAGTATTCATTTATTATCACCTGTTATTTTTCATAAAAAGTAAGAGGTTCTCATTCAAAGATATCGCCAACAAACTTAAAAAGTAACACCTTACGACAATGACTACAGATCAGTGCACTAAACATGTGCATTTAAGGTGTGCCATAAATGAACGGACTAATTGATATTCAGTATGTAATTTATGCGACTTTTTGTTTGTGTTTCTGTATATGCCTTTTTTACCCTCAGAGATTGACTGATTAAATATTTTTCAAACATGTTTGATGACAATGGCTGTTTAAAGCAGACTTTAAAGTGTATACAAAATTTATTTAGTATTTGGAAGTATAAAAGATTATCAAAAAGAATAATAACAGTTAAGCAAGTATTCATCAACCTTATTCAACAGCTGTAAGACAACGGCACATGTCAAGTGATCCACAACGGAAAACTCAGCGAGGCGTTTGGAGTAAACACAGGAGTCAGACAAGGGTGCTTATTATCACCAATGATATTCCTAATTGTGGTGGACTGGATTATGCGTCAGACAATGGTGGGAAACGAGAAGACAGGGATATCCTGGACCGACGTGAAGAACCTAGAAGACCTGGATTTCGCGGGTGGATGATTTATGTTTGATGTCACACAAAATCGAAGACTTACAAGCGAAAACCGACAAACTGGTCGAAGAAGCAGCCAGAGAAGACAGGACTCCAGGTGAACATAGACAAGACAGAGGTTATGAAAATAACCAACCAACAACAACAACAACAGCAGCAGCAACATCCAGCGCCAATCACCATCAACGGGAGGGATTTGAAAGAGGTTACTTCATTCACTTATCTAGGGAGCATTGTCTCAACTACAGGAGGAACGGACGAGGATGTCAAATCGAGAATCGGGAAGGCGAGAAACACATTCATCAACCTGAAACCAATCTGGAAATCTTCGTCACTCAGCATCAACAACAAAATTCGGATTTTCAATACAAACGTCAAGTCAGTTCTTCTATACGGATCAGAAACTTGGCGGGTCACAAAGAATATTTCCAACAGGTTGCAGACCTTTATCAACAGCTGTCTTCGTTCTATACTCAAGATCAGATGGCCGGAAAGAATCACCAACAAGAAACTATGGGAACAAACAAAACAAGAACCAATCGCCCAACAAATATGCAGGAGAAAGTGGAGATGGATTGGACACTCGCTGAGGAGGCCGCTGGGTGACATCGCGCGTCAGGCCATTGTTCGAGTGGAACGTGAAAGGGAAGCGGCGAGTGGGACGTCACAAGGGTGACATGGAGGAGATCGTGTGAAGAGGAGTTGAAACAGTATGGACTAACATGGATGCAAGTGAAAAGTACGGCAGAAGATAGAAGCAAGTGGAGACGTGCAGTTGAAGCAGTATGTTCCACTAGGAACCCAAGGGAATAATAATAATAAGAAGAAGAGAGAACACTTGATTTTATGACTAGTTAGCTCATAGTGGATGAGAAGATCAACGTTAACAACTTAATAAAATATGATAATTATAAGACATTTTTAGTACTACTATCTGCATACACTACATGGATGGAAAACTCCATTTTGATCCGGCTAGCCTTATCCGTCAAAAAGTAATACAGTGAAAAAGATTAATAAGACTGAAAAACGTCCAAGAACCTGTACTCACCCATATAACCAGATGTCCCTACTCTTCCTTTAGCTGTACCTCCAGGTTTAATATACACGGCTAGTCCAAGATCCGATATTCTGACATGTCCTGTAAAAAACAGCGTTTAAAAATAATAAAAATAGATTTATATATATATATATATATATCGAAATTGAGTATAATTTAATAGGCATATAAAACCTTTTTGAGTTCTAAATGTACCAAATATGTTGTGAACAACGGCGAAAATACACTAATCCAATTTCATATAAGTGCCAATTAACATTCATTTACAGTGAATATCTAGTTAGTCAATGAAATATAATTTATTCATCTGGGATTAATGAATTAATAAAGTATTAGGAATATCAATACTAGCAAAAGTCGCGCACAAATTCAATTTCAACAAAATACACTATTATTGTAAACCATGCTAGTTGTAAAGTGATTGTAGAGAAACTACGAAATATGATATCATCTCACGAAATTGGTCTTCTAAATGCCTTATTCACATTTATCAAAGGGACTTATTGTTTGACAATACACTGTGGTTCTCTCTGAGTCTATCACTCTTCACGTGCGGAGTGTTTTCACAAGTGAGAGGGCGAAAGCGGATGCCGCCTCTTCACCGGCTTGACTGTCCATTGGATGACAGTCTAGGGGAGATGGCTAAACCCTGATTCCAAACCTCCAACGACTGGCGTATGAAGCTACTGCAGCTCACCGGCAGACGTATGGACAAAGGCTTGTTGATTAGTTGCCCATCAAAAGTATGAACCGAACTCGTACGGCTGCAATGGATAGTGACTCCTACTCCACTCCTACTGCCTTGTAGGTCACACTTGTTGTGTAAAGGCTAGAGCTGCACTCTCAAACAAAAGGCCGAGCGATACTGGGGACATCACTCGTACCAAATTCCCATGAAACTTCATGAACTCTCTTACAAACGTGGTACAGTCAAGGCTGATATGGAGTGCCTGGGGCTACAAACCGTCTACGGACTCCGTCTGTGGAACAAGAATTGGAAAACCCTGTCGCAAAACCTTGCGTCAGATCGCCGTGCCTGGGCAGCGATGATTCGAGATGTTCATGAAGCCGGCTCATCTCCATAGAATAGCAAGATGTGGTTGGTTTAACGTCAGTAGTTGTGACAAATGACATTCTAACATATGACAATAAACGGTATGAACATTCCTAAGTTCACCTATATCAGACAGTAAGTTTCTATGCTTAAAAAGTTATAATACTAGACATTCGTAAGTTGGGTGAATGGATAGTGAGATACAGAAACGGATAGACAGATTGATAAACAATACGATTACGTATCAATCTGAGGTGCTACACTCTGGATCAACACACTCACAAAAAGTCAAGGATAAGATGTAGGAAGAACAGTGGCTAACAGCTATATAATCATTCAAGAAAACGAGCAAAACAGAGAAAAAAATGAAACAAGATAATCATATTTTTATATATAAGGCTTTAAAATTAGTCTGAAAATAGGTTACGTCTGAGTCGTGTGAAAGAGATCGATACTATATCAAATAGTGTAAAGTTTCTAAACGTTCATTTTAATTTAATTGAATTTTAGATTTTCCCGTCGATTGATTGGACCGAAGTGCTCGGTTGCAGGTTGACATGTCGGCTTCTTGAGCAGATGCTTCGACAATGTCTGGGCATTTAATTAGCATTTAATTGATGGACGGGAAAATTTAAAATTCAATTAAATCAATATGACCCGTTGCACAAGAGGCGGCTCTCGTGGCCCAAGTGGTCTAGTGGATGACGCTTTGGCGTTTGAAACTATGGGCACTGGGTTCAAGCCTCGGTGGGAACATCACCACTAGATGAGAAATGCAGGTACATCCAGATGACGAGTCCCGAATAGGACGAAATGCGCATCCTGGATTCCACTGCTAGTGACCATCCACCAATTAAAGTTCATTTTAATTGTCTCATCAAATTAAACCGATAGACAGAGACTTTATATCTTGATTTAACCAGCTTTTATTCCTTTCCAATATAGTCTTACCACTGTCGACTTACGTAACACATACACCCACCAAATAAAAAAGTGGTGATTAAATGCTAAACATGAGAAAAAGCCCAGTAACTATTCGAATCAAGAAATTTACGTCACCTCAGTGGAGCATCACTCATCACCTCATCACTCGAAACCCTAGATTTCATTCTCTTAGTGATGACAAGTTGACTTTGATTTAATAAAACCTTCAATACGTTTATAAATGCTTATAAGATAACTATTAAATTGTTTTCACACTTATGAGTACCAGAAAACACACAGACGTTAAATGGTTTAATTTAAACTTCTGAAGCTCTGAGTGTAATTTCTAATAAAGTTCTTACATTGACACTGAAAAGTTGGAGAGAATGGGGCAGACTCAAGAAACTAATCACTTCCAGATGCTGCAATATATATGTATTTTTATTTACACATCTAACTGATAAATGAAAACTTACGAGCACAACGGTATGCTGATAAAGATGAACCGTGTAAACATAAGGCATAAATCAAATTAACCAATTTACACAATAACTCTCTGAGTATGCTTATCTGATAAAACACGTTTTGGGTATCCATAAACGTATTACCTTTCAGTAAACAATAATATTTTCCCTGTGTGTTTTATCACGTAAATATATGTATGAAGTCATCCCCTGTGATAGCATTTAAATTTCTCCTGCTACATTATTGCCCACTTATCTACTACTGAATGTAAGGCTATACAATAAGTGAAAAACATGTTCATACAAGAATATAGTAAAAAAAATATAATCCGAGAGATGTAAAAATTGATTTTAAAAACCTTGAAAGTATCACAAGTGTTTAACTTCCAGTGTTTTTTGTTTTTGTTTTCGTTTTTTCATTTGCATCATCTAGTCAGGGAAATTGGTTATTTAAATCAACTGCAAAGTGTCCCTACATATATTTTAATCACTAAATGATCTGTTCCAAAGCCTTGTGACTATCTTTAAACAAACCTAGGTTGGAATTTCAACAAATACTCAATCAATGTATACCAAACAAATAGTCAAGGTTATTGTGTCAACTAATCTTCCTAAGTTCTACTTCACCTAACTGTTATCTATCTATTTTTCTTCTAAGCCAAATAAGCAATAGAAGCATAGAAAATAAAATACCCCAACAACCTAGTCACTCAACAAAAGTGAAAACAAGTAATACACTTTACACAGCTAGTTTGTCTTTGCAAAGCGTACTTTCACTAGCTGATATCTTTTATATCAATCCTACTAATAAATATTTTGCACAAGTGAGGAATATAAAACTGTCATAAAAGTTTCATACTCCCATTTAGACAGATGTACAAGTGAATTCGATGATTTTACGAACAAAAGATAATTTAAACACATTTATAGGCAGTTAAAGCTGTAATACATCATAATGTTCATCTTTCCCAATTCTATTCGTTTGTTTAATTCTATTGTAAGAAACAGACTTGACGCTTAAAGCTAGAGTTAAGTAAATCGAATCATTTTCTACTTTATATAGTGTTAGCGGAAGTAAAGTCAGTTTGGAGGAAACTCAGATTTGGTATTGACTTGCAGATTTAAGCTACTTTACTAACATTTTTGGGATATTTGGCAAAAAACAACCTACATAAAACTGTGAATTGTTGGTATTAGATGGATGGAGGCAATCGGCAGGAAGCCTTCCAACTAGGTTTCGTGCTAGTTGGCACTCATCATCAAGGCGTATCTGTAACCTCGAAGGAACTCATGTCCCTTCTGAGATTTGAACCAGCATCACCCAGTGTTGTTACCACTGAGCTATTCAGGCTCGCGATTGACCTCCTTACATGTTGGCTACACAGGTGCAGACTTATTCAAACGTTTGTTTATCAGCAAACACAACAGCTACTTGACACCTATTTGTTCTACATTATATGCTAAACTATGTTATAAGAAATGCTTACAAAACATTTTTAAATCTCAATAGTTCGAACAGGTATCAGTGGTCCAAAAATTGTTTCTGAAAACATTACTCTTAACTTTTTGAAAGGTCTAGTTCGACTACAAATTTTAGATTTAAGATATTTATTCATTTCTATTCAAAAACAGTTCATTTTACAATACTACAAAACACATATTCGCATGTGAAGCTAGTAGGAGCAGCTATATCGTGGGACGAACAATAATAATAATAACTAATTGAATAATTAGTTAACTTGCAACAAAACAACTGAAACTTCAGGGTTTTAGAAAAATGAGTTACACTAAGTTGATGAAATTAATGAATTGATATCGCCTTTATTTAGTCAACTAATAATCATACGTATCACATATATATCACAAGGCAAAGTGAACAAATATGTAAACAACTAAAAGTGTGTGTGTGACTTACCTTGATCGTCGATTAATATATTTTCCGGTTTCAGATCACGATAAACAATATTTTGTGTATGCATATGTTTTAATCCCAGAGTGATTTCTGCAGCATAAAATCGAGCTCTGTTCTCATTAAAACCGCTTCCATTATTCATGTTATGGATGTGAAATTTGAGATCACCTCCATTCATAATTGTTAGGACTAGACACAAAGCGTCTTTAGTTTCAAATGTATACGCTAAATTAACCTGTACGAATATTAGTAAGAGATAAAAGAAAAGTAAACAAGCATATAGGTTTGTCAATCAATTAATTCGTGGAATTACTACTATATTTTTAATACCAATTTCGAATTTACGATATAATAACACGATATTGATTTATTAAGGACCTTGGTGACAACAAACCAGTCTTTGCTCTTAGTACTAATTTAAAGTCACGCAAGAAGAACAAAAATTGTATTTACCTAGCACACAATATGTATGTCACAGAACACATATTTAAGGAATCACGAACACAAACATATATCATTAAATGTAACAATGACTAATAGAATTGTGACTACTCACTCAACTACAAAATATTCATGAAAAGTATTAAATCAACTTGTTCACTTCCAAATTTCAAATAGGTAACCTCATATGTAAGTCTAGAACTGTGGAAGTAACCTCAAAGGCCAAACCTGCTGCAGTCTGAGTAGAAAGACGCTATATTTAAGATTAGAATATCTCACAAGATTGTTAGTATTCAAGCACTACTTCCCCACTGGAAAATTCGCCATATTACTCAACAACCAGGAAAATCAGAAGAACACTGTCTTTATGAACTGCTCAAAGCTATCAATAAACCTGCACAATGGAAGAAATCAGTACATATAAGGACTTACTAGACCTAAAATTCTTCAATGTGTTGTTCTTTATCCCATTCTTTCTTCATTGTATCCAAATGAATTGCTTTTAGCAGCTGCAATCATTTTTAGATTCATGGTGATTCTAGTTATCTGATTATTTTTCACCTACCCTTTTCTCAGGCATTGGACGACAATTCTCTCTGAATGGTCTTGTTTTCATCCATCTAAACCCCCATTCTGTCACATAATAAGCGTCCCTTTTATTTGCACATTTCTCTTCGTCTGTCTTTAGGGAAGACATTAAATGAGTACATAAGGGTTAAAGCACTTCTAATTTATTAAAATCCAGCTCATATCTTGTGTGAGAACTAATCGCAGCAGTATATTAATTTATGGTTGTATGATAGTCATGCATTTGTAGTTCAATGGTGGGATGCTCCACAGCCGAACAAGAAGCTCACGTTCGATTCCCAGCCGGTAGACTTTTAAACCCTGTCTAGTTTACTAGTCATTAGAAAGAGGTTGGGTGTGAGACTAGCGATCCCAATCCTTGGATTAGTTATAAATGAGATAACAATTTCAAAATACCATCCTATGAAAATTTTGTACAGTATACCAGAATATTGTTCACAAGGCTACTATAATTCATCAAGATGTATCCAGCAAAAGAAGGCACATCATGATAATTACTACAAATAATAAACGAACTAAGCTCATATTTTTCAGAAACTGTCAATCGGCTACTCCTGCTTGATATTACTGTGGCATCAAAATTAACTAAATCCCTACAGAATATCGTTAATAAAATTAAAGATTCACTACTAAAAATAAAAAGGACGAATGAAATAAAATGAGCTGACTGAAGACTGTCACTTTAGTTGTTGAATATTCCATTGAATTCATGAGTATCAGCTAGCAAGCTATATGACTATCACTATCCATAATAATACACATGAACAAGTATGACTACAACATTGGTCGGGAAGACAAAGAAATACTGCGAAGTGCAGGCTTTAAAATCTCAGAAGCACGTTATTTAAATGAAATGGAGGTCAACGGATATGTAGACAAAGACTGTATGGACACACTGTCGAGAAACCATCAGCTAACAATTAGAAACAAGTCAAACATGAAGTCTGAGAAAAAAAATCACTTAACAATACAATGAGTCATGCAGATCGAATTTCAAAAAAGATCATATGCAGTTGATTAACGTCACTAAGTACAATGAAAAAGTGCTTATGTAACCCATAATTACTCCTGGTGATGGAAGGTCCACGATCAAATAGCAGATCTCAAAGAACAGTAAATAAAATAACAGTTAATATTTTCAGGTGACAGTCAAACCTGTTGTTTAACAGATGACAACTCAAGCTACCATCCAAAGAATAAAAACTAAATTTGTCAAAAATATATCACCATAATCATTGCTTCATAAATAAGAGTGCAGTTCTCTCGTTAAAGATTTCCAGCAAACAACTATATGTTCATACGATTGGATAACACATATTTCGCGTGTGAGAAAATAGTCAAGTGTGTAAAGCGATCAGTGAATAGTTCGAAATACTTAATATCCTTCCCAAGTAAATATGCGAGATAAGAAGATACAAATCTTAACAATTTTCGATCATCCTTGTTGTGTGTTTTCACACTACTCATAACTTACAACACTATATAGCTTGTTTTGTTGGGGTATGGTCGTACTAAAATCATATAATGCATTACTGGTCTGTCATACTGGAACAAACTAACAAAACAAAAAGACACTATACTACAACTTCTGTTTAATATAAGCTACAAAACAGACCTATTCGATGTGCGGCATAGGTGAAATTAGCTTTGGTACGGTGACTGTAAATATAATCCATTTATGATTTTAATAATGTGCAATTATTTCGCATCAATCACACGAATTTGCTTAGGAACAGCTTCCCCTATAATTTCTTTTTTGGAATAATTTTGAATAAAGCCTCCCAAATAGTCACCAGTACGAAAATAGTGCCGAATTTCATTTTCACTGAAATTATTCAGGGAATAGTGATTACCAATTTTACTGTAACATATTTCATGTAACAAGGAAGGTCGAGATAATGTGGATCAGATAAATTCGAAAAGCTAATTGATAGTGATGGATCCCAGATATAATAGTAAAGCCACATATGAGTGATGTTACGCTTTGGTATATTGTATACTGCAAGCTTACAGATATTCGCTTTTTTCACGGCATTTTAAAGTCAAACATCAAGTCTAATGTCATAATAATAAATACACATTTTTCATCAAAGAATTTCCCAACAAAACGGTAATTCGTTGAAAAACTAATCCCCAGACAAGTTACAAAAAATAACGTACGACAAAGCGAGAGTTGACTCTTTGCAATGTTTCTTTTTCCATCATGGCCATATTTTCTGCACGACGTTTTTTCATGCGCTTCTTTTCCATTTTCTTGCATGCATACAACTTTCCGGTCGCTCGGACCTGGCACGCACATACTTCTCCAAAACCTCCCTTACCCAAAACACGGTACATTCGGAAAGTATGTTTGGTAACTGGAGTTCTAAAAGTTTAAGAACACAAGCATGAATCTAAGACTTTTGCTCATTCGCCAAACAAATCTCACAGAATAGAGATGTGGAGTAATGTTGAATAAACTAACTACTAATTTATCTTTCTGAAGTTTTAACAGCATATTTTTAGCCACCATTAATAATATACAACGTGAAGAACCATAAAAAAACCATATAAAGCAGCTCTACAAATTTTCGCAGGAGACTAATCCAGTACAATTGTGACCAGGCAACAAACATTTAGTTATAAAGAAGGGTTCTACCTAATTATGGATAGGTTTTGTGTGAATATGTGTAGTGAGCTATCATTCGTAGTGAATATATTTTGTCATCGCTCGCCAGAAATACCAATGCCTTGTATTTGTCGACTTTATCATGAACATCCTTTCCCAGGAAGTTTATTTCACCTTTATCCAAAATATAAGTCATATATTGGCTATAAGCAGCCCTGAAGCAACAATCCTATTGAATAACGACAGTGCCAACTTAATAGGTTGTCCTAATACTAATGGATAAGCATATAATGATGAGGAATAACACTTAACTACTAACCCACGTTAACATTTACCTAACAGCAAAGAATTAATTGCTTTAATGTGAGTTATACAATTACCTTACTCAAATTAACAATTCAATTTTGACAATAAACCATGACATTGCTTCAAATTTCTTCGTCTACAGAGCATATCAGTTCATTTGGTTAAACTCCAATAATTAAAGCGATTAGGAAACTTAGCAAAAGTCATTAACTTTGGGCAAATATAAATACAATGTTAACTGTAGTAGTGATAAAATAGGTGTAACAATAATATTAGTTATCTAGTACACATACAGGCGAGTAATTTTGATTATTTACCTTTCTTCCACAAAACAGTTGTTAGTTCTCGTACTTTCCAAATACTTTTCAACTATTTTCACTTTTGAAGTCGTCTAAGTAGGCACTCTCATTCCCTATGATTCCGTTCGTAAATGAATGATATAGCTCCCAATTTTCACTATTCATCATCACAGAACACCCTGGATTATAATAGTCAAATAACAAATGGGTACCACTTTGCTTTCAAAACAAACGAGGTGTACTCGCTGACTAGGCCTTTAGTTTCCATATTGTTCTAAATATGAGAAAAGAAGCACCTCACAAGCAAGATGTAACCACCAAAAATACAGCTGTTTATTGATGCCCTTATGGAGTCAAGTGTACACATCAAAATCAAAAGCAAAACAATCTTAAGATGGTAGATTCACGTTATGAGTGTTTCAGTAGAAATATTTTTGACAGCATATTGAAACGACTTTAGTCCATTAGGGACATTTTGGCGCATCGAAAAACAAGATATTGTATGCAAACTACCTATCGAAAAAATGTAACAAAACTTCGAAGTATCGAAAGTAAAGTGCATCAATGGAGGAATGCGACAAGTGGTGTTTTAAAAGTTGAACTAAGTCAGGAAGATGCAGATGATGTTTGACTTATCCTGGAAAGCGAACCATTTACTCCCGCCTGCTCTCCTTTGTATGAAGCTGAGACATTTGACCAAGCAAAAGCACTTGAATTATTCTAGCACAAGGCAAATCCTAAAGCAGAACGGTAGTAATCGTGGCAATGCCATGTTTAAGTAGGTATTTATATGTTGTATAACATTGTGGTTTTATTCAGAATGTAAAGACCAAAGTGACATTTTAAAGGCCAAGCAAAAAAGGGCTCTTCAATTAATGGCTCGACTTAAGAAGAATACGTTTGCATACTGGTAAGAAAACCAAATGGAAAACTGTCTTCAGGCGGCGACTTAAAAAATAAATTACACTCCCGTGAAGTGGATTCAAAAGAAATAATCTCCGGTCATATGAATAAACTTGACATATAAGACGATTCGTTCCCCCAATTTCATTCTCATTTTAAGCTGCAAACCAAAGAATGGACGTCCACGCCACTGAATTAAACAAATGCTGAACATAAAACACAGAGTGAAGCTCAGCGTCATAAACTTAATGGGATACATTTGATTTTCGTGCAGCTTTGTACACCGCTGACACACCTACGGACAAATATATATATAAGAACGGTACACAATTGATGAAACAATTCAAAAACTCAAAAATATCATACTTTTCCAACCATTTCCATTGAAGATACCGATCGAAGTAAACCGAGTCCAGGAATTCTGAGTAAGGTGAGTTTCGCAAGAAACCTTCAAGAATCCTACAAAAGTTATATATTTACATGTTACCAACCTAAGAATAGGACTAAAAAGTTCTTTGTCAGGATAAGACTCGTTAGATTCCTCTAAAATTTTCAAAATCACACTTTCGCCAAGATCCCCAAGCTGACGAAAATTTAAAACGCTCTGCAAAGAATAACACTGAAAAAAATATAGTACCCTATCTGAGAGGAAACGCTCGTAAATTCCCAAGCCAACGGCTCGGCGCTCATTTGGAATGCACACTGAGTAAGTATTCTAAAAGTAAATTTGATGTACCAAAAGTGAAAACATACTATGGAATCCACGAAATCAACAACATCCGAGAGGAAGTTGTTACTCCTACAAAACAACCAGAATAATCTTTTTCCGATAGGTTGTTGCTCAACAATGAAGTCGTAACCCAAATCTGAAAACAGCACAATATATATGGTGGTATACATTAGTACCTAAACATTTCCTGAGATGTGAACACTGTGAAATATGAGGAAAAGCCAATAGCGTTCTCCACTTTCTACTCCGACCTTTGTCTCTGTCAGCTCCACCTGATTATATATTTACTTTGCATTCAATTCTTACTTCGTTTAGCTTTTATATACACAGTATTAGCTACGATATTCTCTAACTCCATACTTCATCATTAGAAAGCGCTGTAACGCATGGCTCAAAAGTGAGGCATAATTAAGGTATCCAATAATGTAAATTCATGAAGGACACGTAGTTTCAGGTAAACAACTGGTAAGATAAGTTTCATTTATGGAAATTTTAGATTTTGAGGATTTTGGTTTTGCTTTTATGATACGCATGGAACGTTTCTCCGAAGATATCTGAACTGACAACAAATCTGTTGCTACTCAGTTATCTATGCGAGATTAAGCAAAATAATTCCCTTTTATAAAAATCACACAGACTTTTCTTAATTCAGTGTTGCTTAGGTTTACTGTTTAAGCCGTAGGAACACTGTTAAGGTGTCATGATGTCCTTTTATGTTCAGGCACCATCTCGAGTTAGCTAGTCTTTCTTCACCATCCAGCAATACTGACCCTGAGACATTCTTCATATTTGAGAATTTTGTGAGTGTTGAGATGTGCCTACAATCCTGACTTGATCTTGGATTTATAATACCACGCTGACACCTTTCAGTGTTGCTGATGTAATCAGCATAAGGGAAATGGTCCTGGTTATGTGGGACTGGGACAATAGGCAAGCGAGAGAAGTCGCCATACACGTCAATAAGCAGCTAAGACCACCAGGAAAACCCGACTGACTGAAAATGTAGACGACACCAAGTGACAACGTTATAGAAAGTCATCAGAGCTGAATTATATCCTAAATAGTGACCGTTTTCTAGTAGAAAACGTTCCTGTCAATAACGTTCTGGGATGTAGAGACCATGAGGCCACAGTGTCTGGTCTAGTACTTCATGAGATCTACGAGCATGCCACTATGTGACCTCGTCTGAATCATTGTGAGGCTGCCTGAAGGGAAATGAAAAAATGTTGTCTCTCCGTTGGGATGAATATTCAACTGGTGAACATTGAGAAATCGTAAGGTGGATTTTTAATAGTGAGCTCAAAAACAGTTTCTAAAATCATATAGAACCTCATGGTCCTTCATAATTTAGAGAGCAACGTGGCATAGTCTTCAGGCCACGTGCAAGGCTCATTGTAATCGGTAACTGCTCAGGAGGGAGACTGCTCATGAGACATACTTAGAACTCAGAAAACCAAAAAACGCGAGGGTCAGTACAAGGCCATTTCAGGCAAATACTTTAGAAAATCTCCTGGGAAAACTTAAGAACTCATGGCAGCTCACTTTAGAAAGGAGGCTCTGCCACCAAGAGGAATGCAGCTAAAGAGGGCTAGATGGTCAAAATTTTTCAGGTTCCGAAATTGCTCAAAAATTCAAACATTGCAATCTATATTTAGCACATCAGTGGAATGTGTCTATTTCAAATAATGTCCGACAAGTGATGTCGCATAGATATCTAGTCTGTTGACGAATTCCACCTCCTTTAAGTCGCTCCATATATCTCTACGTATTTCTGTGTTTAATGGCTGACAATTCACTAATTAATGTCTTTCTCCATGCGTGATCAACATGATCCTGTAGGTCATGAGATCTAATGTTGATCAAATAAGTTAAATAAATATAATAACGGTGGAACTTTGGAACTTTCGATTCTTCAAATTAAGACGAGTTTTCCGCTTGGCAAACGCACTCTGAAATTCCGGGATCCGTATACTTACAAGCCATTTCATTTTATCATCCCCTTCGCTAGAATTCCACAACCACAAATGGCTTCCTCAAATGCTTACGCACATGACTTGAGACCACGTAAATGAACATCCAGTGTGATACAGGTCGATGCATCATCAAATATCGTGATTATCTCCAGAAAGCTGTGGTGTAGAATCTGAAGACCCCGTATTCAGAAAACCTTTCGAAGTGTACTCAGTGTATACAGCTGTCGTTGTCAGTAACGGGAGAGATGTTCTATGAAGTTTCCTCGCGCGATACCAAAATAAAAACAGTTTGCTACGTTACTCATGTGAAACGAAGTCTTCTGAGTCTTGAATAGTTCAGGAGCCTTGGATTGTTGGAGCTACCATAGAGTTCTGTATGCAATCACACCCAGAACTAATATGCACTTTCTTATATGGTGCAAACGTTGGACTGAATTGATGGAAACATCATAACTGGCAAGAAACGCGATGATCATGAGTGTCGCCTGTCAGCCACACATGTTATGCAGCAGTCACTTAATTTTTCACCCCGCAGTTGATTAACGACACGCAACGACGGTGAAATAAAGTGTATTTACTCCAAGAAAAGATTATATACACAAATAGGATAGAGAGAAATAATAAGTGAACACAAACGATAGTGCTGTGGGCATAATAAAGGATAAATCCACTGACCATCAGTTTAATTATCTGAGATAAAAGTGTCGGTAGTCCATTTCCCAGACACGTTTTGGGTCCACATACGACATTCCATTGAATAACTCAACGCTTTCATAACGTTCTCCCAAATGGTCTTGGTTGTGACGCGGCTTCTAGCTCACTAATTGGGAGAAAACAGCAAGCTACACATTAACATTTATAACCTAAGCTAACTATGGCTAAGTTTCCATTTGAAAATCCATGGGCATGGCAGAGACTGCAGAGTAGGACACTGCAAAAAGATAGGAGTGATTACAAACAAGTGTGAATTGTCGCAGACAGGTCAACGACGTGGAGGAGACAGATGGACCACAAACGGTGGAGAATGTCAACTCACAAAACGATTAGCACGGTAGATTCCATAAGAGACACCTCCGGAAATGAAACCATGGCACCTTCTGACAAAGACAGAACCCCACTCAAGTTCGACTAGGCAGGCAACATGAAAGGGGGCAAGCTCACAGGGTATAATATTACGGATTAGTTGACATACTGACTAATAAAAGACCCCGGGATCTCGCTGTGTTCTCACTCACTCCCAATCATGGCGAACGCACTGCATATTCAAAGGTGAATATCAACTAGCTACACAATTAACGCGCAAATAAATAGAACTGCACACATTGAAGATAACAATAAATGTTCGTTAGAGACGATAGGTCAAGAAGAAATTCATGCCATTTGTAAAGGCACGATCAGATATGTTATAGGTTACAATCGTGAAATACCATAAATTAATACTTTCTTAAAAGTTTAAATTGTTCAATTATTGTATAAGCAATCAGAACAGGTACTTATAAATGTTAAATTGCAGACACTTTACTATGGTCACCACCAAGGCTGAGTACCAACCCAAACTTCATTCCGTTTCCTGCTGATAGTTGCGGTCAGCCAGTGAACATCGCATATTTGGGTGAGTGCTATGCTGCCACTTGATAAAAAGCTACTTCCGGAAGAGGAGAACGTTCTGGGAAACTGTAAAGTGGTATAAAATACAATTTGCGATAATGCATCTTAGAATCTGAGGGTGTTGACTTTCACAGATAGTATGATGTATGCTAACGCAAGATCTAATACTCACAACTTCTGCATTAATCGTTCCGCGTACACCAAAGGCAAAGCAAAGCACCAAGACTGATCGCCCAAACTATGAAGTATATTTTGGGACTGATTCCTTAAGCAGCTGAGGATCATGCACTAACGAACGTCACATGACGGCGTGCCAAATGGCGTGGGTACTTGACCATAAGCCTTCAGCTAAACAAGTCGACCTAAAGAGTGCGAGTCATCATCCAAGGTTCAGTGAAGAATAATATTGCTAATAATTTTGAAGAATTACCAACCTCTCCAACATCACAGAAAATACATAATAATAATATGTTCTCATATATGTACATGAGGGACGCCAATCATCAATATGATAAATTGCATATAGGATTGGTAGGCACATTTAATATTACTATGTAGGACACACCAGTACTACAGGCATGGATATGTATTATTTAGATAACATATATTTGGTTTATGGTGAAAATACACGGTTGCTGTCTTCTTTGTCTTTAGTTTGTGGGAACAATCTGCTAACTAGTCATTCAATGGAGCACATCAAGAGATATACAAATGCTATCTTCGCATGAACAAAAAACCCACGTATGTTTTGGTTGAATGGCAAATAATCGTGAAAAAAATAGACCTTGAAGTCATTCTCTCATAAAACTTTGGTATGCGCAGCATCGCACCATATTCCTGGTTAAAAAGAAAATCAGCATTAATTTTAAATAATTGATGTAATTGTATAATTTTGTCAGCATTTTCACCCCCAGTAACACTAGAAGTGCATTGTGCTCAATGCAGACTAATAATAATCCATATTTTCTTATAAATGGGTGATAACAAGATATGCATGCCATCTTTACAAGCACGACCAGTTGTTATAAATTAGAATCGGGAAGTATTATAAATTAATACTTTCTCATTTGTATAAAATTATACTCGTGGGAGAAAGTGATCGGTAATTCACGAAGCACTTGTAGGATATGGGACCAGTAATGTTTGCAGATCATTTGTCATTGAAAGTGGTCAAGATATATACGAGGGGTCACAAGTTACTTCAAGTGGTGGTATACACTTGCAAATGATAATCCTAACCATACTTCTCTACCATGCAATCTATGGGATTTTCGATGAAAATATAGCCTTGCTCAAACGCAGGTGTTGTTGTGTTTTTAATCAAAGCAACCGGACTTTAAGCAAGCAACAAATACGAACAAAGAGTAAGTTTTAGCTTTAATGTTAGTACAATGTACGAAGCTGGAAAGGCTGCTCAGGTAGCCGCAGAAATGAGGAGATATAAAATAGAAGTGTTGGGAATCTGCGAGAGCAGATGGAACGGATGCGGAAGGTGCCAACTACCAACTGGAGAGACAATAATCTACTCCGGTCACCCAGAGGACAATCACGAGCACACCGAGGGAGTAACCATCATGATGTCACCAATAGCGGCTAAAGCTCTCATGCAGTGGGAACCAATCTCCTCCAGGATAATGACAGCCAGGTTCAACTCAAAAGGAAGGAAGGTTACAATCATTCAATGCTATGAGCCTACAAACGTCTCAGAACAAGAGAAGAAGGAGGATTTCTATAGTCAACTACAAACAGTAATGGACAACGTCCCAAAGAGCGATATCAAAATCCTGATGGGTGACATGAATGCGAAACTGGGAGGAGACAATACAGGAAGAGAACTCACCATGGGTCTCGAGGCCGTCGGTGAAATGAACGACAATGGTGAACTCTTCTCAGACTTCTGCGCCTTCGATGATTTGGTTAATGGTGGCAGTGTGTTCAAACACAAGGATATACACAAGGCGACAGAGATTTCACCAGATGGACACACCAAAACCCAGATAGACTTCATTTCAATCTCAAGGAAGTGGAGACGGAGCCTACTGGACACAAGGTCGAGGAGAGGAGCAGATGTGGGTTCAGATCACTATCTAGTACAAGGGACTTTCAAGCTGAAGCTAAAAGCCTCGAGGATAGCTGGGGATAGACCACAGTGCAAGTTCAACACTCAAAAACTGAAGGAAACAATCACACAGGACATTTTCACGGCAACTGTCAGAGCAAAGCAGGAAACACTACGTGGCACTACTGAAGAATCATCCGTGGAAGACCATTGGAACTCTCTGAAGGTAATTTTCAACGAAACGTGCTCAACGGTTTTAGGAAGAAAGAAGAAACAAGACAAGGAATGGCTCTCAACAGACACTTGGAAACTAATAGAGGAGAGGAGAAAGGTGAAAGAAAAAATGATTCAATGCAAAGATGGACAAGAGAAAGAGACGCTGAACTCAACTTACACAGCACTGGACAAAGAAGTGAAGAGGAGTGCCAGGAAGGACAAAAGACAATTCTACGACAACCTGGCTACTGAAGCTAAGAAGGCAGCAGACAAAAAGGACACTCTATCAGATCAACACAAGTGAAACCTATTAAAGACAACCAAGGGAACCCAATTACCAAGAAAGGAAGACAGATTAAACAATGGGCGGACCACTTCAAAGGACTCTTGAACCGACCACCATCTACAACCCGTCCAGAAATACAAACATCAGCACGTACACAACTGCAACTTGACACCGATCCTCCAACGAAAGCTGAAGTCTTGAATGCAATCAAGCTTCTGAAAGCTGGAAAAGCAGCTGGACCAGATGGAATACCCCCGGAAGCACTGAAAGCGGACCCAGAAACGACGGCAGATATGCTGACTCCATTATTGCAAAAGATCTGGAAGGAGAGAAAGGTGCCTATGGACTGGAGGAAAGGTTACCTAGTGAAACTACCAAAGAAGGGCGACCTGGGACTCTGCAAGAACTGGCGAGGAATCATGCTCCTGTCGACGCCAAGTAAAATCCTGAGTCGCATCATCCTGGAGAGAATCAAGGACGCGCTGGATACAGAACTCCGACCAGAACAAGCTGGATTCAGGAAAGGCAAATCATGTTCTGACCAAATTGCAACTCTACGCATTATCATCGAACAAAGCATGGAATGGCAATCAAACCTCTACCTCAACTTCATAGACTTTGAGAAGACCTTCCACAGCGTTGACCGCGAAGTAATTTGGAAACTACTCAAGTACTACGGCGTACCCCAAATATTCATCAACCTTATTCAACAGCTGTACGACAACGTCACATGTCAAGTGATCCACAACGGAAAACTCAGCGAAGCGTTTGGAGTAAAACCAGGAGTCAGACAAGGGTGCTTATTATCACCAATGATATTCCTAATTGTGGTGGACTGGATTATGCGTCAAACAGTGGGAAACGAGAAGACAGGGATATCCTGGACCGACATGGAGAACCTAGAAGACCTAGATTTCGCGGATAATTTATTTATTTTTTAAATTTTATTTTGATTACAGCTTGATGCCATACCGTAATTTCAGTACAAGTATGGAATTTTCAGCATGGATATCGGTAGCCCAAATTTCGCAGGCCGACCATAAATATCGAGTGTGCGTAGGCAGGGGATCAAACCCCGGACCATGTGCATGGGCGGAGAGAGTCCTAACCACTGTGCCACCTACGCACACAAAATCGAAGACTTACAAGCGAAAACCGACTAACTGGTCGAAGAAGCAGCAAAGACAGGACTCCAGGTGAACATAGACAAGACCGAGGTTATGAAAATAACCAACCAACAACAACAACAGCAGCAACAACATCCAGCGCCAATCACCATCAACGGGAGGGATTTGAAAGACGTAACTTCATTCACTTATCTAGGGAGCATTGTCTCAACTACAGGAGGAACAGACGAAGATGTCAAATCGAGAATTGGGAAGACGAGAAACACATTCATCAACCTGAAACCAATCTGGAAATCTTCGTCACTCAGCCTGCATCAACAACAAAATTCGGATTTTCAATACAAACGTCAAGTCAGTCAGTTCTTCTATACGGATCAGAAACTTGGCGGGTCACAAAGAATATTTCCAACAGCCTGTTGCAGACCTTTATCAACAGCTGTCTTCGCTCTATACTGAAGATCAGATGGCCGGAAGGAATCACAAACAAGAAGCATTTCGGATCAATCACGTGCACCCCAAAGCATATGTGCAGAAAACAACAGATTCTAAACTTTGTCATCCTATCGAAATAAGATTAGTTACTAATATTCACCTTTATTTCATGTAACTGACTGTTTAATAAACTATTATTTTTAACCATTCTGGTTGTACCGTGACTGAAAGAAATCACAAAATCATGTCATCTGCCAAAATTTGTCGTTTGAATGCTTCATTTCAATTTAACAAAAAGAGTATCTATCTCAACGTCTTTATTTACCTATTCTCAGTATTCCTCTGAAAAACGTAATATAAGCAGGTGGTTGTACAGTTCCAACTTCATTTTTATCAAGAGGCCTGATTACCTGCATCCACCCAGTTCACCATGTTTTACATAACAAATGAAACTGATCCGGCAGAAACGATGCAGAGGAGCAAACACCCTGTTAGGTCTTGTTACATCATAAAGGGTGTTTATGTTGTCATTTGACACCTGTTTTGCTTTTCGATAGTCAATAATATTTAGTAATTATTCGCGACACATAGCTACTATTTATTCACGCTTAAACACAGAATAACTCGTAGGAATTTCGATAAGCATTTTTGCAAGTTTTATCCTTTGACAACAGTAATTTTGGCAATTATTGAGTACCGTATTTAACTGATATTTTGCTTGTATGGAACCATATCTACACAGTTCACTGTGGTCATCAGAAATAATTCTATTAGGAATAATTCGTTCCCAAATTCCTGTAGGACTATTTCAACTCTAATCATCGTTGTGGGACATCATCATATTTGCAATAATATTTACGAAGTTCGTCATTTCTGTTATGTATATTCAGTATCGCTTTAGAATATCAGTAGATAATATCCCAACAGATCAAGATCATTGGGTCACGTGATAGGCAGCTTTCGAAATGCAGCAGACAACAAGAGTAAAGAATTTGTAAATCTCCTGCAAGAAATTGAACATTGGTGTCATCAACCCTTTACCAAGAAATTGTGGCCCGATCTAAGACATCTCAGGTTATCCGGTCTGCTTTTACGTCGAAGTAACATCATAAAAAGTCAAAAGAGGGAAAATGGGTATCAGATTCCCAAACTCAGTGATGAATTCGCTTAAGAACTTTAAAACCTTGACCTAAATGTATCAGTGAACATCGGATTCGGTGCAAAGCAATAAACTACGGGTGAATTATTTTCAGTTAAAGTAAACAGACTTTGATTGTATTACAAAAAGAATCAAAAGACGCGCTTCACTCGTAGTTTCACAACCAACTCAGTATGTTAGTCTTTACAAACATCACAGTGCGTTCGTCAATGAAGGCTCCAAACATCTCACTTAAAGGCCCGGCAATCGACCAGGTTTATAAAATCACTGCCGACTTATCATTTATTTATTTATTCGTTGTATTTATTTGTTCACTATAGAGATAACTCACCTTTCTCTTGCATACGATCCTCCTTCTACCACGAGAAGATGTAACTCCACGAAGTTGTTCCTGGATGCGAAAACACTTAAAATCTGTTCTTCTTATCTAAGCTTGCTGTCAACGTTAGTGAACATTAAATGAACTTGTTTATTCGAACCAGTTTCCTGTTCGTTGGAGGCAACAATCCCTGACGCGACTTAGACGTTTCCTCGTTGACCCGAGACCGGAACAATACGATCAGAAGCATCAATGTATATTATACTGACGTTATTTGTAGACGTTTTCAGTGTATTGATAGTAACCGACTGTGAATCACATAGTCAAGCTGCTGTGTAATTAACTTTCTATATTGGCTTATACTTGGTTGATCAATAAATCCTTGACTTTTAATACCGCCTGTGTTAAAATCGAAATGGTTCTGGAGAGTTGTCTTCCGGTTACAGCGAATATTCCTCATATCGTTATTTACATATAAGATTTCCGTTTGTTCTCTGATGCAGATCAAATAACTTTCATGTTTTGTCTTAATATCAGTGAATCCTGATTTTCGGAAACCATCTGGCCAATGCTAGGGAAATGCACTAAATAAGCCTTTAGCTCACCAACTCAGAATACATGCCCTTATGTGAAAACTGTAGGACATAAATATCCGGGTTCGACAGTATCAGCATGAAATTGAGACCCCAAGTAATGCCACATTCATAACCACCAATATGCTCAGATCTGGTTGAGAAATCTGTTACTTGAATCCGGTGAGTGGCTTATACAATAGTATCCGCAAGTAACTTAAACTAAACATAGCAGTATTCACAATTTGCAAAAGTGATTCAACAAGCAGATGCTTTCAGAAACAATCAAAAGATGCTTGGGGCGATCCTAGTACTCATCATCATCATCATCAGTCCCTTGACTTTCGTCGTGGGGGTGCTATGACAGTTCGCGCTATCAGTCTTCGCCATTCTTCTCGGTTTAATGCTATTTTCTGTAGCGTATCCAAGGGCATTTCAGTCCACTCTTTTATGTTGTCAAGCCAGCTCTTATTCGGTCGACCTCTCTTTCGTGCTCCTCCTACTGTGCCTTGTAGAATCGTTTTGGACAATGTGTCATGTCTTACCGTGTGGCCGAACCATTGTAGTTTCCGTTTCTTTACGATTGAAAGGAGTGGTTCCTGTTTTCCTGCCAGTCTATGGACCTGGTGTAAGACATATTCATTAGTTTTCCTTTCAAGGTAACTTATTCCTAGGATCCTTCTATAGCTTTTGTTTTCGAAGGCTTGTATTCTTCTTTCTGTCTCTGCATTCAGGTTCCAGCTCTCACATCCATATAGGAATACAGAGAGGACCAGTGACGAGTAGAGTTTCATTTTTGCTGAGACGCTGATGTTGCTCTTCCATATTTTCCCTAACTTGGACATGGTGGCAGAGGCTAGGTTTAGTCGAATTTTTATTTCCTTAGTGGACCTTCCATCTTTTGTTAGGGTAGACCCAAGGTATTTGAAAGTTTCAACCTCTTCTAATACATGTCCATCAAGTCTGATACATCTATCTGAGTTGTTTCCTCCGTTAATGAGTATTTTGCTTTTTTCTGTGCTGATTTCCATGCCCACAGATTTGGTTGCAACATCAAGTCTTGAGGTGAGGTCCTGAACTTGATCAATGTTTTCCCCAATGAGGGCTATATCATCAGCAAATCTGAGGTTGGAAATTGGTCTTCCGTTTATGCTAAGTGTCGGTGTAAAGTCATGTAGGGTTTGTGTCATAATATGTTCGAGGAATAAATTAAAGAGGACTGGTGAGAGAATGCACCCTTGGCGTACTCCTATAGTTGTTCTGAAGAACTCGCCAGTTTGATTATTTAGAGATACTGCACTACTAGATTTGTTATATAAAGACTTAATAACCTCAATTATGTTTTTATCTATATTGTTGTTATTCATGACTTGCCATAAGCCTTCGTGCCACACACGGTCAAAGGCCTTCTTAAAATCGATAAAGTTGTGTACTAGCATTTTTTGGTGTTGTAGACATTTTTCGTTTAGTACCCTTATGTTAAAAATTTGTTCAGCAGTGCTTCTGCCCGGCCTGAATCCGGCCTGTTCTTCTGAGAGTATTTCTTCTCCTTTCTTTTTGAGTCTGTTCAATATTACTTTCAGCATGACTTTACTTGGGTGGCTGATTAAACTTATTGTTCTGTAGTTCTCGCACTGCTTTGCGTCCCCTTTCTTAAATATTGGAATGATTAGTGACTGAGTCCATTCTTTAGGCCATTCTTTTTCTTGCCAGATTTTTTGACAGGCCGCTTTCAGCCATTTAACTGTTTGTGGTCCACCATGTTTAATTAGTTCTGCCGGCATGTTGTCAATTCCTGGTGATTTATCTCCCTTAAGTGATTTTATTGCTTCCTCTACTTCTGACTCTAGTATGGGTGAATCACCGATCTCCCTATTGTCCCAGCATGAATTGTTTATTAGGCTATAATTAGGGCTTATTTTATGATTGTAGAGTCCCTTACAGTATTCTGTCCACCTTCTAAGGATATCTGCTTCTTCTGTTAAGAGGGTGCCTTTGCCATCCTCAATTACGGTTGCTCTATTCAGTTTCGTATTGGTCAGCTTACTCAGTGTTTCGAATGCTTTTTTATTGTTGCCTCCCCTTAAGCTATTATCGATGATATTACATTGCTCAGTAATCCAGCCCTCTTTTGCTCTCTTTATTTTGGAGCGTATTTCTTTGTCTACTGTTCTATACTCTTTCCTGTACTGGGAATTAAGTCCTTTCTTCTTTTTTAGTTCTCTTCTTGTATCACACAGGTTTAAAATATCGTCTGTGACCCATGGTTTGATTTTCTTTCTTTTGTTACCCAGAACTTCTGTTGCTGATTCATGCAGCACTGTTTTAATGGTTTCAGTGAGTGAATCGATATTGTCGTGAATCAAGGTAAGTGCAGCGAACTTGCCCCCTACATTTGCCTTAAACATTTCTGCTATGTTTGGGTCCCTAAGTTTCTCTAGGTCATATCTGATTCGAGGGCTTATTTGTCTGCGGTTCTGTTTTAGTTTTAATTTTATAGTCATTAAAACCATGTCATGATCGCTGCCTATGTCTGCTCCAGGAAAAGTTCTGGTTTTAGCCTTGTTAATGCTTGACTTGAATCTTGCTGGGAACAGAATGTAGTCTATCTGGCTATGTGTTTTGTTGTCAGGTGAGTGCCATGTTGTTTTCCTTGATGTCTTATGAGGGAATAGAGTGTTGGCCAGTGTGAGCTTGTGGCTGCTTGCAAATTCCAGCAGTCTTATTCCTCTCTCATTGGTTTCACCTAATCCAAAACGTCCAGCTGTGCCTGCCCATTGGTCATGTGCATCTTCACCTACCTTAGCATTCCAGTCACCCATGACAATAAGAATGTCTTTTTTCGGAGCCTCATTAATACACTCCTCTAGTTCATCATAGAAGCATTCTACTTCCTCGTCCTGGTATTCAGATGTAGGCGCATAAACTTGTATTATTGTTATGTTAAGTGGTTGAGCCCTAACTCGTAGAGAAATGATTCTATTGTTTACGGGTCTACAGCTTATTACAGAGTTAACTTGTTTTTTGTTTACGATGAAACCCACACCATGTTGGTGTTTCTCTTCGTCCCCACTGTACCATATCTTATGACCCTCTTCTGTAGTTGTTACTTCCGAGCCTGCCCACCTAACTTCTGATAAGCCTAGGATGTCCCATCGGTATTTACTGAGTTCATGGGTCAGTTCTTTTACTTTCCCACAGGCATAAAGCGTTCGAACATTCCATGTTCCTATGACTGTGTCAGCATTTGGGAGTTTTATTAGTCGGTGTGTCTCAGTAGCTAACTTATCACTTCTGCCCTGTGACACGGCAGCAGAAAGCGCGGTCGTTGTTAAACCGGGCCCCGACCGATCCGGCGTGGCGTTTACTGATATTGTTCTCATCATAGCATTACACTGGGTTTGATAGGTCTTGACGGCACCCATCTCCTCTCCAAGACCGATTTTTCCTCAGGGTTGTCTCCCGAAGATGGACTGTCTTTCAGGACTCATGAGCTCCATCTGCCCAGTATTGTGTTTGATAGTTCCTGGTGGGAACTATCTCCTCTCCTAGAGCGATATTCCCTAAGGGTTGTCTCCCTAAGGTGGACTTATATTACTTACCTTATCTTACTTACCTTACCATGTCTCCGCAACCGTAAGCCCTACAGAGACGAGACTAGTACTAATAGATTTCTCTCGTCGAGCAGAATCCAATGGTATATAAATCAAGGGGTCAACGCTCTTCCTAAGGAAAATACCGGGGTTTCCCTGCGTAGCCGTTCCCGCCTCCCTGGTGTCCCTGAGGTTGATGCTGCCTATTACAGACCTATGCCATAGCATACAACCTGACGGACATACCACAAACCAAATAGATTTCATATCAGTGCTGCTCAAGGAATTGGAAACGCAGCCAGTCTGCTGGATACAAAGTCGAGAACGGGTAAACATGTGGGCTCAGACCATCACCTAGTTCAAAGAACCTTTAAGATAAAGCTGAAATTCATGAAAACAAATAGAGACAGACCACTGTAATTCAAGTGCGACATTCAGAAACTGGGATGGAGGACAAAACTAAAAGGGATACCTTCGATCCAGATCTGATTAGAGCAAAGTCGGACACATTATGTGGTATCACTGAGGAAACCTGTGTGGAAGAACATTGCAACTAACTTTCAGAAAGCGATACTTTAGGAAACGTGTGCAACTGTTCTAGGAAGAAGGAAGAGACCAGCCAAGACGAGGAATGGCTGTCAACGGACACCTACCAGGAAGTTAATCGAGGAGAGAAGGATTGTGAAGAGAAGATGACCCAATGCAAAGATGGACAACAGAAGGAGAAGCTCAATTCAGTGTACACTGCACTGAATCAAGAAAGAAGTGAAGAAGAGTGCTAGGAAAGACAAACGACAATCCTACGACACGCTGGTTGGTGGCAACTGAACCAGAACAGGCGGTGTGCAGGCAAAAGTGACATCAGGACACTATAATAAATAACCAAGTCTCTATCCGGGAAGAGATCAATCCAGATGATGAAGACAATGAAAGATACTCAAGGGAACCTGATTACGAAGGAGGAGAAACAAATTAAACAATGGTCTGATCACTCTAAAAGACTCTTGAATTGACCACTACCGGAAACTCGCCCAGAAGTACCGCCGGCACAGACAGCACGCACGGAACTGCAAGCCAGTGAACACCACTCCTCCAACGAAAGAGGAAATCGTGAATACGATCAAGCTACTGAACACGAGCCGGGAAGGTAGCAGGGCCAAACGGCATTCCTCTCGAAGCATTGAAGACGGCCTCAGAGATTATGGCAGGTGTTCTCACTCCACTACTGCAAACGTTTGGAAAGAAGGAAAGGTGCCTACTGATTGGAAGAAGCACTGGCTACCTCGTGAAACTGCCGAAGATGGACGACTCAGGCCTCTCTGTGCAAGAACTGACTGGCGTGGAGTAATGCTCTTGTCTACACCAAGTAAAATACTAAGCTGCATCATCCTGGAGAGAATAGAGGATGCACTGGATACAGAACTCCGCCAGCTACTGGAACAAGCTGGATTCAGGAAAGGAAAATCATGTGCTTATCAAATTGCAACTCTACGCATCGTCATCATCGAACAAAGCATAGAATGGCTGCCAAATGTCTATCTACCACATCTTCATCGATTTCAAAATGGCCTTCGACAGACAGCGTAGACCGAGAAGTAATTTGGAGACTACTTCAACACTACGGCGTACCTCAAGTCTTTGCCATTTTCATTCAACAGCTGGCTATATGACAGTGCCACGTGTCAAGTGATCCACAACAGAAAACTCACTGGGCGTTGGAAGTGCATACAGGAGTAAGACAAAGCTGGCTGGCTGCCTATTATCACCGATAATAATCTCAATTATGGTAGACTGGATTATGCGTCAGACTGTTGGGGACGAGGAGTCAGGAATACGCTGGACCACCAATAGGAAGACTAGAAGATCTGGATTTCGCAGATGATATATTTCTAATGTCACACAAGCTCGAAGACTTAGAGGCAGGCGAAAACCAACAAACTGGCTGAAGAGGCAGGCAGCGAGATAAAGACTGCGGATGAACATAGGGAAGACAGAGGTGATGAAGATAACAAACCAACAGCAACAACAACAACAACCAGAACCAAATACCATCAATGGGAGAGATTTAACAGACGTTATCTTCTTTACTTATCCGGCTTCGTTTCAACTACAGGCAGTCGGAACGGACGAAGATGTCTTCCTTACAAGAAAATCAGATGGTATTATCAAGAGAAATTCGCATATGAAAAGGATATAGACAGGACAATATACACATTTTCATAGCTTCGTTCCTCCCTAGTACGAAAGACATTTAGTAAGGACCCTCAACCACAGGGTTACAGCTTTATGCCCAGAAGAGGTAATTGAAGATGAACTAAGGATTGTAAATGATACCCTAATTGAAAAGAGCTTTCCAGAAGCGTTCATCGAGAAACAGATGACCAAGAAAGCAGAAAAGGGCTATTCTCCATCTGTAAATAAGAAGCCTTTATATATAGGACTGCAATTCAGTGGTGACACACCTGGTGAAATTATTACTAACAAGTTAAGAAAATCTATTCAAAGAACTTTTAATGCTGACAAACTACAAGTCTTATTTTCTACACCACCTATGGTGATTCCTCGATTGAAGGATGAAGTACCCAGACTAGCCACTTCTAATTGTATCTACCAATTCAACTGCGCTTATGGTGGAGCGGGTTATATTGGCCTTTGCTCTAGGAACTTGATTTTTCGTGCTCACTTGGGAACATCTATCGGTATGGCTAAGTAAAGATGTAGTAAAAACCGTCAACAGTTCGATATTATACTAGCTGGTTCAAAACGGCCGCAAAGACAGCATTGAAGAATCCTCCTCTATCATCTGTCGGGTACCAAATAAATTGCCAAAAACATCGAGGTACTGCATACTCCAAACAGCAGAGATTATTGCGATTCGCCTGAAACAATCAGTGCTTTGTATGCAGAAGAAGCAAGTCCAGCTACTATAATTTCCCTGGCCGGCATTCAGTGGAGACTATAAATTCATGAATTTGTATTATTATTTTTCTAATGTTTTTCTGATATTCAGTGTATTGTTTCGTTGATGCTATCGAACTGTAATCCACTGGTAATATTATAATTGTTGATTAGATGTTATTTAAACAACATTAACGTTGTTAATAACACTAATCCTTCATATATATATATAACTGTAGAACCTGATGAAGGAGTTATCGAAAAGAATATTCTTTGTTCAATAACCACTCTTTTGAAGAATTTTAATGGCCATCAGTTAAAATTAAAAATGCTGACAAAATGCAGCAGTCAAAAGTTAGATCAGAAGAAAATTTACACACTAGAGAAAAAATAAGACCAGAGCTTTTGAAATTTAAGCTGAGGTGTGAATTATTGCATTGTCTCCCATCCCTTTCCGTTTCAATTAGAACATAGGACTTCCAATTCGGGCTTTGACCTTTCACTAGCAGTGATGTTGTCTTTAGGCAGGAGTGAGGTCGCTAGCCTCACTCCCAACCTTTTCCCTTTATCGAATTTACTACCCGTAAGGTGAAGTTTACGACTGAATACGTAGCCGGTGATTTTTCTATACCTGAACTATCGGTACACGAATTATTGTATGCAACTATACGTAATTATGCTGTGATTAGATATCTACTCGAGTTAAAAATGAATAAAAGGGTGTCTGACATCTCAGCAAAATAATACTCATTCCTAACAGCAATACAACACAAGAAAACATAGAGTGAATACAATACTTTCAATATATAATTCTTGTCTCTAATCTGAAGTAGAATCGTGTAAAGTAATGAACTCCTTGTTCATCAAATATTTCTATTTTCTGTCATTGTTGTACTCTGACACCTTTTTCATTTATTTCAAGTGTTGATGAGCATATGCATTAGGCAAATACTGTCATTCATAATTTTCAATGTTTGATATAAGACTGTCAGTCATAGAAAAAAATTAACACACTAGGGAACAGTGATACAGTTGTACAACATATAGGCATTATACAGATGTGTATGATGATTAATGTTAAGACTAAAAATTTTCGCAACTCTGTGTATATACATGAGCAAAACTTAAATTACAAAGGAGAATTTTCTTTTAGCAATTTTATTTACAAATCGGTCGCCTATAGCTATCTGTTCATTTAGAAAGCCATCTGTTTATAATACAACTATCACATAAAGTAACTGAGTCTTAAGTAGCTGTTCACTCTTATTAATTGAATCTTTTGTGTATATTTTTTGTTATCTTCTACAATAAGCATAATTGGTATAAGACTGTTTACTTAAAACTTGGGCTACAAAAAACTTCCATCTCTCTATTGCTTAGATTTTCTCTAGTTCGGTTTGTTTTAATCGGTTAGGGTATGACTTCTAATGGTATTATCTACTCTTGTGTGTATTTAAAATGTTTACAAGCTTCTGTTTAGCAAGTTCCTACTAAACTTGAGGACAGGCCTTATTGTGGGTGGTAAAGTGCTCCAATACATGAGATAACTATTCTCCACTTATGTCTTTGGTCTCAAAATGTACTTCTGAACATGTTACATTTGGCTTTCAACTAGATATCGTGGATTTCTTGAAGGAAGGAGACAAAGCAGATATTATCATAATGGAATGATTTGTGCTTCATCAGTTCAGAGACCATTGTGTCACGGGATAAACTGTCAATTAATATTTTACTTGAAGATATTGTACAAAGGGGAAATATCATGCAATGAACTCCTCTGAAAATTCTGTACATTTTATAATTGCTGTCCAGAATAAAGATATTATTGAACAGCAATGTTAGCAACTGTTATAAGATTCATGACAAGATAAAAGTTTCCTAAGACAGTCTGACTTATTGGATTCTTCCACCGCTAACTAGATGATATCAGTAGAGGATAGATCACAGCTTAGTATATCAATAAGGTTATTCTTCTTATTCTCATAATAGCTAAATGCCAGCAATTTTGGAAAGAGATTGAATATACATCTGAATCATAACATTGTGAAAATGCTTTCATTATAGTGGACAGCACACAGATGAGAAAAAATTGCTTCATTTGATTCACACTTTCTTATTTTCAACCTTTCAGCAACTTTCGATAACCTACTTCATCAGTGACCCACTTATACAATGACAATGAAGGAAAATCAATTAACTGGCAGAAGTTAGAATTCATAGGCCATTGGATCTGGTTCCAATGGCTTAATGGTCATCAAAGAGCTCGCCTTGTAACCAGAAGGTCCTGGGTTCAAACGCCGGTGAGTATGTACTGATGAAGAGTCACAAACTAGGTTGACGAAACAACTGTCCAGTACTCCCTGCAGGTTTTCCAATGGTTCTTTAACCAATGTCAGTTCATGATGAAATCCTGTAACCAATCAACCAAATCTTTAAGAACCAATACTTGAATAATAGATTTCTGTCTCTTTAAGTACTTAAATACTGACGCTGAATACAGAATTCTAACATCTACATAAACTAAAGTATTCTTAGAATTGAACAGTAATCATGATCCTTATTTTTTCCCAGATTGAGTGATTTCTAGATGAATTCCGTCAGAAACTAACCACTAGTTAGGGGACTTCTCGGGAACCAGGAAGCACTGATCTGAGATTCTTTAGTAGCACGCACTAAAGATCACCAAATATGAAACAGAAACAATATCGCATATTCGTTCGGAAGACGATTTCGCACTGTTAGGAGAATACACTTGTGTTTTAGATATGTAGGCCAAACTTTCAATAATTTTGAACTAAATTCATTTCGTTACTCATTAGAAAACTACGCAGTGGACAACGTCAGAGTGTTATCTGGTTGCACCAAGGACACTGGGTGCCTTCTTACTATGTATACTGCATATGTGTCTAAACAAACTGAACCCTAGAGGGCAAGCCAGATCTTATTTAGGGCGTCGATGGATTGACCGCATCCCCACAACTCATCAGAAACCTATAACTTGGTACACGTGCGATTTATCTCAAATCGTTTCACATTTATGTCACCTACGACGTTTTCGACGAGACTGCATTGATAAGTCTATGCTTCCGCAATGATAACATTACAGCTTCAAAAAGCATATATCTAACTAAAACCGTACCCCCCTAGTACTCGGCGGCCAGTGTCTACACATTTGCTTCTCAAAGTTGTAATGTAAATCACTTTTACAAATTGAGATCCCTGAAAGCTTTTGGAAACACCCTGCATATTTGTAGTTTCTAAAATGATGATGCTGAATAATGGAGTCCATCTAGTTGGGATTTTCAT
Organism: Trichobilharzia szidati; assembly: GCA_944472155.2. Taxonomy (NCBI): domain Eukaryota; kingdom Metazoa; phylum Platyhelminthes; class Trematoda; order Strigeidida; family Schistosomatidae; genus Trichobilharzia; species Trichobilharzia szidati. The sequence goes on from OX235273.1 coordinate 90,385,731, forward strand.
CCAATAAAATCTCGGCTAGATTGCAAATGACCACTATATGACGGCTTGATATGAACACTGCTTCTCTATGCCTAACGTACTTCTCGTGACGATAATCAATAAACCGGTTCACTCGACCATCCTTCTTTAACACTGCAACGGCCTAAATTCTACATGCGTTTCAAAGACTTCCAAACCGATCACCACTCACTGGCATCGATACTGTTTAAAAACGGAGTTATCCTCACTTTTTGAATAAATGATGTAAAATAAAGATTATTATGTTAAGTCAGATTTGATGCTGCATTGAGATGTGCAAAAGCGCCCCATTAATCACACGAATGAATGGCTTGAAATCTTAGTAGACATTGTTTTGAACCAGCTAAATGGAGACAGGACCCTGACTCTATTTGTCGTAAACTTCCTAAAATGCAGTACAAATATATTTCAAGCTTCTTTCTCATTTTCAATTTTTCAGCTCTGTATATTTCCACGTTCATAATAATGTAATATTTATGTGTTGGATGATATGATGCAAATACTCCATCTTAATTGTTAAAGCAAAAATGTGACTCTCAAGATAAAAATTTCTTTTGCACTACACAGCTTAATAAACTATGAGATATAAGTAATTCCCAGAAAGCAATACCTTGCACCAAGTATTCTAGATGAAAACATAAACATTTTATTCGGCAGTCCTCAAGAAAGTTGATAACTCAATGTACTTCTTACAGTAGCATTTACTTACTCGTATGTATATTACCCTCTTATGTAGCAGCGCATTTAGTGTGGCCATCATGTAAGGTCGGTTCAAATCCAGACCAACGCACTCCTGAACCTCGTCTAGCTGGTAGTTAGCCTGATAAAGAGAGAAGGAAGGGCGTGAGGCTAACGGCTCCAAACCGTAAAAAAGAATAACACCACTGCTACCGAAACTTCAAAGCTCTAAGTTTCAAGCCCTGTTGTCCACTTGGAACTCAAAGGAATAAAGTTAAAAATCATGTAGTATAACTAGTGATTCCCCGGATTGTGAATTTTCTAGGAAATATTCAATAGACAACTTAGATGTGAAGTGCGTGACTTTATAAGGTAAACCTACCAACAATGGATAATTGAGATCTTCATGATCGCTAATTAATAGGATACTCATTTACATCACTAGATATGACAGCCTATAAAATAGTGATATTACTTCTGTGATATCTGGCTAACTTAATCTTGTTATTTATATAACATATTTATTTTCGAATATTAAATAAAAATTGTCCACTCGCGAAACGAATGGACTATTTTTACAATATTCAAGTTGAGTACACGCACAAAAATACATGGAAAATTTCTTTAATATTACATAATTTTAAAAGAAAGAAAGAAAGAAAAATAGAAGAAAATTTGCACAGCAGCCCACGTTATTTCCAATAATATGTACTTTTACTGCAAGACTATCAGTTTTATGTATTTTTATGTGTGATTGTTCATGTCATGTGTCCATGTGAGACATTCATATGTGGTGCAGAAGTGTGATTTTAATATCTAATATCTATGAAATCATTAAATGTAATACAAGAATCTTTTCAATTTTGAGCATTTGGATGTTGCTTACATATGTGAATCATAGGATATCAGCGAGTTGTGTGTAGCAATATTCTTTAACATCGGAGAGTTTTAAAAGGACAATATGCTCTTTGCGTGTACATAGTGTGGAGCAATTAGAAGATATATAATAAACAAAATTGTCACGTATTTTAGGAAGTTCATAACAGTACTATAGGTTCAATGAGTATATATGTGTATGAGTGTTACAATTTGTCTCGCAGTGTATTACAACAGATGGTAGTATAGTAAACGTTCACAGAGTAGTTTGATATGACAATAAATTTACAACATCATCGGTTCAATTGTCTTCCACGTCTGAGTCTATACGTTCCACGCATATAAGTATCATAGATTTTCAAAGAGCCTTTGATGGTTGAGATGCAGAGGTTCGAAATGTCGAAGGAGGTGAAAAACAGTCTGCGAAGGTATTTTGCAGAGAGTTGACTGATCATCCCTCGATAAGAGATTACAACAGGAATTTGCAAGATTCTTTGAACTGTATGTCCCATTGCAGACAGGAACCGTTGGCATGCAGCAACCATCGTTGGAGTTCCGTATTTTGACATCTTCGACGCATGGCTGATATAAATGAAGGCGTCGCTGCAGATTGTTACGTCGAGAATGTATGCTACTCCGTCTAACAAGATAATCAGATCAGGTTTGCAGAAAGACGTGGGCGTTGGAACACATGGCTCGACGTAAAATCTGGTATTCATTTTGCGCAATTTGTTAGCGATCAGCTTGAGGACGTATTTGTGTCTCTTGCATCTGACGTCATGAGTTAGAGCGCAATGCTGAAGAATATGTTGAAGATTTTCCGGTTGACCACACCCGCCTCTGCAGTTGATGTCCGCTCTAGGACGTCCACGCGTACTTCTCGTTTTTGTGCCCAAGAGGCCTCCACGCAGTTGAACGGCTCGTACATGCAGTTTGGGCAAGACCATTTCGGGTTTGAGAAGCCATTTGTGAGATTCAGGGCATTTTGTTGACTCAGTCAAACCGTAACCATCCGCCGATGAGTGTAGCTGTTGTGCCCAGCTTTCATGGGCTTCTTCTATTGATGTCACTATTTGCCTATGGGCCTGCATCGGAAGGTTGCAGATCCTAAGAAAAGGTGTGAAGGTTTCGGAGGACGCGATGCTGCGTATGAGCGGATTCCTGTTGTTGAGTAGTGCCTCAATTCTTTTGCACCTATGAATCGGAATCGTTGTTGAGAGATTCATAATTCCCAGGCCTCCCTTTTTGATATCCGCGTGGAAAAATGCAGTTGGAGTGTCTTTCGGGAGGTGAAGCCAGCGGCGGACAGCTGCACGAATAAGTTTGTCCATCGTTTTCAGGGTATTCTTGTGAGTGATGCTGAGAGTCAGTGAATATAGTAGACGAGGAATCAGATTGTTCTTCAGGATTCTCATTCGTTGATGAGGTTTAAGGGGGGCGCTTTTCACATTGTCTAAGTATTTGTTGAGGACGCCGACATGATCGAAGCAGCGCCTGCCCTTGTAATTGAAGGGAACACCCAGATAGGTAAATTCCTCTGTTGGCGAGATGGCTGGAATTGACAGGCAGTTGATACTGAAGACAGTAGGAGAAAGGGCAACGATTCTGCGCTGTCTGTCAGCGACTATGTTGATTGTGCGGCTTTTGTCGACGTTGATCGATAATCCCGCCAGCTCCAGCGAGGCGGCGATACAGCCGAGTTTGTTTTGAAGAGCCGCAGCATTTGGAGCTAGGATGATGAGATCATCAGCATATGCTATGTAGTGCAGAGGATGGCCATCGACGTAGATGGGGTCATGGGCTTCAAGAACATTGAGTATCTCATCCATTATTTTTTTATAAGCTTGATTCACACCGTATTCAGTACAAGTATGTTACTTTCACTAATCTATAGTCATGATGAAGGGAAGCGGTGACAGAGGGTCACCCTGTTTGACTCCTCGTGTCGGATGACAATTCACTTCGTGAAAGAGACTGTAAGAGTTGGAGTAGTAGTTTGTAAGATATTCTCTAAGCATTGGGGGCGCACCAAAACTCTCAGCCACCCTTAGAATTGTTTGATGTAAGACGCTGTCGAAAGCTTTCGAGATGTCGAGGATAGCTAACGCGCAACTTGTGTAGTTGGAGTGCGCTTCTCTCAAGATGGCGTGAAGTAGATTGGTTGCTTCGAAGCAGCCATCACGTTGCAGGAAGGCAAACTGTAGTTTTTCCATTGGGAATGATCTGGACCATCGCTTGGCGATAATCTTGTGCAGACAGCGCGTAACAACAGAAGTGATGGAAGTAGGCCGGAAGTCGGTAGGGTTATCGGGATGTGATGTCTTCGGAATGAAGGTGACCCTGGAAGCTGACAAAGGTGAAGGTAAAAAAGACGTCAGCAAAAGAGTGTTAAAATACCCAGCCAGACTAGAGGGGTTGATTTTCTGGAGGTCCCTGGCGGTTATGCGGTCGACACCTGCGGCGGATTTGACCATTTCTTTTAGTGCCCATTTGATCTCTTCAGTTGAAACTGGGGCGACCAAGTCGTTGTTAGTTGGAAGGTATTCCTGGGCCGGTCTAGTGTCTGGTAGGGCTGGGCGTGTGAAGGTGTCTATCCAAAATTCATTGAAGCCTCCTATACTGGAAGGCTGACATTTAAACGGGTTTCTCCATCTGCCATCAAGTACCGTGTTTGCAGCGTCTTTCGGCGAACGGTGGAAGAGCGTTTGCATGTGGGCATATAGAATGCGTCGCCTCTTCTTGTTGTTTAAGTTCGGTGGGAGACCGGAGACGTATCGCTGCTTGGATAGTTTCCATTTTGTAGGGAACAGTTGGTGGGCCTGCTTATCCAAAAGTTGACGTGTCTCCTCAAGAGTAATATCATTTGCATATAGTTGCAGAATAATTTGTCGAGTGGATTCAGTGTCCAGCCGCTGAGATGAATTTGCCAGTTGTGTGCTGATGGCAGCCAGGAGGTTAGCGTGTATATTGTCCATGTTGAGGCTTCTATGAAGTGTCAGATTCACCAGGGGACTTGAACCATCTTGAGTGAGTCGAGTAGTTGGCATAATTTGTCTTCGAGCTTTATGTTCAGAGGTTGCAGTGGGTGATGAGGTTCGGTTGACCGAGAAAGCGTTGACAGTATAAGTTGGGACTGGTTCGTCAATATTAATAGTATGCAGAAGTGGACGGGTCATTGTCACAGCAGTGGGAGAATATAAAATTGTTCTATCGACAGTACTTATTGCATAGTGGTACTGCGGTATTCGCATTGGTTGGGTGGATTCCTCGATTACACTGCAATCATTATTAATGACAGCCAATTGGAGGGATCGCTGTTCTTCTAGCTGAGTTGGCGTACAGGAATTCGATGAGATTGTGATAGCTGGATTTGAAGTTGCTCTGCATGGACTTATAGGAGCAGAGATTGATCTGTTGACGGTGAACGTATCAGTGAGCGAGGTAACTGGCTGAATTTGGAGATAAGACGTATTTGGAGTTAGGACTATTGTTGGCAGAGATGAGCTGAGTCTACGTCTCCATTTTAGCCTGGCTAGACGTAGTCTAACTGCATCGGCGGTGCGGTTGCCAACGGCTTCGGCGACAAGAGCGAAGAACTGTATAGGCGCAAGTAAAGGTGAATCGAGACATTTGGCCGTTGAGATCAATCGAGCATCTTCTTGAGTGGACCAGGTTTGAGGTCTTGGACGTACATACAGTGCTGATCTAATAGCATAGTTTTCATGTGATGATGCAGGTGAGGATGGCATCGAGTAGGAGTCAATGGTTGATGCGGAGTGCGACGATGATGGGACAAATGTTAACCATTTGAGTGTTTGTAGACGGCGTCTGATGGCTTAAACTGACCGATGTGGCAGATGGTCGTGTAGGTGTTGATACAGTTCAGCTTTGCTGTTGAATCGGTCGACTGCTGCATCTGCTAACATCAGTAAAGTGAGTTCTTCATTTTGGGACCAATTTCGTCGTGTTCGACAGTCGTTGAGGATGCGACCGAGAAGGACCTCATTGTATTCGGCGTGGTGGATTTGACGCAGATGCTGAGTCAAACCTCTCGGAGAAGCGAAGTTTGAAGGACAGTATATACACAGGAATCTTGGAGATACCATTGAGGATAGGGATTGATTGGACCGCATGGAGTGAGGTGATGACGGATTGGATGTGAGGGGCGAAGGATGAGCTGCTGGCAATTGGGAGATGAAGGAAGGAGAACAGGAGGCTGTTGTTTGAGGGTCAGCTTGAATCATGGCAGAGGCCATGGATTGTGATGAGGGTTGGCTTGACATAGCTGACATGACTGGAGATTGCGGTATCGCAGGCTCGAGTTTGGAGGACAACCAACGATGAACTGTTAGTTGTGCCACGGACCGTTCATAGGCCCTCACCCGTGGCTTGACAAATGGTTAAACCAAAATCAAACAAAGCAAACAAAAACGAAACAAAACAGAAATAAAAACAAACGAAAAGAAAGGTACTGTTATACGATATTCCACGTAATCACTTTGGGATTGAAGCAGAAAGAACGGAAGGAGGTGATATGAAAGAGTCCTCTTTCAAAACCAATAAGAAGGAGATGCAGCGTGAGAATGACTATCGAACAAAGGAGCGCGGAGAGAAGAGTCGAGAAATACCTAGAACAACGGAAGAGGTGAAGAAATGTGGCAGATACAACACTTCGAGAAAGGCAACGAAATGAGTATAATGAGGACGCAATGGGAGGATGTCGATAATCAAAAGTCAAAACTGTCAGAGATACGGTGTCAAAATGGCAATCAAACTACAGATCTCGATCAGAGGAGTCGAAAGATGCCAAGAACAACGGTAAAAGAGGAAGAAATGTGAAAATTACAGTGATGCGAAATAGCCAGCGAAATAGAGGTGGGGATGACGAAGTGGAGAGTGGTTACTTTTGAAGACGAAGGCTACCGAAGATGAGATGATAATAAAGCTTTCAATCGATAGAACTTGAAGAGACGAGCAGAATGAGTACAAACACGGAGGGTAAAAGTAAAAGGGTGCGGAAGTTACAGGGGTTTAAATTTGATAGGTGGGTGGGGCGGGCAGTGCAGAAAAGTCGAATCGATCACATATGTTACAGTTTAAAACTATAAACGTAAAGATGACCTCCACGACGTAAGTGAAGTTAGCATTCACTGTCATACCAGCGCTTTCAACAAATTAGATCTCCAGTACCCAAAAATAGTCCCTTGACAAATAGCGTTGCTACAGGATATTTGATCTATATGATAAATAGAAGTGGCAGTGATGATATATTCCACATGTCAATGCGATCAATTCAAATGCCAAACAAACACATGGATTAAGAATCTATTGCTAATGAAACCTTGGCAATTTTGCAGCATACGTGGCAGACAGGTCATGATTGTTACTTTGGAATCTTGCGAAATCTTATGGTTTTGCACGGGACAAATTTTGGACTGTGTCGCACACACATGGATTAAGCGCAAAACTGAAAGATTTAGAGATGAGAGCAGATTTGTATTTAAAGTGTTAACAGACGCAGAACAAAAATCAGTAAGTTAGAATATGGCAATAGCTATGATTAATGAAATAAAAGTAGTTTGCTTCGGTACTTTAGCTTCAAAATTCTGGCGTGTTCCGTCTATGCAGTAGTCGTAGATAGAAATTAAAGCAGTGTTACAAAGAGAACACTAGCACTGAAAGCTGCTCTGGGAGTTCGGATTGTCTTCTTCCAACTTCTGAGTTTCATTTTCCGCGGCTTTTGACCTTTATAATAAGGAAATAACAATGCCAACATACTTTTTCAAGGAAGAGAATGGGTTGTGAAATCCAGGCCTTGAACGGATAGAGTTCCCAGAAAACAAGCTGTCAGCATTGTTATGTGGGTATCCTGCGCGTATTAGCATGTGTTGCAAAATTATCTAACAAAGTAAACTAAAATGGATGTCCAACCTGTGTTTCTGGGTTGATCTCACCAACATTTGGAGTATGAGACTCAGAACATGCTCGACGTCTTCCACACTCTGCATTATCTGCATGGTCATGTGTAACATGCACTGTGGCTTCTGGTGCAGCATGCGGGGTAAACGCCGAAAACGTGTGGCCCTTTGTGTCAACGTACAATTTTCGTTCTGCAAGATACCTTAGATGATTCTTGTCTGATTCCGATATGGGCTTTAAATCGTCCTACATTTTTCCATAGAAAACGATGAAAATAATTACCTCAGGTGTAATATTTTTCAGAGTTTTGATACCAGGATCATCAATAATATATGTAATTACAACAGAAGCTAGGAAAAGGCAAACTGAAACAATTGGAATGATAACATTCAACAAGTCAGATGTTTCTTGGACTACCACGTTAGTTATCGTAGTGTTTGGTGTTGTAAAATCTCCGTAGCTCTCAGTTGTCATATTATTATGAACAATCTCCGAAAAACAAAACAACGCCTTTAGAGCGTGAAAGTTACTAGCGTACTACGACAAATGGCTTTGAACTAATCAGAATTAGCACACATGACAAATGTTATTTCATACACTTTCTCCTGTTTTTCTCTTTTCCAGAAAATTCTCATGGACATGTCGAGTAATGCTTTAGAGACTACAAAGTTCATAATTTAAGTGATTCCTGGGGAATATGTTGTTATAATCGATCTTCCATTTGCTTTCACGCTAGTGTTAAACAAACCGAGGATTACCGAGTGCTGGTATGAAATGTTTAGTCGTAGAGTACTTCCTGACGCATCCAGTCATGAGTTCTTGAAATCAACTTCTAGGATTAGTGGTTTGTAGGTATTCTTTGTAGCTCTTCGCGACACTTTTCTCAGGACAAAATGAACAGGGGGAAGTAAATGATGTAATTTTTGTCATATGTGCTAATTCTCAGTAGCTCGAGGTGATGAGAACTTTGAATATGAGGTGAATTTTACACGGTCTTGCTTAGTTTCAGCTTTTGTTGTGTTGTACTCTCCAAAAGCTTTACATTCACTTCATATCAGTTTATTCTGATCGAAGTAATTTTTAATTTTCAGCTTAGTTGAGGGAGTTGTGTTCTTGTACCTTTATGGTCACATATATATTTCCATTTTTGTACAAACATTGGTTTTTTATAACTGCTTTGTGTAAAGGTCATATATATGAAGTCATATTTGAATCGTTTTGTCCTTAATCCACTCTGAACATCATGTCTATCAGAAGGAACCGCTGCGGAAATTTTTTTGCCAACTCTCAGTTGAAGGAAAGATGCAGCGTGTAGCTGCAAGAGATGGTTTCACAGCATGTGCACAAACCTAACTCCTGCTGCATACAAGCTCCACTACAAAGCTCTGGCCAATTGGCTGAGCATTGACTGCTGCAGTACGACTAAGTTTCGTATGACAGAATCCAGTGCCACTCTAAGTGGGGTCCAACAGCTCCTGGACCGCAAGGGACCTCCACCACAGCAGAAGAGCGACTACCGCTCAGACGCCAATGAGGTGATCAGCGTCATCGACAAGATATTACACGTTCCTGATGGATATGTCAGGGAGTGAGCGTTCTTCAGCACAGAAGGGCACCTACCGTATTCCAGGCACTCGTGCTGCCCCTACGACACCTGATAAGCACTCCAGTGACAGCATTGGAAAGACTGCCACGAAGATGAGGCATAATAGGGTCAAAATTCCGCAGCTAAATTCAGCCAGGAATTTGCGGTTTAAGCCTCATCCACAAAGGTGGATCGCAGTCTGATACATTCGATAACAGATAGCTAGAAGGATACCAAAGAATGACGTAACGTAGTCTCCTGCAAAAGCGAGAAAAGGACACCATAGTGGCCACACTGTTCACAAAGGACGGAAAGAAACTTTCGCCACAGAGCAAGAAAGCTACGTCTAGTTAACTTGATCTCACTGACAGGTCACTCATTCTTTACAAAGTGGGAGAATCACCGGCTTCCAATCCCATGATCAGGTTCGAGCATTACCTTAAGGTGGTTAAGCGCTTTCTCAGTCAGCTACTGTAAGAGCGGTATCAGGCGGAACCATACACAGCTTATATAGAGTTTACCAAAACCTGACTCAACAGTAAATCAGCTCGTACGCATTTTCAAAGTCGTAGTAAACTCCAAAGAAGAGAGGGACGCCATTCTAAGCAAATCACAAATTCTCAAAGGACCAGGCAAATACAGCTGTGTCGACTTGTGCCTAGCAGACAGCGTCAAAAGACAGTCTTGGGTCGTAGAATTAAGCGAACGACGCCAAAACGGCTAAATACCCCTTAAGATTAAAGGTTTTCGAGTTGCCAAAGTTCGAAGTTTGATGATCCCGAAACCCCTGTGGGTAGGCCGTGGAAGCAAGAAACTTCGTTGACATTCTGCTGTACAAACGCTGGCAACCTGCTGAACTAACGGACTGAGCTGGGTAATATGACAGACGCCGGAAATTCGGATGTTATTGGTATCACAGAGACTTGGCTCACGTCTGATGACACTGGTAACGAAGTTAACCTGTCAAACTTCGAAGTGCACAGGGTGGAGTGACCAAGCTACAAAGGAGGTGGCGAAGTCATCCACTTCGAGAAATGCTTAACCGTGCGTAGCTTCGAAGCACTCGCCCATGTAAGTGAATCGTGTGAAATACACTGCAGACCTAAATGTACCGGCTAAGATATTGACCTCATTGCTATATACCGCAGTCCTGGATACAGTACAGATGATTTCTTATGTAAAAGCTAGGCTCCTGAACAGTGAAATAATGCTGTTTCGAAGTCAACGAATTCAAAACCCGGACACTTGACAGGGTAAGCCTAGCAACGCAATCTTCGGAAAACCCTTTTGATCATAAACTGCGGGAATCTAGCATTTCGCTAGCCCTACTCCAAAATGTCATCAGGTGTGCGCGCAATGACTCACAGTACTCCTCTTCAACTCTAGACCTTGTGTTCTCCTATGGTGAGGATGTGGATCTCACACAACGTCTTCCTCCTTCAGAAAGAAATTATCACGCTTTCCTCACTTTACAGTTCACAGCAGCATTATCATGGGGCCATAACCCCAGCTTGACCAAACCTTTTGAAAGCTGATATAAATGCGATCGTCTCAGCAGCCAACTCAGTGAACTGGTAAATCAACCCAGAGCGTTAAGTGGAAGCAGTTTAAAAGCCTTAACTCCTACTTAACTGAACCTTTCACCCCTGTGTCTGTCCCAGAGCTTAGGAAACATTGCCAGCTTGGATAAACCGAGAGATCCGTAAATCACTCAGACGTAAACATAAATTCTGGAACCCGCATACTACACTTGAGACTCCAGAGTTCAGAAAGTTATACAACATAGCTAGGAACAAAGCTTGTGCAGAAATCCAGCAATCAAATATGAAATTCAAAGCACATCTGGCTCAAAATGCAAAGGCACAACATTAGAAAATTTCCTCGTAATGAACTTCAGTAACAAAACATCCAATGGTGTCCAAAACCTGACTATTGACAGTGACATAATAGGAGAAGATCACGAAAAAGCAGAATCAAGGGCACGCTTCTTCTCCAGAGACATTCTACAGGAGTCGTTGCTCCCCATGGGATCAGCTGTGACTGCACCGGAGGAATACGGGATAGATTCCGTTGACGTCGACCAAGAGATTTTGCCCAACTGTCTAATGAAACTAGATGGAGGGAAATCAACGGGCCCTGATAATCTTCATCCAAGGCTTCTCAAGGAGCTATAAGCTCACATAACGGGCACATTGGGCAAGATCTATGAGCTATCTCTCCCAAATGGAGTATTACATCGTTACTGGAAAGACGCCATAGTAACCTCCATATACAAAGGATGGTCAAGACAAAGCCCTTCAAATTACAGGCCTATTAGTCTCAGCAGCACTTTAATCAAGACACTGGAAAGAATCATCAACTAACGCATCATGGCATATCTGGAAAGCAACAATTTGTTTTCCAGAGCACAGCGTGGCTTCCGAGTAAACTTCTCATGCCTGTCAAATCTTCTCACTGCAAGAGAAAGTTGGGTCAAATTAAGAAACAACAGAAGACATATTGACGTCGTCTTCATTGACTTCAGCGAAACCTTCGATAAATTTGCTCAAAACGGACTACTCATGAAGTTGGAAAGTCTTGGTATCAAAGGAAGCTTACTAAAATGGATGAGGGAATTCCTCATGGATGGGAGGCAGAGGGTTAGAATCAGGTCGAAACTATCCTCCTGGACAGCAGTGCGTAGCGGAGTGTCACAAGGCACAACAATCGGACCTCTCATATTTATTTTGCATATTAATCAGTTATCCATGCTCACCGATTCTCCTATATGCAGATGACTTAAGAATTTGGAGGCAGCTCAAGAGCGACAGTGATGGCTCACGTTGAAAGAAGACCTCAATAAATAATCACAGTGGTACAGAGAATGGGTGCACTCGATCAATGTAGCGAACTGCGAAACCGTACCCGTCAGGCACGCAAGCATCAGTTCCTACTGACTAGAATGAATAACACTTTCATCAGTTCAGCTTCGGTTGGACTTAATTGTCATGGTTAGCCACGATTTAGAAACTACAGCGCACTGCCATGCGAAGGCTGCACGTAGTTTCAGATCCTTATCAGCGATTTTCAGAGCCTTCACTAGAAACACCAGAGATATGTTCACCTCCTCATAAAAACTTCTCTGGTGAGGTCAAGACTGCAAAATTGTATCTAGGTAGCCAGTCCTAGTCTCGCATATTCTAGAAAGGGTTCAGAGGAAGACATCATGTATGGTTCTCGACATGGCTAACCTATCATACTAGGGTAGAATACACAGTCTAAATCTCCCATCCCTATCATGCCGCAGGCAGAGAGGAGATTTACTTGCAATATTTCATATTTTAAATAATGATTACGAACCTAAACTATCCTTTATTTTTCTTACCACCAGGTCTCAACACCTTAGAGAAGAGGACAAGAGAGTGCAAAAAAGAATGAAGAAATCATAATTATGTAGAGTACTGGTCATCACAGAGAATCAAAAACTCTTGGAACCGACCTCCAGAAAATGTGGTGTCTGCAACTTAAACAGATTTATTCAACTGGCGTTCAGAAAACCACAGAAATTTACTGGAAAGAGATTAACATAGACAAAAAGCCTTCTAACCTCAAACAATAAACCTACAATCTGAAATCTGGATTTGTTATACTACGCTAGTAACTTTCACGCTCTAAAGGCGTTGTTTTGTTTTTCGGAGATTGTTCATAATAATATGACAACTGAGAGCTACGGAGATTTTACAACACCAAACACTACGATAACTAACGTGGTAGTCCAAGAAACATCTGACTTGTTGAATGTTATCATTCCAATTGTTTCAGTTTGCCTTTTCCTAGCTTCTGTTGTAATTACATATATTATTGATGATCCTGGTATCAAAACTCTGAAAAATATTACACCTGAGGTAATTATTTTCATCGTTTTCTATGGAAAAATGTAGGACGATTTAAAGCCCATATCGGAATCAGACAAGAATCATCTAAGGTATCTTGCAGAACGAAAATTGTACGTTGACACAAAGGGCCACACGTTTTCGGCGTTTACCCCGCATGCTGCACCAGAAGCCACAGTGCATGTTACACATGACCATGCAGATAATGCAGAGTGTGGAAGACGTCGAGCATGTTCTGAGTCTCATACTCCAAATGTTGGTGAGATCAACTCAGAAACACAGGTTGGACATCCATTTTAGTTTACTTTGTTAGATAATTTTGCAACACATGCTAATACGCGCAGGATACCCACATAACAATGCTGACAGCTTGTTTTCTGGGAACTCTATCCGTTCAAGGCCTGGATTTCACAACCCATTCTCTTCCTTGAAAAAGTATGTTGGCATTGTTATTTCCTTATTATAAAGGTCAAAAGCCACGGAAAATGAAACTCAGAAGTTGGAAGAAGACAATCCGAACTCCCAGAGCAGCTTTCAGTGCTAGTGTTCTCTTTGTAACACTGCTTTAATTTCTATCTACGACTACTGCATAGACGGAACACGCCAGAATTTTGAAGCTAAAGTACCGAAGCAAACTACTTTTATTTCATTAATCATAGCTATTGCCATATTCTAACTTACTGATTTTTGTTCTGCGTCTGTTAACACTTTAAATACAAATCTGCTCTCATCTCTAAATCTTTCAGTTTTGCGCTTAATCCATGTGTGTGCGACACAGTCCAAAATTTGTCCCGTGCAAAACCATAAGATTTCGCAAGATTCCAAAGTAACAATCATGACCTGTCTGCCACGTATGCTGCAAAATTGCCAAGGTTTCATTAGCAATAGATTCTTAATCCATGTGTTTGTTTGGCATTTGAATTGATCGCATTGACATGTGGAATATATCATCACTGCCACTTCTATTTATCATATAGATCAAATATCCTGTAGCAACGCTATTTGTCAAGGGACTATTTTTGGGTACTGGAGATCTAATTTGTTGAAAGCGCTGGTATGACAGTGAATGCTAACTTCACTTACGTTGTGGAGGTCATCTTTACGTTTATAGTTTTAAACTGTAACATATGTGATCGATTCGACTTTTCTGCACTGCCCGCCCCACCCACCTATCAAATTTAAACCCCTGTAACTTCCGCACCCTTTTACTTTTACCCTCCGTGTTTGTACTCATTCTGCTCGTCTCTTCAAGTTCTATCGATTGAAAGCTTTATTATCATCTCATCTTCGGTAGCCTTCGTCTTCAAAAGTAACCACTCTCCACTTCGTCATCCCCACCTCTATTTCGCTGGCTATTTCGCATCACTGTAATTTTCACATTTCTTCCTCTTTTACCGTTGTTCTTGGCATCTTTCGACTCCTCTGATCGAGATCTGTAGTTTGATTGCCATTTTGACACCGTATCTCTGACAGTTTTGACTTTTGATTATCGACATCCTCCCATTGCGTCCTCATTATACTCATTTCGTTGCCTTTCTCGAAGTGTTGTATCTGCCACATTTCTTCACCTCTTCCGTTGTTCTAGGTATTTCTCGACTCTTCTCTCCGCGCTCCTTTGTTCGATAGTCATTCTCACGCTGCATCTCCTTCTTATTGGTTTTGAAAGAGGACTCTTTCATATCACCTCCTTCCGTTCTTTCTGCTTCAATCCCAAAGTGATTACGTGGAATATCGTATAACAGTACCTTTCTTTTCGTTTGTTTTTATTTCTGTTTTGTTTCGTTTTTGTTTGCTTTGTTTGATTTTGGTTTAACCATTTGTCAAGCCACGGGTGAGGGCCTATGAACGGTCCGTGGCACAACTAACAGTTCATCGTTGGTTGTCCTCCAAACTCGAGCCTGCGATACCGCAATCTCCAGTCATGTCAGCTATGTCAAGCCAACCCTCATCACAATCCATGGCCTCTGCCATACACAGCTTATATAGAGTTTACCAAAACCTGACTCAACAGTAAATCAGCTCGTACGCATTTTCAAAGTCGTAGTAAACTCCAAAGAAGAGAGGGACGCCATTCTAAGCAAATCACAAATTCTCAAAGGACCAGGCAAATACAGCTGTGTCGACTTGTGCCTAGCAGACAGCGTCAAAAGACAGTCTTGGGTCGTAGAATTAAGCGAACGACGCCAAAACGGCTAAATACCCCTTAAGATTAAAGGTTTTCGAGTTGCCAAAGTTCGAAGTTTGATGATCCCGAAACCCCTGTGGGCAGGCCGTGGAAGCAAGAAACTTCGTTGACATTCTGCTGTACAAACGCTGGCAACCTGCTGAACTAACGGACTGAGCTGGGTAATATGACAGACGCCGGAAATTCGGATGTTATTGGTATCACAGAGACTTGGCTCACGTCTGATGACACTGGTAACGAAGTTAACCTGTCAAACTTCGAAGTGCACAGGGTGGAGTGACCAAGCTACAAAGGAGGTGGCGAAGTCATCCACTTCGAGAAATGCTTAACCGTGCGTAGCTTCGAAGCACTCGCCCATGTAAGTGAATCGTGTGAAATACACTGCAGACCTAAATGTACCGGCTAAGATATTGACCTCATTGCTATATACCGCAGTCCTGGATACAGTACAGATGATTTCTTATGTAAAAGCTAGGCTCCTGAACAGTGAAATAATGCTGTTTCGAAGTCAACGAATTCAAAACCCGGACACTTGACAGGGTAAGCCTAGCAACGCAATCTTCGGAAGACCCTTTTGATCATAAACTGCGGGAATCTAGCATTTCGCTAGCCCTACTCCAAAATGTCATCAGGTGTGCGCGCAATGACTCACAGTACTCCTCTTCAACTCTAGACCTTGTGTTCTCCTATGGTGAGGATGTGGATCTCACACAACGTCTTCCTCCTTCAGAAAGAAATTATCACGCTTTCCTCACTTTACAGTTCACAGCAGCATTATCATGGGGCCATAACCCCAGCTTGACCAAACCTTTTGAAAGCTGATATAAATGCGATCGTCTCAGCAGCCAACTCAGTGAACTGGTAAATCAACCCAGAGCGTTAAGTGGAAGCAGTTTAAAAGCCTTAACTCCTACTTAACTGAACCTTTCACCCCTGTGTCTGTCCCAGAGCTTAGGAAACATTGCCAGCTTGGATAAACCGAGAGATCCGTAAATCACTCAGACGTAAACATAAATTCTGGAACCCGCATACTACACTTGAGACTCCAGAGTTCAGAAAGTTATACAACATAGCTAGGAACAAAGCTTGTGCAGAAATCCAGCAGTCAAATATGAAATTCAAAGCACATCTGGCTCAAAATGCAAAGGCACAACATTAGAAAATTTCCTCGTAATGAACTTCAGTAACAAAACATCCAATGGTGTCCAAAACCTGACTATTGACAGTGACATAATAGGAGAAGATCACGAAAAAGCAGAATCAAGGGCACGCTTCTTCTCCAGAGACATTCTACAGGAGTCGTTGCTCCCCATGGGATCAGCTGTGACTGCACCGGAGGAATACGGGATAGATTCCGTTGACGTCGACCAAGAGATTTTGCCCAACTGTCTAATGAAACTAGATGGAGGGAGATCAACGGGCCCTGATAATCTTCATCCAAGGCTTCTCAAGGAGCTATAAGCTCACATAACGGGCACATTGGGCAAGATCTATGAGCTATCTCTCCCAAATGGAGTATTACATCGTTACTGGAAAGACGCCATAGTAACCTCCATATACAAAGGATGGTCAAGACAAAGCCCTTCAAATTACAGGCCTATTAGTCTCAGTAGCACTTTAATCAAGACACTGGAAAGAATCATCAACTAACGCATCATGGCATATCTGGAAAGCAACAATTTGTTTTCCAGAGCACAGCGTGGCTTCCGAGTAAACTTCTCATGCCTGTCAAATCTTCTCACTGCAAGAGAAAGTTGGGTCAAATTAAGAAACAACAGAAGACATATTGACGTCGTCTTCATTGACTTCAGCGAAACTTTCGATAAATTTGCTCAAAACGGACTACTCATGAAGTTGGAAAGTCTTGGTATCAAAGGAAGCTTACTAAAATGGATGAGGGAATTCCTCATGGATGGGAGGCAGAGGGTTAGAATCAGGTCGAAACTATCCTCCTGGACAGCAGTGCGTAGCGGAGTGTCACAAGGCACAACAATCGGACCTCTCATATTTATTTTGCATATTAATCAGTTATCCATGCTCACCGATTCTCCTATATGCAGATGACTTAAGAATTTGGAGGCAGCTCAAGAGCGACAGTGATGGCTCACGTTGAAAGAAGACCTCAATAAATAATCACAGTGGTACAGAGAATGGGTGCACTCGATCAATGTAGCGAACTGCGAAACCGTACCCGTCAGGCACGCAAGCATCAGTTCCTACTGACTAGAATGAATAACACTTTCATCAGTTCAGCTTCGGTTGGACTTAATTGTCATGGTTAGCCACGATTTAGAAACTACAGCGCACTGCCATGCGAAGGCTGCACGTAGTTTCAGATCCTTATCAGCGATTTTCAGAGCCTTCACTAGAAACACCAGAGATATGTTCACCTCCTCATAAAAACTTCTCTGGTGAGGTCAAGACTGCAAAATTGTATCTAGGTAGCCAGTCCTAGTCTCGCATATTCTAGAAAGGGTTCAGAGGAAGACATCATGTATGGTTCTCGACATGGCTAACCTATCATACTAGGGAAGAATACACAGTCTAAATCTCCCATCCCTATCATGCCGCAGGCAGAGAGGAGATTTAATTGCAATATTTCATATTTTAAATAATGATTACGAACCTAAACTATCCTTTATTTTTCTTACCACCAGGTCTCAACACCTTAGAGAAGAGGACAAGAGAGTGCAAAAAAGAATGAAGAAATCATAATTATGTAGAGTACTGGTCATCACAGAGAATCAAAAACTCTTGGAACCGACCTCCAGAAAATGTGGTGTCTGCAACTTAAACAGATTTATTCAACTGGCGTTCAGAAAACCACAGAAATTTACTGGAAAGAGATTAACATAGACAAAAAGCCTTCTAACCTCAAACAATAAACCTACAATCTGAAATCTGGATTTGTTATACTAGGCTAGTAACTTTCACGCTCTAAAGGCGTTGTTTTGTTTTTCGGAGATTGTTCATAATAATATGACAACTGAGAGCTACGGAGATTTTACAACACCAAACACTACGATAACTAACGTGGTAGTCCAAGAAACATCTGACTTGTTGAATGTTATCATTCCAATTGTTTCAGTTTGCCTTTTCCTAGCTTCTGTTGTAATTACATATATTATTGATGATCCTGGTATCAAAACTCTGAAAAATATTACACCTGAGGTAATTATTTTCACCGTTTTCTATGGAAAAATGTAGGACGATTTAAAGCCCATATCGGAATCAGACAAGAATCATCTAAGGTATCTTGCAGAACGAAAATTGTACGTTGACACAAAGGGCCACACGTTTTCGGCGTTTACCCCGCATGCTGCACCAGAAGCCACAGTGCATGTTACACATGACCATGCAGATAATGCAGAGTGTGGAAGACGTCGAGCATGTTCTGAGTCTCATACTCCAAATGTTGGTGAGATCAACTCAGAAACACAGGTTGGACATCCATTTTAGTTTACTTTGTTAGATAATTTTGCAACACATGCTAATACGCGCAGGATACCCACATAACAATGCTGACAGCTTGTTTTCTGGGAACTCTATCCGTTCAAGGCCTGGATTTCACAACCCATTCTCTTCCTTGAAAAAGTATGTTGGCATTGTTATTTTCTTATTATAAAGGTCAAAAGCCACGGAAAATGAAACTCAGAAGTTGGAAGAAGACAATCCGAACTCCCAGAGCGGCTTTCAGTGCTAGTGTTCTCTTTGTAACACTGCTTTAATTTCTATCTACGACTACTGCATAGACGGAACACGCCAGAATTTTGAAGCTAAAGTACCGAAGCAAACTACTTTTATTTCATTAATCATAGCTATTGCCATATTCTAACTTACTGATTTTTGTTCTGCGTCTGTTAACACTTTAAATACAAATCTGCTCTCATCTCTAAATCTTTCAGTTTTGCGCTTAATCCATGTGTGTGCGACACAGTCCAAAATTTGTCCCGTGCAAAACCATAAGATTTCGCAAGATTCCAAAGTAACAATCATGACCTGTCTGCCACGTATGCTGCAAAATTGCCAAGGTTTCATTAGCAATAGATTCTTAATCCATGTGTTTGTTTGGCATTTGAATTGATCGCATTGACATGTGGAATATATCATCACTGCCACTTCTATTTATCATATAGATCAAATATCCTGTAGCAACGCTATTTGTCAAGGGACTATTTTTGGGTACTGGAGATCTAATTTGTTGAAAGCGCTGGTATGACAGTGAATGCTAACTTCACTTACGTCGTGGAGGTCACCTTTACGTTTATAGTTTTAAACTGTAACATATGTGATCGATTCGACTTTTCTGCACTGCCCGCCCCACCCACCTATCAAATTTAAACCCCTGTAACTTCCGCACCCTTTTACTTTTACCCTCCGTGTTTGTACTCATTCTGCTCGTCTCTTCAAGTTCTATCGATTGAAAGCTTTATTATCATCTCATCTTCGGTAGCCTTCGTCTTCAAAAGTAACCACTCTCCACTTCGTCATCCCCACCTCTATTTCGCTGGCTATTTCGCATCACTGTAATTTTCACATTTCTTCCTCTTTTACCGTTGTTCTTGGCATCTTTCGACTCCTCTGATCGAGATCTGTAGTTTGATTGCCATTTTGACACCGTATCTCTGACAGTTTTGACTTTTGATTATCGACATCCTCCCATTGCGTCCTCATTATACTCATTTCGTTGCCTTTCTCGAAGTGTTGTATCTGCCACATTTCTTCACCTCTTCCGTTGTTCTAGGTATTTCTCGACTCTTCTCTCCGCGCTCCTTTGTTCGATAGTCATTCTCACGCTGCATCTCCTTCTTATTGGTTTTGAAAGAGGACTCTTTCATATCACCTCCTTCCGTTCTTTCTGCTTCAATCCCAAAGTGATTACGTGGAATATCGTATAACAGTACCTTTCTTTTCGTTTGTTTTTATTTCTGTTTTGTTTCGTTTTTGTTTGCTTTGTTTGATTTTGGTTTAACCATTTGTCAAGCCACGGGTGAGGGCCTATGAACGGTCCGTGGCACAACTAACAGTTCATCGTTGGTTGTCCTCCAAACTCGAGCCTGCGATACCGCAATCTCCAGTCATGTCAGCTATGTCAAGCCAACCCTCATCACAATCCATGGCCTCTGCCATACACAGCTTATATAGAGTTTACCAAAACCTGACTCAACAGTAAATCAGCTCGTACGCATTTTCAAAGTCGTAGTAAACTCCAAAGAAGAGAGGGACGCCATTCTAAGCAAATCACAAATTCTCAAAGGACCAGGCAAATACAGCTGTGTCGACTTGTGCCTAGCAGACAGCGTCAAAAGACAGTCTTGGGTCGTAGAATTAAGCGAACGACGCCAAAACGGCTAAATACCCCTTAAGATTAAAGGTTTTCGAGTTGCCAAAGTTCGAAGTTTGATGATCCCGAAACCCCTGTGGGCAGGCCGTGGAAGCAAGAAACTTCGTTGACATTCTGCTGTACAAACGCTGGCAACCTGCTGAACTAACGGACTGAGCTGGGTAATATGACAGACGCCGGAAATTCGGATGTTATTGGTATCACAGAGACTTGGCTCACGTCTGATGACACTGGTAACGAAGTTAACCTGTCAAACTTCGAAGTGCACAGGGTGGAGTGACCAAGCTACAAAGGAGGTGGCGAAGTCATCCACTTCGAGAAATGCTTAACCGTGCGTAGCTTCGAAGCACTCGCCCATGTAAGTGAATCGTGTGAAATACACTGCAGACCTAAATGTACCGGCTAAGATATTGACCTCATTGCTATATACCGCAGTCCTGGATACAGTACAGATGATTTCTTATGTAAAAGCTAGGCTCCTGAACAGTGAAATAATGCTGTTTCGAAGTCAACGAATTCAAAACCCGGACACTTGACAGGGTAAGCCTAGCAACGCAATCTTCGGAAAACCCTTTTGATCATAAACTGCGGGAATCTAGCATTTCGCTAGCCCTACTCCAAAATGTCATCAGGTGTGCGCGCAATGACTCACAGTACTCCTCTTCAACTCTAGACCTTGTGTTCTCCTATGGTGAGGATGTGGATCTCACACAACGTCTTCCTCCTTCAGAAAGAAATTATCACGCTTTGCTCACTTTACAGTTCACAGCAGCAGTATCATGGGGCCATAACCCCAGCTTGACCAAACCTTTTGAAAGCTGATATAAATGCGATCGTCTCAGCAGCCAACTCAGTGAACTGGTAAATCAACCCAGAGCGTTAAGTGGAAGCAGTTTAAAAGCCTTAACTCCTACTTAACTGAACCTTTCACCCCTGTGTCTGTCCCAGAGCTTAGGAAACATTGCCAGCTTGGATAAACCGAGAGATCCGTAAATCACTCAGACGTAAACATAAATTCTGGAACCCGCATACTACACTTGAGACTCCAGAGTTCAGAAAGTTATACAACATAGCTAGGAACAAAGCTTGTGCAGAAATCCAGCAATCAAATATGAAATTCAAAGCACATCTGGCTCAAAATGCAAAGGCACAACATTAGAAAATTTCCTCGTAATGAACTTCAGTAACAAAACATCCAATGGTGTCCAAAACCTGACTATTGACAGTGACATAATAGGAGAAGATCACGAAAAAGCAGAATCAAGGGCACGCTTCTTCTCCAGAGACATTCTACAGGAGTCGTTGCTCCCCATGGGATCAGCTGTGACTGCACCGGAGGAATACGGGATAGATTCCGTTGACGTCGACCAAGAGATTTTGCCCAACTGTCTAATGAAACTAGATGGAGGGAGATCAACGGGCCCTGATAATCTTCATCCAAGGCTTCTCAAGGAGCTATGAGCTCACATAACGGGCACATTGGGCAAGATCTATGAGCTATCTCTCCCAAATGGAGTATTACATCGTTACTGGAAAGACGCCATAGTAACCTCCATATACAAAGGATGGTCAAGACAAAGCCCTTCAAATTACAGGCCTATTAGTCTCAGCAGCACTTTAATCAAGACACTGGAAAGAATCATCAACTAACGCATCATGGCATATCTGGAAAGCAACAATTTGTTTTCCAGAGCACAGCGTGGCTTCCGAGTAAACTTCTCATGCCTGTCAAATCTTCTCACTGCAAGAGAAAGTTGGGTCAAATTAAGAAACAACAGAAGACATATTGACGTCGTCTTCATTGACTTCAGCGAAACCTTCGATAAATTTGCTCAAAACGGACTACTCATGAAGTTGGAAAGTCTTGGTATCAAAGGAAGCTTACTAAAATGGATGACGGAATTCCTCATGGATGGGAGGCAGAGGGTTAGAATCAGGTCGAAACTATCCTCCTGGACAGCAGTGCGTAGCGGAGTGTCACAAGGCACAACAATCGGACCTCTCATATTTATTTTGCATATTAATCAGTTATCTATGCTCACCGATTCTCCTATATGCAGATGACTTAAGAATTTGGAGGCAGCTCAAGAGCGACAGTGATGGCTCACGTTGAAAGAAGACCTCAATAAATAATCACAGTGGTACAGAGAATGGGTGCACTCGATCAATGTAGCGAACTGCGAAACCGTACCCGTCAGGCACGCAAGCATCAGTTCCTACTAACTAGAATGAATAACACTTTCATCAGTTCAGCTTCGGTTGGACTTAATTGTCATGGTTAGCCACGATTTAGAAACTACAGCGCACTGCCATGCGAAGGCTGCACGTAGTTTCAGATCCTTATCAGCGATTCTCAGAGCCTTCACTAGAAACACCAGAGATATGTTCACCTCCTCATAAAAACTTCTCTGGTGAGGTCAAGACTGCAAAATTGTATCTAGGTAGCCAGTCCTAGTCTCGCATATTCTAGAAAGGGTTCAGAGGAAGACATCATGTATGGTTCTCGACATGGCTAACCTATCATACTAGGGAAGAATACACAGTCTAAATCTCCCATCCCTATCATGCCGCAGGCAGAGAGGAGATTTAATTGCAATATTTCATATTTTAAATAATGATTACGAACCTAAACTATCCTTTATTTTTCTTACCACCAGGTCTCAACACCTTAGAGAAGAGGACAAGAGAGTGCAAAAAAGAATGAAGAAATCATAATTATGTAGAGTACTGGTCATCACAGAGAATCAAAAACTCTTGGAACCGACCTCCAGAAAATGTGGTGTCTGCAACTTAAACAGATTAATTCAACTGGCGTTCAGAAAACCACAGAAATTTACTGGAAAGAGATTAACATAGACAAAAAGCCTTCTAACCTCAAACAATAAACCTACAATCTGAAATCTGGATTTGTTATACTAGGCTAGTAACTTTCACGCTCTAAAGGCGTTGTTTTGTTTTTCGGAGATTGTTCATAATAATATGACAACTGAGAGCTACGGAGATTTTACAACACCAAACACTACGATAACTAACGTGGTAGTCCAAGAAACATCTGACTTGTTGAATGTTATCATTCCAATTGTTTCAGTTTGCCTTTTCCTAGCTTCTGTTGTAATTACATATATTATTGATGATCCTGGTATCAAAACTCTGAAAAATATTACACCTGAGGTAATTATTTTCATCGTTTTCTATGGAAAAATGTAGGACGATTTAAAGCCCATATCGGAATCAGACAAGAATCATCTAAGGTATCTTGCAGAACGAAAATTGTACGTTGACACAAAGGGCCACACGTTTTCGGCGTTTACCCCGCATGCTGCACCAGAAGCCACAGTGCATGTTACACATGACCATGCAGATAATGCAGAGTGTGGAAGACGTCGAGCATGTTCTGAGTCTCATACTCCAAATGTTGGTGAGATCAACTCAGAAACACAGGTTGGACATCCATTTTAGTTTACTTTGTTAGATAATTTTGCAACACATGCTAATACGCGCAGGATACCCACATAACAATGCTGACAGCTTGTTTTCTGGGAACTCTATCCGTTCAAGGCCTGGATTTCACAACCCATTCTCTTCCTTGAAAAAGTATGTTGGCATTGTTATTTTCTTATTATAAAGGTCAAAAGCCACGGAAAATGAAACTCAGAAGTTGGAAGAAGACAATCCGAACTCCCAGAGCGGCTTTCAGTGCTAGTGTTCTCTTTGTAACACTGCTTTAATTTCTATCTACGACTACTGCATAGACGGAACACGCCAGAATTTTGAAGCTAAAGTACCGAAGCAAACTACTTTTATTTCATTAATCATAGCTATTGCCATATTCTAACTTACTGATTTTTGTTCTGCGTCTGTTAACACTTTAAATACAAATCTGCTCTCATCTCTAAATCTTTCAGTTTTGCGCTTAATCCATGTGTGTGCGACACAGTCCAAAATTTGTCCCGTGCAAAACCATAAGATTTCGCAAGATTCCAAAGTAACAATCATGACCTGTCTGCCACGTATGCTGCAAAATTGCCAAGGTTTCATTAGCAATAGATTCTTAATCCATGTGTTTGTTTGGCATTTGAATTGATCGCATTGACATGTGGAATATATCATCACTGCCACTTCTATTTATCATATAGATCAAATATCCTGTAGCAACGCTATTTGTCAAGGGACTATTTTTGGGTACTGGAGATCTAATTTGTTGAAAGCGCTGGTATGACAGTGAATGCTAACTTCACTTACGTCGTGGAGGTCATCTTTACGTTTATAGTTTTAAACTGTAACATATGTGATCGATTCGACTTTTCTGCACTGCCCGCCCCACCCACCTATCAAATTTAAACCCCTGTAACTTCCGCACCCTTTTACTTTTACCCTCCGTGTTTGTACTCATTCTGCTCGTCTCTTCAAGTTCTATCGATTGAAAGCTTTATTATCATCTCATCTTCGGTAGCCTTCGTCTTCAAAAGTAACCACTCTCCACTTCGTCATCCCCACCTCTATTTCGCTGGCTATTTCGCATCACTGTAATTTTCACATTTCTTCCTCTTTTACCGTTGTTCTTGGCATCTTTCGACTCCTCTGATCGAGATCTGTAGTTTGATTGCCATTTTGACACCGTATCTCTGACAGTTTTGACTTTTGATTATCGACATCCTCCCATTGCGTCCTCATTATACTCATTTCGTTGCCTTTCTCGAAGTGTTGTATCTGCCACATTTCTTCACCTCTTCCGTTGTTCTAGGTATTTCTCGACTCTTCTCTCCGCGCTCCTTTGTTCGATAGTCATTCTCACGCTGCATCTCCTTCTTATTGGTTTTGAAAGAGGACTCTTTCATATCACCTCCTTCCGTTCTTTCTGCTTCAATCCCAAAGTGATTACGTGGAATATCGTATAACAGTACCTTTCTTTTCGTTTGTTTTTATTTCTGTTTTGTTTCGTTTTTGTTTGCTTTGTTTGATTTTGGTTTAACCATTTGTCAAGCCACGGGTGAGGGCCTATGAACGGTCCGTGGCACAACTAACAGTTCATCGTTGGTTGTCCTCCAAACTCGAGCCTGCGATACCGCAATCTCCAGTCATGTCAGCTATGTCAAGCCAACCCTCATCACAATCCATGGCCTCTGCCATGATTCAAGCTGACCCTCAAACAACAGCCTCCTGTTCTCCTTCCTTCATCTCCCAATTGCCAGCAGCTCATCCTTCGCCCCTCACATCCAATCCGTCATCACCTCACTCCATGCGGTCCAATCAATCCCTATCCTCAATGGTATCTCCAAGATTCCTGTGTATATACTGTCCTTCAAACTTCGCTTCTCCGAGAATTTTGAAGCTAAAGTACCGAAGCAAACTACTTTTATTTCATTAATCATAGCTATTGCCATATTCTAACTTACTGATTTTTGTTCTGCGTCTGTTAACACTTTAAATACAAATCTGCTCTCATCTCTAAATCTTTCAGTTTTGCGCTTAATCCATGTGTGTGCGACACAGTCCAAAATTTGTCCCGTGCAAAACCATAAGATTTCGCAAGATTCCAAAGTAACAATCATGACCTGTCTGCCACGTATGCTGCAAAATTGCCAAGGTTTCATTAGCAATAGATTCTTAATCCATGTGTTTGTTTGGCATTTGAATTGATCGCATTGACATGTGGAATATATCATCACTGCCACTTCTATTTATCATATAGATCAAATATCCTGTAGCAACGCTATTTGTCAAGGGACTATTTTTGGGTACTGGAGATCTAATTTGTTGAAAGCGCTGGTATGACAGTGAATGCTAACTTCACTTACGTCGTGGAGGTCATCTTTACGTTTATAGTTTTAAACTGTAACATATGTGATCGATTCGACTTTTCTGCACATATTTTATAAATAACAAGATTAAGTTAGCCAGATATCACAGAAGTAATATCACTATTTTATAGGCTGTCATATCTAGTGATGTAAATGAGTATCCTGTTAATTAGCGATCATGAAGATCTCAATTATCCATTGTTGGTAGGTTTACCTTATAAAGTCACGCACTTCACATCTAAGTTGTCTATTGAATATTTCCTAGAAAATTCACAATCCGGGGAATCACTAGTTATACTACATGATTTTTAACTTTATTCCTTTGAGTTCCAAGTGGACAACAGGGCTTGAAACTTAGAGCTTTGAAGTTTCGGTAGCAGTGGTGTTATTCTTTTTTACGGGTTAGAGCCGCTAGCCTCACGCCCTTCCTTCTCTCTTTATCAGGCCTACTACCAGCTAGACGAGGTTCAGGAGTGCGTTGGTCTAGATTTGAACCGACCTTACATGATGGCCACACTAAGTGCACTGCTACATAAGAGGGTGATATACATATACGAGTAAGTAAATGCTACTGTAAAAAGTACATTGAGTTATCAACTTTCTTGAGGACTGCCGAATAAAATGTTTATGTTTTCATCTAGAATACTTGGTGCAAGGTATTGCTTTCTGGGAATTACTTATATCTCATAGTTTATTAAGCTGAATAGTGCAAAACAAATTTTTATCTTGAGAGTCACATTTTTGCTTTAAAAATTAAGATGGAGTATTTGCATCATATCATCCAACACATAAATATTACATTATTATGGACGTGGAAATATACAGAGCTGAAAAATTGAAAATGAGAAAGAAGCTTGAAATATATTTGTACTGCTTTTTAGGAAGTTTAAGACAAATAGAGTCAGGGTCCTGTCTCCACTTAGCTGGTTCGAAACAATGTCTACTAAGATTTCAAGCCATTCATTCGTGTGATTAATGGGGCGCTTTTGCACATCTCAATGCAGCATCAAATCTGACTTAACATAATAATCTTTATTTTACATCATTTATTCAAAAAGTGAGGATAACTCCTTTTTTAAACAGTATCGATGCCAGTGAGTGGTGATTGGTTTGGAAGTCTTTGAAACGCGTGTAGAATTTAGGCCGTTGCAGTGTTAAGGAAGGATGGTCGAGTGAACCGGTTTATTGATTATCGTCACGAGAAGTACGTTAGGCATAGAGAAGCAGTGTTCATATCAAGCCGTCATATAGTGGTCATTTGCAATCTAGCCGAGATTTTATTGGATGAAAATCCCAACTAGATGGACTCCATTATTCAGCATCATCATTTTAGAAACTACAAATATGCAGGGTGTTTCCAAAAGCTTTCAGGGATCTCAATTTGTAAAAGTGATTTACATTACAACTTTGAGAAGCAAATGTGTAGACACTGGCCGCCGAGTAATAGGGGTTGGGTACGGTATTAGTTAAATATATGCTTTTTGAAGCTGTAATGTTATCATTGCGGAAGCATAGACTTATCAATGCAGTCTCGTCGAAAACGTCGTAGGTGACATAAATGTGAAACGATTTGAGATAAATCGCGCGTGTACCAAGTTATAGGTGTCTGATGAGTTGTGGGGATGCGGTCAATCCATCGACGCCCTAAATAAGACTTGGCTTGCCCTCTAGGGTTCAGTTTGTTTAGACGCATATGCAGTGTACATAGTAAGAAGGCACCCAGTGTCCTTGGTGCAACCAGATAACACTCTGACGTTGTCCACTGCGTAGTTTTCTAATGAGTAACGAAATGAATTTAGTTCAAAATTATTGAAAGTTTGGCCTACATATCTAAAACACAAGTGTATTCTCCTAACAGTGCGAAATCGTCTTCCGAACGAATATGCGATATTTTTTCTGTTTCATGGACTTCCGGTCCTTCACTTCATCGAATTGGCTAGTTTGCCAAGAAATGTAAAATGCCAATAGGACTCGTGCCGTTGGAGGAGTAAGTAGGCTCTATGGCTTCGCCAACTTCCCTGTTTATTGTTTCATATAATCCCGAGAGCTATTGACTGACATACCGTCTACCATAAGCTCCGTCTTCTTTACACTTTACTCGCTGTTAGTACTAGGATTGCCCCAAGCATCTTTTGATTGTTTCTGAAAGCATCTGCTTGTTGAATCACTTTTGCAAATTGTGAATACTGCTATGTTTAGTTTAAGTTACTTGCGGATACTATTGTATAAGCCACTCACCGGATTCAAGTAACAGATTTCTCAACCAGATCTGAGCATATTGGTGGTTATGATTGTGGCAGTTCTGTGACTGTTGGCGGCTGTTTGAACATTTTGGGCTACCATATTCCATATATATTCCATTTACTCATTACTTGGGGTCTCAATTTCATGCTGATACTGTCGAACCCGGATATTTATGTCCTACAGTTTTCACATAAGGGCATGTATTCTGAGTTGGTGAGCTAAAGGCTTATTTAGTGCATTTCCCTAGCATTGGCCAGATGGTTTCCGAAAATCAGGATTCATTGATATTAAGACAAAACATGAAAGTTATTTGATCTGCATCAGAGAACAAACGGAAATCTTATATGTAAATAACGATATGAGGAATATTCGCTGTAACCGGAAGACAACTCTCCAGAACCATTTCGATTTTAACACAGGCGGTATTAAAAGTCAAGGATTTATTGATCAACCAAGTATAAGCCAATATAGAAAGTTAATTACACAGTAGCTTGGCCATGTGATTCACAGTCGGTTACCATCAATACACTGAAAACGTCTACAAATAACGTCAGTATAATATACATTGATGCTTCTGATCGTATTGTTCCGGTCTTGGGTCAACGAGGAAACGTCTAAGCCGCGTCAGGGATTGTTGCCTCCAACGAACAGGAAACTGGTTCGAATAAACAAGTTCATTGAATGTTCACTAACGTTGACAGCAAGCTTAGATAAGAAGAACAGATTTTAAGTGTTTTCGCATCCAGGAACAACTTCATGGAGTTACATCTAGTCGTAGTAGAAGGAGGATCGTATGCAAGAGAAAGGTGAGTTATCTCTATAGTGAACAAATAAATACAACGAATAAATAAATAAATGATAAGTCGGCAGTGATTTTATAAACCTGGTCGATTGCCGGGCCTTTAAGTGAGATGTTTGGAGCCTTCATTGACGAACGCTTTGTGATGTTTGTAAAGACTAACATACTGACTTGGTTGTGAAACTACGAGCGAAGCGTGTCTTTTGATTCTTTTTGTAATACAATCAAAGTCTGTTTACTTTAACTGAAGAGAATTCACCCGTAGTTTATTGCTTTGCACCGAAACCGATGTTCACTGATACATTTAGGTCAAGGTTTTAAAGTTCTTAAGCGAATTCATCACTGAGTTTGGGAATCTGATACCCATTTTCCCTCTTTTGACTTTTTATGATGTTACTTCGACGTAAAAGCAGACCGGATAACCTGAGATGTCTTAGATCGGGCTACAATTTCTTGGTAAAGGTTGATAATTCTTGGAGGAGATTTACAAATTCTTTACTCTTGTTGTCTGTTGCATTTCAAAAGCTACCTATCACGTAATCCCGTAATCTTGATCTGTTTAAATATTGTCTACTGATATTCTAAAGCGTTACTGAATATGCATAACAGAAATGACGAACTTCGTATATGTTATTGCAAATATGATGATGTCTCACAACGATGATTAGAGTTGAAATAGTCCTACAGGATTTTCGGGAACGAATTATTCCTAATAGAATTATTTCTGATGAACACAGTGAACTGTGTAGATATGGTTCCATACAAGCAAAATATCAGTTAAATATGATACTCAATAATTGCCAGAATTACTGTTGTCAAAGGATAAAACTTGCAAAAATGCTTATCAAAATTCCTACGAGTTATTCTGTGTTTAAGTGTGAATAAATAGTAGCTATGTGTCGAGAATAATTACTAAATATTTATGACTATCGGAAAGCAAAACAGGTGTCAAATGATAACATGAACATCCTACATGATGTAACAAGACCTAACAAGGTGTTTGTTCCTCTGCATCGTTTCTGCCGGATCAGTTTTATTTGGTATGTAAAACATGGTGGATAGGGTGGGTGCAGGTAATCAGACCTCTTGATAAAAATGAAGTTGGAACTGTACAACCACCTGCTTATATTACGTTTTTCAGAGGAATACTGAGAATAGGTAAATAAAGACGTTGAGATAGATACTCTTTTTGTTAAATTGAAATGAAGCATTCAAACGACAAATTTTGGCAGATGACATCATTTTGTGGTTTCTTTCAGTCACGGTACAACCAGAATGGTTTAAAATAATAGTGTATTTAACAGTCAGTTACATGAAATAAAGGTGAATATTAGTAACTAATCTTATTTCGATAGGATAACGAAGTTTGAAATCTGTTGTTTTCTGCACATATGCTTTGGGGTGCACGTGATTGATCCGAAATGCTTCCATCACCATTAATAACCTTGAATTAAAGTTATGCGAAATAGTCAAGAGACACTCATCAATATTGATCTGATGTCTAGACGTTAAAAGATATTTCGTGATGGATGATGCTGGACTTTTATTCAAACTAAGTGCATATGACTTCTTTGTGAAACTTGATAACTACTTGTAGCTGACTAATTATGAAATATTTTTATAATGTTAATCATGGTAGTAATAACGGGATTGTAGAGAAACTGTGAAATGATACCATCCCGCAAAATTTGTCTTCTCATTGCGCAATGAAATCAAAATATTTAGGGCTGTGTTCATTTTGTTGGAATACTGGATAATAATTTACTGTCCTCAATCATTTTGGTTCTTGTGGAGATTTAATATTTTAGTCATTTATTGAAAATTTATTGAGTGCTGAAATTAAATTAAGACTTCTGCGTCCTTTATTGTTGGTGTGCAGAAGCAAAATGTCATAATCTCCCATTTCTGGAATTTTTCTTTCGTATTATGTGGTATATCAACAATCATTTGAATACTCTACATTTTTTAGGTATTTGTAGAATCTGACTTTTTTTTTTTTTGTTTACGTCATATGAATAGGTGGATCAGGATTTGTGTTGTGTGTGTATGTCGATAAGTAATGAAAGCTATGATAATGAATTAATATGATAAAGACATTAGAATTCCACAAGCAGAATTATCGCATATTTTGTTTAATACCATGTAATGTGTAGAGAAACTGGTAAGTAACCGTGTAGTAATAGGTGGTTTGGTATTCAACACCTAGATGATCTTTGATCACGTAATGATAGAGACAGAACGACTACCATGAAATAATGATGCTTTATTAGATGCACACAAGATTTATATATATGTATAAAGAGGTCTATTTGAACGCAGGAAAACGATTCTATTCTGGAAGAATTACTGTATTAGTATACAGCGTTCGCCGCTAATTGATCATTTTTACATAGTATTTGAACAAAATTTTTAGTAACGCCTACTTACTGAAATGGAAATTAGATAAATTTAAAAATGTTCAAGTGTTGTTTCTCAGGGATTTTTGATTGGTTACAGGATTTCATCATGAGCTGACATCGATTAGAGAAGCATTGGAAAATGCCTTTCATCTGACTGAAATCTTCCTACCATAATGATGAAAAATTCATATTTAAATGGTAAGAGTTTTGTGACTGACTGCTTTTATTTTTAAGGAAACGGAGTTTCATTCTATCTACTCTATATAAGTTGCAGCGAACTTATTATATGGTCGCTTATAAAAGCTGCTAGAGACTAGCGCCAAGTAAACTTCAAATGCGTCCATTGAAATGAATAAAAATGTTCTGCTTAACATGAATTAGTTAGAAATCCGGGTATTATTTCATTTTAATAAATGTCAAGTAAATCAATAGTGTAGCAGGACTAGTAATTCTATTTTTCAATTATACTCTCATATAACTTTTAATCAGATTTTGTTAGCGTTGTCACACTACATCCTTATGCATAAAACAGAGACTGTCAGTGTCTTATTAAACTCATCACATGTTACACAGCTATTTATTTGTTAATTTGAAGATTGAAGTATAACCCAGTGATTGTCACTTCAGAAACATCCATATATTATTATTATTATTATTATCGTGAGTTTGCAGAAGTTGAAATTCAGGGGCTAATGGATCAGGTTCCTGTGGCTTTATGGTCTTCGAGCTCGCCTTGTAATCAGAAGGTTGTGGTTTCGAACCCCGGTGGGTGCGTACTGATGAAAAGTCCTAAACTAGAATGGAGGAAACAGTTGTCCAGTACTCCCAGGTTTCCCAATGCTTCTCTAACCGATGTCATGATGAAATCCCGTAACCAATCAGCTTTCTTTGTCCATTTTTAACACTTAATGTATTAAAATATCACTTCAGGCTAAGCTGGCGATGTGGCAATCAGATTAACACTTATGGTCACCTTCTTATACATTTGAATTACAATATTCAAACATAGTAGATTTAAATTCTGAACTAAAACCCACAGGTTAGTAATCATGTGTATAGTGCGCAGCTATAATGCAGTAAATTTTGAGTAACAAGTCATGAAACTATAAATAATGAATAAGAAGCAAATGTATGCAACTGGCTAATAACAGTGACACTAGTATAATGCATCAACATGCGCGCTGTGTCCCCGTTCACTTTACACCAATTCTCACTCCTGCTTTGATAGTTCAACGACTGCTTACACAAGACGATATGTTTATAAAAGCGGTGATAAAGGACATTGGAACAGAGCTTCCTTATGGAGCTAGTAAGGCGTATATAGTGTGTCACTAGATGGCATCTATCAGTAGATAAATTGAGATTAAGATCAGATAGCCACTTACTATGCGTTTATCAGCTGTAGTTATAACTATCTTGACGATTTTTTCCTACAGTGTATTTTCTTTTAAAAGATCTAACTTAAAAATCATCTTCAAGTAACCTGACTACAACCAAATATTCAATGAGATTAGCTGTTTGCTGTACAATTCCAATCAATTGAACGCTTTTATTCAAAATCCATATAGACTACAAACGTTCATCCAACTTATCATAAAATCTTGCCTTACTGGTTTAATTAAGGTTTAAGCTACCAATCATTCATATCCTACTGGTACAAATTTATTATATTCAAATTTTATCTGAGCCATTACGCATATGTATAATGGGCTACTAAAGTTCAAGTATCACTGATGGCTTGATATGCAAACTTTTAATATTTCACTGTACATTTTTGGGGCATCATTCCACATGAACGAGGAAGGTATGAATAATTATTTTCTCAAAACACCTAGTCACGATAGAGTTTATATATATATATAATATTGACCACTGTGTTTAAATCTATACAAATCCTTTCAAGGGCAGTGAAGCTAGGACTCAAAATCTTCAGGTTTAAATTAACCACACCAATCAATATTCAGATTGTTATACAATAATTTGTACACAGGCTTTAAGGCGGGAAAATAACAAGTTTTACATAATAATAATAACTTTCAGCAATGAGACAAATGATTTTACTATTCTTAAGTTTTACATTTAATGAACGCCAACAATGATATTCATCTCAATCAATTAACATCTTAACCTTAAATAATCTAACTTTGACTGAATTTCGTGCTTTTTACCATTTTTTAACTTCACAATCCGGTGAATAATCTTCAATAAATCTAACTATATCAAAGTATAAATAACTGTGAGTCCATAATGAATAATTTTGGATTTGCATACTTTTAGGTTATCTAACAAGCATATGAATTTAAAGGAGAAAATGTCACATGACAGACTCTTTTGAACGTGTAGACTAAATTCAATAAAAAAAGAGGTCAAGAGTAGTGTGCAGCGCAGACAAAAAATATGTGACCTTGAGTAAAAAACTACTTTTTATCGACTAAACAGCCAAAATTGTAAAGCGGATCGAATGTGCTTGCCTGACAAAGTAGAATAGATCAAGAAGAACCAATGCAAGAAAATTCCTTAATTCATTATGGACTTTCCCGTTGATATATTGGACCGAAGTGTTCGGCATCAGTCGACATGTCGGCTCCTGGTGCGGTTGATTCGACGATGTTTGAGAATTTAATTTGAGGTAACTTGATGAATAATGACTGACAGTGGAATTCAGGATGCGTATTTCGTCCTACTTGGGACTCATCACTGGATGCACCTGCATTTCCAAGTGAGCATTGATGTTCCAGGTGAGGCTCGGACCTAATACCCTCGTGGCCCAGGTGGTCTAGTACATGACACCTAGGCGCTTGAAACAATGGGTACTGGGTCCCAGCCTCACCGGGTACACCATCACTAACTGGGAAATGCAGGTACATTCAGTGATGAGTCC
Organism: Trichobilharzia szidati; assembly: GCA_944472155.2. Lineage (NCBI taxonomy): Eukaryota > Metazoa > Platyhelminthes > Trematoda > Strigeidida > Schistosomatidae > Trichobilharzia > Trichobilharzia szidati. Next base: position 90,420,332 of record OX235273.1, read on the forward strand.
CAAATAGAACGAAATACACATCCTGGATTCCACTGTCAGTCACCGGCCACCGAATCACTACAAGAAATTTCTTTCTTTCGAAGTTACATCCTTTGAGATGGACGGTTGAAATGAATTGCTTTATCTTTTTTGGAGACATTTGCAGTGCTAACTTCAAATCGGAGGAATGGAATTCATTCGTTCTATGGACTTTGTTTAGTTACTCTGCTATCTACAAAAGTATGATTTTTATCACACAGAGAATTGTACAATGTACTCTCATAAAAGTCTGCTGATAAAGGTATGGCAAATGATGAAACAAACAGAGAATAGTATTAGTGGATAGAACTATGAGAACTTCTCACCTGAGTTAAAATTAAAAAGAGTGATAGATGAATAAGCATTCTGGAAAAAACAACTGAAGTTGAACAGAAGTTGCAAACACAATTAAAAGTTAGAGGGATTCAAGGAGTGTAGGTAATTAAACAGCATAGTGTATGAAATTATTTTAAAACTGGCCTTGCGAATTTTCCCGTAGATATCAATGTGTAAAATTGTATGAATTGATTTTATTTAGCAATGATATTTGTCAATTAAATGTTATTTAGAATGATTTAAAGAAAATAATTCTTTATCATGAATCTTTATTTACAAATTTATTGAATGTTTCACTTAATAATAAATGTTAGGTCAACATATTTAACATAGATCTATCATCCATCACATAATTATCAACTTCCTGTCCTAGTATTATACACTCATCGATTACATACATCAGTTCGCACGTGTTACACACTTAGATCTTTTGATTAATTTGAACAAATCAAGAAGAATGATATTTGTAGAATTTAAAAGAGCTCTATTTGTTTCATAGTATTCCTTCAGCTGCTGGTAGCCTAAAGACTACACCAGTTATCATATATGAATGTAAGTATATAAAATAATTCAAAAGTAATTTAACCTTAGGGGCTGAACTCATTATGAAGACTTTCAGTTTGATAATTTGTTGTTTTTTTGATGTAATAACTTACTTTTACTCTCGAAATGCACTCAGTCCTGTATATATTGTAAAACTATTCTTGTCCTATTAATTCATCAACTTTCAGCACACACACATATAAATAAGCCATTTATATTTGATTGTCAACACTGACTATCTTGCATTCGTGCCTCTTTTTCATTTGTGTGAACAATTATCAAAAACCTTTCTTGATGAAATAATTCTGAAGTATGTTATGTATTTATATTCATTTGTAACAACTTACGTAATTTTAAGGCTATCAACAGATGAAGAAAACTTGTGAAGTGAGGTGCGCACTTTTTGCTGGATATGTTTTTGATATGATTATTATCTTGGATGGCTTAATAAAATATCGCGTTTTACTTATTATTGAACTCTAAGAGGAAGTCTTTAGAATATCTTCAATGAAAGACATATACTAACAAATTATGCGTTCGTGGTTCAGTGGTAGAAAGCTCGCCAACCATCCAAAGGGTCTAGGACTCGATTCTCGGACGACGCAATCCTAAAAATCTCCAGGCCCGCATCACGAGGATGCCTGGCAACAGCACTACTGAAAGCATCTGTTCCCTTGAGAAGTATACGTTTTGGTACATGTCCAGATAATCGAAGATATGTCCCTCTTTCTGTTCCACCAATGTAACTACTACACAGATGCATGTAAATTTGTATGTAGGTTTTAAGGTGGACGTCGCAAGATGCCCTCAATTTATCAGTAGGCAGAAGAGTTCAATTCTCGTCAAGTTTACCGAAGCAATCTCCATCAAGCGACCGAAACTCGATTTATGTGCTCAGAAAGAAGCCATTATCAGTCTTTCCTTGCCCTGGTAACTGGATGTTTTCATTATCTCTTTCATTTGACTGCGTAACGCTGAGAATTCAATTTTGTATGAATATTATTGTTTGAAATAAAGTGATTATTATTATTACCATTGCATGAATACACTGGCATTTTGTTTAAACTTGAACTCTCTGAGTAAGAATGTTAAAATTGCTTCTGTACATAAACTTAATAATATCTTCAGGTTGTAAACAGCTGATGAGAAGCCAACTAAATAGATGATGGTACTATATTATTCTGCGCACTGGTGCTCCTACTTTATTCATATTCAGATTGTCATGTTTAATTCAAATAACCGTTAATGTTTTTTCCCATATATGGCTACTATGAAAGTCCTTGTATTATCTGCAGTATGATTGTTTCTGAGGGTGAAATACAGTAGAGAGTGAAATTATGGTGATCAACAGTAACAAATCTTATAGAATATTGTACATGTCCATGTATTCTTGTAAGCTTCGTTCTGTTAATGACTCCAAATCAATAAAACCACTGATGGTTGACATACTTCAAAATGTAACCCACTTTATTCATGAATAAAAGGAAGCTTTAAAAGAAAATTTAAGGGGGGGGTTGGATGGTAGAGGTGATATATGAAATTCAGGTGATAATTTCAGTATTCAAATGACATTCATTTGCATAATTTTTCAACTTGTCCATCATGAATGTGAAAACAAGATAAAGCTTAACTTAAAATACCTGTCACAGATCAGAAGAAGGAGGATATAAAAAGTCAAAGTTTCACACTTAAGCGCTGATCTGTTAACTTTCATATTTTACTGATAATAAAGATTAGGCTTTCACTATTCGATTGAAATGACACGTATTCAACAAATTTTCTGCTTACTCATTGTTTTAAAGATATTTCTAATATCGATGTCATGTCACTCATTAAACAAATGACAAGTGATTATAAAGTTATTAAAGCCATTTAGTTCTTCTTATTTTTTAAGTAAGTAAGTAGCTTTCAGGAAGCTGTATTATATCAGTATGCATGCATACTGGTAAATAAAGCTTGCGGTGATGGGACTACTTAAAACAGAACAGTAAACATAAGTGAAAGAAGTACAGTGTAGGTGAAATAATGGTGAATGAAAGAGAATTATATATTATCATCTCATAGGAATTTGAAAGATCTATAACGTAGTTACGAATCCAAAGATATGCCATGCAGAATTTTGATAATTTATTTATAACCTTTGTAAGTAAACATGTTAAGTCCCCTTATGATGCACAGACTAAAAGTTAACGAACTCATAGATTTAACAACAGATAAGTAGTAATGTTAATCCAACGTAATCACACTTTATCTAGTTTTCAGTCTCAATGTGTACTAAATACTGTTTTGAATAACACATACACCAGAAAAAGATTAGTATTCAGAACTATCTTTACTTCCTTATTGCAAATTCATCTATAGCACTTTTATTCTAAAATTTTCACTATGTGAAGACAATTCTACCTATAGCTCCGGTTCTTTCCCATAAGACAAAGAACATTTTCTTTTAACATGAAGAAAAATAAAGTTGGTGACTATAGAGTATTCCACCTGTGATCCAACTTCAGTTTTAAATTTGACCTGTCGATAAGAGTTGTCAAAAATTTCCAGGATTTCACTTAGCTCAGTATTTTTGTCAATAAGGATGAAGATATCGTCCGTATATCGCTTGGTCAAAGTTATAAATAATGTAACAAAAAAAGTGAGGAAATCCTGATGGATAGCACAAAAGTCGGTAAAATAATTAAATCTACGCAAACGTAGATACTGAAAACGAAAGCGAAAAACAAGGTAGATAGGAGGAAAAGATTCCATCATTATTGCACTAAAATTAGTAAGTGATGATGTAAGAAATTTTAGTGATGATAAGGGTTGCTTACAGTGAAAGCAGAAGAAAACTTGAAGATGATGATAGTTCTTCTTACCTCAGTCTCTATCAAGAACTGATCATAATCGCCGTGCGCAACACTTTAATTATAGAGCAGTATAACACAAACATAGTCTCTAAATAAACTACTGCACTCTACTATTCATATTTGTCAGTAAATACATCGTCCTTTGTAGTTACTTCCCGTTTAGTTTAGTTCTCTAAGCCATGTTACTTTCAACAGTTAAGTTTCAATTGAAAATATTTCATCGTATTGATTAGTTCATATTTCATTCTAACCTCAATTTGTAACCCATCACTGAGTGATTTCTATCTCAGGTCAAGTTGAATGGTCAACAGCCATATAAACCTTCTTATCTTTGTCACATACCTAGTGTTCACAGTCAGAAATATCTTAATATGAGGAAATATAATGGATATACTTTGCTCGTTCGATTAATTGTGCATAACGACATGATAATTAATGAGAGAATGTGATTCGAATGTTAGCTGGAAGAATTCCAAAGTGATCCCTTTCTTAGCTCTATTATTACTACAACGAGTAGTCATCAAAACGAATTATTTATTCCTCCAGTAAGCTGACTGTTTTAAAGCCATGAAGTAAATCGATAAAAATTCAGTGGAGATTTATGACTGACTTAGAAGAGGACTTTTCAAACATTTCGAATGGAATTGGAACCCGCCTTTTACACATGGCCGAAGCTATGGGAATTCGAGAGAACAATCCTAGTCTTCGCATACATCTTTGTTTCTCCCTTGCTTGCCTAGGTCATTTCTAATTAAAACCCTCCCACATTTTCTTGTTGTACATTTCCTTAGTGTTTTAATGATATTTATTTAAACTCTGATTATCTGTCCACTTCACCCTTAGTGTAACGTAACTTTTAGGACTTGACCTAATTTATTTACTGAATTGTTTACATATACACATATCACTCACCACCTTTGTTATTCTTATCGCCACCTTCCTAAACCTTATAATCATTACTTTGTTATCATTATAATCATCGTTATTAACGACGTTCAAAACATTTACCACATTATCATTATCATTATCTGTTCCACAAACTCATCGCCATTGGTTGAAATTTTTATATATAAATACATGTAAATGAGAGTAAAGCTTGAAGAAGATCTAATTGATAACAATAATGTTTGCTTATATGTCTTATTCTAATATTCAGTAATATTCCGAAAATTGTGAAGCAAATTAATTTGAGAGTGTAGATAAACACCCGATAATAGCAGTGGATAACAACTGTGTTGCATGACAAATTAGCAAACATTGGAAAAATTGAAACTAGCTGACTTTAATCTAGCTTTCTAACTACGAGACTTGAAGGCACTTAACTAACATATCCGATGAATTTTTCGTACTACTGAGAAGCTTTAAATTAGTACTAAACCGCTATGCAATACTCAGTAGTTTAGAAATAATCCTTTATTTGCCTTAATTCTGTGCTAATTACTGCAAACATGTTTTCATAACACTTCTACAGATTTTTTCAGTATTATAAATGTAAATAAAACACTGAAATAATGTCGTATAAATTGACTATGACCTTGACATTAATGTGATAACTAGTTTTTTTTGAATAAATTAATACTTCTCTAACTCTTATTTAAACAAACAGCTGTCTATCACTAACAATGGTATGACTTTCGACGAAGGAACTAAAAAATATCAATGAAAATTAGCATCTGCGGCATACCACACAATGACAAACATGCACAAACATTCAAACGCACAAACACCTTATTCTTCCAGATTCCTTCCTTTAAAAACTCATACCAGCCAGTAGCATATATATAATCGATAAGAAGTTACTTTAAAGACTTCAGTGATCCGATCACTATATCTTTAATCAGCTGAATGGTAAAGGAGTATGTATCAGATTAAATGAATCTTAAAAATCGATGATATGACACTAGTTATTTTCAAATGAATATATAAAATTACCTCATTACATCGAAAAATTCCAAACAAACACTGTATTTCCGTTGACGAAGTAAAGTAAATAAAATCATATTGGAGTGCTCAGCATAAATATTTCTTATATTTCATGAGATTTCTTTAAAGACAATTAATCTGGAAACTTGGAACCATATGAAGTTGAACAATTCACCGAAGGAGTAGACTGCTAACTCACTTCAGTGCATCAGTTGTTTTTAGATCTTCCAAACTGAATGACCTATGCATAACTCTTCTTTTGTTGTTATATGCAAAACAATCAGCCATAAACTCAATTTTGTAATCAATAAGCTTACTGAATAAGATCAGATTTATCAATCACAGGAGAAAATTCAATGTAGACAAAAAGTCAGATATGAGGCCAATAAGAATGTAAATGAACATAACTGTATGGGGACAACACATCATTGCTGGCGTCATCAGATCGAATGGTTATTCGAATTTTGTAGCATTTCTACAAACCCACGTGGCATTTATGATATATATATATATATATATAATGGTCAAGAATGCTTCACAGACGAGCCATTCATTGAATCGATGTCCTAGTGTAGTTGTAGCCTATTTCAAATCAAGCTGGTAAAATACTTTAAGGTACATATAGAATGATTAAGAGTAATTTATTTTCGTCCTATTTCACCTAAAAGGAGTTTATGAACTAGCAAATTAGCTCATCTTTTCCACCATAGACCATCTATTCAACAATAATTATTACACAACAGCTTCAGTAGGAACTAGCTAACATTCGAAGAACTCCATAGTTAAATAAGAATGATTCTATGGTACCACGCGCTCTTCAGGATCATGATTACAGTCACAGAGGTGAAAAATCCCCTGTTTTTAAATTAAAGTGATTCTATCTTGTGGCGGCCGAAAAACATATCAAATTATACGTTCACTGAAAAATAAGGAATCCAATGAAAATCGTGGTTGTTATGTGAGATTGAAAAGGACACAACCTTGGACCGCGCGCAACGGACGAATCTGTTCCCCTCTCTCCAGCTGCTCGCTTATCACATCTGCCGACCAACTCTGCCTCGCACTGATCGACACATCCACATTAAGATATTTTGCTCCAATCTGCTTTTCTCTACGCAGGAGCTCTCCGACGGTCGGCATCTCTAAGGTGTAGTTGAGGATTTGCATAATCAAGAAAAGGACAATTTCATCCCTATTATTTTGTACGTCTATATTTTGAGTATTTTGTGACTATTATAGTTTTTTCAAATAACACCATGTTTTTTTGTGTATACTAACTTAAGTGAACTGAATACCTTATATATACATACATGTTAGTATTGCTTCTGTCCTTTTTAATTGCGCGTATTAACATACTTAATCGCTAGGTCCACTACAACCTAACACGCTGCTGGTGGCTAAACCCAGATATCAGTAGTACTCTTTATCTAACAATAATATAGTTAATATTAATAGATTTATTCTCAACATATTTATATACAGTACAGATTATTCAGCTTGGTTTTATGTACTCCTTATACAGATTCTTCAAGTGAAACGGTAGTCTACAATATTTCATCCAAAGGGGCTTGGCTCTGACCCCTGACGTATTTGTCCCTCCAAAACAGACCAAGCAGCAAGTTGAAAGCTATTCAAAAATGCACATGAATACAGACTGATCTTCAAGAAAGTAAATAGTTGGTTGAAACAAAGTATAACTAAGTAAATTTGATAAATTGTACTGTGTGAAAAAATTACGTAGCCTAATGTTTTAAGCAAGCAACACACTCAGAAACTCAACTTATAACCATATCTATAGCCACTGTTATATACCAGTCCCAACATCTGATAGGGATACGTGACCTGAGCTCACCGTATGCTCATAATTCTCACCAATATCTTTGCATTCATATTTTTTGTGGCTTTTTATTAAGCCACTGAACTTTAGATAATGAAATCGGCTTATAGAATATAGGAGGGACAAGCAACTGTGTCGAAGTAAAATCTTGATGGAACAGAAAAGACGACAGAAGAGGGCAATTATTTTCTAAAGAAAACTTCCTGACTTAGTATTTGGTCCGGAAATTCATGTCAACTGAAAAGATTATGATATGAGTTCTGAGGATTTCCCAATTCGGAGACCAGTACACAATTTGAGTTCACACCCCATACTTTAGATTCTTTAGGACATTAAATCGAAAACAATTTGTATGAATGCACAGAAATGTGATTTGTTTCTCATTTTATTGTTTATTTCAAGTATACGTGGAATTTTCCGAAGATGGATTATTTCTATACCCTCTTTCAAAATGTAATTTTTCGATTTAGAACTATACTACTTATAAAATTAAGTAGACACTAGAATTTAAAAAATATATTGGTTAAAATAATGAAGAATACACTTTTGTCACACAAAGTATGTTAATATTCTCCTAAATTTTTATAACCGTTCAAAAGTCAGCTTCGATGGATTGGACATACATAAACATACATTCAACTTTGTATTATGCACACACTCGGGAACAGAGAAATATCAAATAACGAAATAGTATATTTGCATATCCAATCATCTCAAGACCTCAATATCTAGAATACTTAACAGCTCGATTTAGAGCATCTGGTGCAAACAGGTCACAAAGCCAGCGTAGAAGAATCCTTCTCCATAATATACTGGATGCCTAAAAAATTACCAAAATCATCGAAGCACCGCATGCTCCAAACAGTAGAGGCTATTGCAATTCGCCTCAAACAACCAGTGCTCTGTGTTCAAAAGAA
>OX235273.1:90429258-90461711 GCA_944472155.2 Trichobilharzia szidati
TGCTGTATAATAGGCTACTAAAGTTCAAGTATCACTGATGACTTCATTTGCAAACTTTTAACATTTCACTGTACATTTTTTGGGCATTATTCCACATGAACGAGGAAGCTTTGAATAATTATTTTCTCAAAACACCTAGTCACGATAGAATTTATATATATATATATATATAACATTGACCACTGTGTTTAAATCTATACAAATCCTTTCAAGGGCAGTGAAGCTAGGATTCAAAATCTTTAGGTTTAAATTAACCACACCAATCAACATTCGGATTGTTATACAATATTTTCAAAAGAAAGGATACTGAACAAAGAGTACTCTTTTCGATAAATTCATCATCAGGTTCTACAATTATATATACATTATAGTGAGTGAATGAAATAATGTTATGAACGACTTTTTTTTATTCCTTCACGTTTCTGTAGCTGTATTTATTTTTACAGGATGGGGTTGCAAGCCTCATGCCCAACCTTTCCTCTTTACCAGCTTTATTTCTGGCTTAGTGAGGTAAAGGAGTGCGTTGACCGGGGATCGAACCCCAGACCATGTGCATGGTCGGCGAGCGTCCTAACCGCTATACCACCGACGCATCGAACCAATGATATTTACAGATTACAGCTGAACAGCATCAACATAAAATAAGCTGAATGTCAGAAGAATTATGAAAGATAATAGTACAAATTCATGAGTTTATAGTGTCTACTGAGGGCCAGGGCAGTAGTAGTGGCTGGCTGGACTTGCTTCTTTTGCACACAGAGCACTGGTTGTTTGAGACGAATTGCAATAGCCTCTGCTGTTTGCAGCATGCGGTGCTTCGACGATTTTGGTAGTTTGTTAGGCACCCAGTATATGATAGAGAAGGATTCTTCTACGCTGGCTTTGTGACCGGTTTGCACCAGATGGTCTAATATCGAGCTGTTAATAGTTTTAACTATACCTTTACTTAGCCATAGTGGGATATGTTCTCGAGCACGAAAAATCAAGTTCCTAGAGCAACGGCCAATGTAACTCGCTCCACAAGCGCAGTTAAATTGATAGATACAATTTGAAGTGGTTAGTCGAGGTACTTCATCTTTCAGTCGAGGTAGCACCATCGGTCGTGTAAAGAATAATACGTGTAGTTCGCCAGCATTAAAAGTTCTTTGAACTGATTTTCTTAATTTCTTCGTAATTATCTCGCTTGGTATATCGCCCATGAATTGTAGTCGTATATATAAAGGCTTCTTGTTTACAGACGGTGAGTAGTCCTTTTCCGCTTTCTTTGTCATGTGTTTCTTGATAAATTTGTCGGGATAGCCATTTTCAATCAAAGTTTCATATACAATGCTTCAATTGCTTCTTCTGAGCATATAGCTCTAACTCTGTGGCTAAGGGTCTTCACCAAATTCCTTTTGTATTTGACGGGAACGAAGCTATGAAAGTGTGTATATTGTCCCGTCCAAGTACTTTTTCTATGTAAATTTCTTTTTATGCCATCACCCGGTTTTCTTGTAGGTAGGACATCCAGGAAGACAATTCTGTTTTGGGATTCCTCTTCGCATGTGAATTTCATAGCAGAATGTACTTAATTGAATTCAGTAATTATTGTGCTTCCAACAGAACCATTATCATAAAGAATGAAGGTTTCATCCATATATCGGCAATAAAATGAGAGCTTACTGATAAGTTTGTTCAGAGGTCCATTTTCTAGCTTACTTAGAAAGAAATCAGCAAGAATTTGTACACAGGCTTTAAGGCGGGAAAATAAGATGATTTATATAATAATAATAACTTTCGGCAATGAGACAGATGATTTTACTATTCTTAAGTTTTACATTTAATGAACGCCAACAATGATATTCATCTCAATCAATTAACATCTTAACCTTAAATAATCTAACTTTGACTGAATTTCGTGCTTTTTACCATTTTTAACTTCACAATCCGGTGAATAATTTTCAATAAATCTAACTATATCAAAGTATAAATAACTGTGAGTCCATAATGAATACATTTTGAACTTGCATACTTTTTAGGTTATCTAACAAGCATATGAATTTAAAGGAGAAAATGTCACATGACAGACTCTTTTGAACGTGTAGACTAAATTCAATAAAGAAAGAGGTCAAGAGTAGTGTGCAGCGCAGACAAAAAATATGTGACCTTGAGTAAAACTACTTTTTATCGACTAAACAGCCAAAATTGTAAAGCGGATCGAATGTGCTTGCCTGAATAGCTTAATTGTTATAGTGATAGGAGCCGATTTACTTACAAAAGATAGAAAGGTTATTGATAGAACAAGATAAACAGAGCCATGAATTTAATACAAAAACGATAATATTAGGTGTCCCTGAAACAGACTATTGTTCGTTGAACACTCAAATCAAAACTCTGAGCAAGCCGTCTATTAACTTTGAGACTTTCTGGTGCAAATATTCGGCAACATGATTTTTTTTAAACACCGGAATTTCTATCATTGTATGTGTGTATGTATGCATGTGAAATGAACCTAAATCGAGTATTGCCTCAAGAACAACAAGTTAGTTTATTTCCTCGATAAGTATAACTCTAGTTCGCGTAGTGGGAGGACGCAGATGAGTATAAACACGAATGTTACATCAGTAACCCAATAAATAAGTGGTATTTTCCTTGAAAACGTGAGAAATTAAGTAGCCAGGACTGTTATCTAACCTTCTGCTTTCGTAATTCCATTTAAAACCCAGGATTTTCGAGAAAAATTGACCACCAGTCCTCCCTATTTTGAAGTTTCTAAGCTGATAAATTGTATCCTTCAATATTGCATACTTTATCATCTACTGTCGCATTTATAATCACTGAATGTCAGGCTAATTAGTTAATTCACATATTGGGCATAATATCCTTTTCTACAAATACATTTCAGCTTCCTCATTTAAGTTCCACACTGTATATTTTGCACTGACAAAGTAGAATAGGTTAAGAAGAACAAATACAAGAAAATTCCTTAATTCATTATGAACTTTCCCGTTGATATATTGGACCGAAGTGTTCGGCCTCAGTCGACATGTCGGCTCGTTGTGCGGTTGATTCGACGATGTTTTAGGATTTAATTTGAGGCAACTTGATGGATAATGACTGACAGTGGAATCCAGGATGCGTATTTCGTCCTATTTGGGACTCATCATCTAGATGTACCTGCAATTCCCAGTGAGTGATGGTTTTCCCGGTGAGGCTCGGACCTAATACCCTCGTGGCCCAGGTGGTCTAGTACACGACACCTTGGCGTCTGAAACAATGGGTACTGGGTCCCAGCCTCACCGGGAACACCATCACTCACTGGGAAATGCAGGTACATCCGGGTGATGAGTCCCAAATAGGACGAAATACGCATCCTGGATTCCACTGTCAGTCACCGTCCACCGAATCTCTACAAGGAATTTCTTTCTTTCGAAGTTACATCCTTTGTGATGAACGGTTTAAATGAATTGCTTTATCTTTTTTGGAGGCATCTGCAGTGCTGACTTCAAATCGGAGGAATGGAATTCATTCGTTCTATGGATTTTGTTTAGTTACTCTGCTATCTACAAAGGTATGATTTCTATCACACAGAGAATTGTACAACGTACTCTCATAAAAGTCTGCTGATAAAGGTATGGCAAATGATGAAACAAACAAAGAACGGTATAAGTGGATAGAACTATGAGAACTTCTCACTGGTTTAAAATTAAAAAGAGTGACAAATGATTAATCATTCTGGAAAGAAACAACTGAAGTTAAACAGAAGTTGCAAACACAATGAAAAGTTAGAGAGTTTCAAGGAGTGCAGATAACTAAACAGCATAGTGTATGAAATTATTTTAAAACTGGCCTTTCGAATTTTCCCGTAGATATTGATGTATAAAATTGTATGAATTGATTTTATTTAGCAATGATATTTGTCAATTAAATGTGATTTAGAATGATTTAAAGAAAATAATTCTTTATCATGAATCTTTATTTACAAATTTATTGAATGTTTCACTTAATAATAAATGTTAGGTCAACATATTTAACATAGATCTCTCATCCATCAGACAAATTATCAACTTCCTGTCCTAGTATTATACACCGATCGATTACATACATCAGTTCGTACGTATTACACACTTAGATCTTTTGATCAATTTGAACAAATCAAGAAGAATGATATTTGTAGAATTTAAAAGAGCTCTATTTGTTTCATAGCATTCCTTCAGCTGCTGGTAGCCTAAAGACTACACCATTTATCATGTAAGTATATAAATTAATTCAAAAGTAATTTAATCTTAGGGGCTGAACTCATTAGGAAGACTTTCAGTTTGATAATTTGTTTTTTTTTGACGTAATAACTTACTTTTACTCCCGAAATGCATTCAGTCCTGTATATATTGTAAAACCATTCTTGTCCTATTAATTCGTCAGCTTTCAATCACACACATATATAAATAAGCCATGACTATTTGGTTATGTCAACACTGATTATCTTGCATTCGTGCCCCTTTTTCATTTCTGTGTGAACAATTATCAAAAACCTTTCTTGATGAAATAATTCTGAAGTATGTTATGTATTTATATTCATTTGTAACAACTTACGTAATTTTAAGGCTATCAACAGCTGAAGAAAACTTGTGAAGTAAGGTGCGCACTTTTTGCTGGATATGTTTTTGATATGATTATTATCTTGGATGGCTTAATAAAATATCGCGTTTTACTTATTATTGAACTCTAAGAGGAAGTCTTTAGAATATCTTCAATGAAAGACATATACTAACAAATTATGCGTTAGTGATTCAATGGTAGGACGCTTGCCAACCATCCACAGGGTCTAGGACTCGATTCTCGGCCGACGCAATCCTAAAACTCTCCAGGCCCGTATCAAGAGGATGCCTGGCAACAGCACTACTGAAAGCATCTGTTCCCTTGAGAAGTATACGTTTTGGTACATGTCCAGATAATCGAAGATATGTCCCTCTTTCTGTTCCATCAATGTAACTACTCCCACAGATGCATGTAAATTTGTATGTGGGTTTTAAGGTGGACGTCGCAAGATGCCCTCGATTTATCAGTAGGCAGAAGAGTTCAATTCTCCTCAAGTTTACCGAAGCAATCTCCATCAAGCGACCGAAACTCGATTTATGTGCTCAGAAAGAAGCCGTTATCAGTCTTTCCTTGCCCTGGTAACTGGATGTTTTCATTCTCTCTTTCATTTGACTACGTAACGCTGAGTTTTCCATTCTGTATGAATATTACTGTTTGGAATGAAGTGATTGTTATTATTACCATTGCATGAATACATTGACATTTTTGTTTAAACTTGAACTCTCTGGTTAAGAATGTTAAAATTGCTTCTGTGAATAAACTTAATAATATCTTTAGGTTGTAAACAGCTGGTGACAAGCCAACTAAATAGATGGTGGTACTATATTATTCTGCGTACTGGTGCTCTTACTTTATTCATATTCAGAATGTCGTGTTTAATTCAAATAACCGTTAATGTTTTTCCCAGATATGGCTACTATGAAAGTCCTTGTATTATCTGCAGTATGATGTTTTCTGAGGGTGAAATACAGTAGAGAGTGAAATTATGGTGATCAACAGTAACAAATCTTATAGAATATTGTACATTTCCATGTATTCTTGTAAGCTTCGTTCTGTTTAATGACTCCAAATCAATAAAACCACTGATGGTTGACATACTTCAAAATGTAACCCACTTTATTCATGAATAAAAGGAAGCTTTAAAAGAAAATTTAAGGGGGGGATGGTAGAGGTGATATATGAAATTCAGGTGATAATTTCAGTATTCAAATGACATTCATTTGCATAATTTTTCAACTTGTCTATCATGAATGTGAAAACAAGATAAAGCTTAACTTAAAATACCTGTCACAGATCGGAAGAAGGAGGATATAAGAAGCCAAAGTTTCACACTTAAGCGCTGATCTGTTAACTTTCATATTTTACTGATAATAAAGATTAGGCTTTAACTATTCGATTGAAATGACACGTATTCAACAAATTTTCTGCTTACTCATTGTTTTAAAGATATTTCTAATATCGATGTCATGTCACTCATTAAACAAATGACAAGTGATTATAAAAGTATTAAAGCCATTTAGTTCTTCTTACTTTTTTTAAGCAAGTAGCTTCCAGGATGCTGTATTATATCAGTGTGCATGCAAACTGGTAAATAAAGCTTGCGGTGATGGGACTACTTAAAACAGAACAGTAAACATAAGTGAAAGAAGTACAGTGTAGGTGAAATAACGGTGAATGAAAGAGAATTACGTATTATCATCTCATAGGAATTTGAAAGATCTGTAACATAGTTACGAATCCAAAGATATACCATGAAGAATTTTGATAATTTATTTATAACCTTTGTAAGTAAACATGTTAAGTCCCCTTATGATGCACAGACCAAAAGTTAAGGTACTCATAGATTTAACCACAGATAAGTGGTAATGTTAATCCAACGTAATCACACTTTATCTAGTTTTCAGTCTCAATGTGTACTAAATACTGTTTTGAATAACACATACACCAGGAAAAGATTAGTATTCATAACTGTCTTTACTTCCTTATTTCAAATCCATCCATAGCACTTTTATTCTAAAATTTTTAGTATGTGAAGACAATTCTACCTGTAGCTGTGGTTCTTTCACATAAGACAAAGGACATTTTCTCTTAACATGAAGAAAAATAAAGTTGATCAATGTAGAGTATCCCACCTCTGATCCAACTTCCGTTTTAAATTTGACCTGTCGATAAGAGTTGTTAGAAACTTCCAGGATTTCACTTAGCTCAGTATTTTTGTCAATAAGGATGAAGATATCGTCCGTATATCGCTTGGTCAAAGTGATAAATAATGTAACAAAAAAAAGTGGTGAAATCCTGATGGACAGCACAAAAGTCGATAAAATAATTAAATCTACGCAAACGTAGATACTGAAAACGAAAGCGAAAAACAAGATAGATAGGAGGAAAAGATTCCAGCATTATTGCACTAAAATTAGTAAGTGATGTAAGAAATTTTATTGATGATGAGGGGTGAATACAGTGAAAGCAGAAGAAAACCTGATGATGATGATGATGATGATGATGATGATGATGATGATGATGATGATGATGATGATGATGATGATGATGATGATGATGATGATGATGATGATGATGATGATGATGATGATGATGATGATGATAGTTGTTCTTACCTTAGTCTCTATCACGAACTGGTCATAATTATTATTATTGTTCCCTTGGGTTCCTAGTGGAACATAGGGCTTCAACTGCACGTCTCCACTTGCTTCTGTCTTCTGCTGTACTTTTCACCTGCATCCATGTTAGTCCATACTGTTTCAACTCCTCTTCACACGATCTCCTCCATGTCACCCTTGCACGTCCCACTCGCCGCTTCCCTTTCGGGTTCCACTCGAGCACTGGCCTGATGCGCGATGTCACCCAGCGGCCTCCTCAGCGAGTGTCCAATCCATCTCCACTTTCTCCTGCATATTTGTTGGGCGATTGGTTCTTGTTTTGTTTGTTCCCATAGTTTCCTGTTGGTGATTCTTTCCGGCCATCTGATCTTCAGTATAGAGCGAAGACAGTTGTTGATAAAGGTCTGCAACAGGCTGTTGGAAATATTCTTTGTGACCTGCCAAGTTTCTGATCCGTATAGAAGAACTGACTTGACGTTTGTATTGAAAATCCGAATTTTGTTGTTGATGCTGAGTTGAGTGACGAAGATTTCCAGATTGGTTTCAGGTTGATGAATGTGTTTCTCGCCTTCCCGATTCTCGATTTGACATCCTCGTCCATTCCTCCTGTAGTTGAGACAATGCTCCCTAGATAAGTGAATGAAGTAACCTCTTTCAAATCCCTCCCGTTGATGGTGATTGGCGCTGGATGTTGCTGCTGCTGTTGTTGTTGTTGGTTGGTTGGTTATTTTCATAACCTCCGTCTTGTCTATGTTCACCTGGAGTCCTGTCTTTGCTGCTTCTTCGACCAGTTTGTCGGTTTTCGCTTGTAAGTCTTCGATTTTGTGTGACATCAAACATAAATCATCCGCGAAATCCAGGTCTTCTAGGTTCTTCACGTCGGTCCAGGATATTCCTGTCTTCTCGTTTCCTACTGTCTGACGCATAATCCAGTCCACCACAATTAGGAATATCATTGGTGATAATAAGCACCCTTGTCTGACTCCTGTGTTTACTCCAAACGCCTCGCTGAGTTTTCCGTTGTGGATCACTTGACATGTGCCGTTGTCGTACAGCTGTTGAATAAGGTTGATGAATATTTGGGGTACGCCGTAGTACTCGAGTAGTTTCCAAATTACTTCGTGGTCAACGCTGTCGAAGGCCTTCTCAAAGTCTATGAAGTTGAGGTAGAGATTTGATTGCCATTCCATGCTTTGTTCGATGATGATGCGTAGAGTTGCAATTTGGTCAGAACATGATTTGCCTTTCCTGAATCCAGCTTGTTCTGGTCGGAGTTCTGTATCCAGTGCGTCCTTTATTCTCTCCAGGATGATGCGACTCAGGATTTTACTTGGCGTCGACAGGAGCATGATTCCTCGCCAGTTCTTGCAGAGTCCTAAGTCGCCCTTCTTTGGTAGTTTCACGAGGTAACCTTTCCTCCAGTCAGTAGGCACCTTTCCCTCCTTCCAGACCTTTTGCAATAATGGAGTCAGCATATCTGCTGTCGTCTCTGGGTCCGCTTTCAGTGCTTCCGGGGGTATTCCATCTGGTCCAGCTGCTTTTCCAGCTTTCAGAAGCTTGATTGCATTCATGACTTCAGCTTTCGTTGGAGGATTGGTGTCAACTTGCAGTTGTGTACGTGCTGTTGTTGGTATTTCTGGAAGGGTTGTAGGTGGTGGTCGGTTCAAGAGTCCTTTGAAGTGGTCCGCCCATTGTTTAATCTGTCTTTCTTCCTTGGTAATTGGGTTCCCTTGGCTGTCTTTTATAGGTTTCAATTGTGTTGATCTCTTCCCGGATAGAGACTTGGTTATCTGATATAGTGTCTTCAGGTCCCTTTTGCCTGCTGCCTTCTCAGCTTCAGTGACTAGATTGTCGTAGAATTGTCTTTTGTCCTTCCTGGCACTCTTCTTCACTTCTTTGTCCATTGCTGTGTAAGTTGAGCTCAGCGTCTCTTTCTCTTGTCCGTCTTTGCATTGAATCATTTTCTCTTTCACCATTCTCCTCTCCTCTATTAGCTTCCAAGTGTCCGTTGAGAGCCATTCCTTGTCTTGTCTCTTCTCTCTTCCTAAAACTACTGAACACGTTTCGCTGAAAATCACCTTCAGAGAGTTCCAATTGTCTTCCACGAATGATTCTTCAGTGATGCCACGCAGTGTTATCATGAGCTGATCACTATCGCTAAAATAGTCTTAGGTTCAATTACATCTCACCTAAAAGACTAAAACGTGTTACCGTGTGCACCACTTTAATTATAGAGCAGTATAACACAAACATAGTTTCTAAATAAACTACTGCACTCTACTATTCATATTTGTCAGTAAATACATCGTCTTTGTAGTTACTTCCCGTTTAGTTTAGTTCTCTAAGCCATGTAACTTTCAACAGTTAAATTTCAATTGAAAATATTTCATCGTATTGATTAGTTCATATTTCATTCTAACCTCAATTTGTAACCCATCACTGAGTGATTTCTATCTCAGGTCAAGTTGAATAGTCAACAGCCATATAAACCTTCTTATCTTTGTCACATACCTAGTGTTCACAGTCAGAAATATCTTAATATGAGGAAACATAATGGATACACTTTTTCCGTTCGATTAATTGTGCATAACGACATGATAATTAATGAGAGACTGTGTTTCGAAGATTAGCTGGAAGAATTCCAAAGTGATCCCTTTCTTAGCTCTATTATTACTACAACGAGTAGTCATTAAAACGAATTATTTATTCCTCCAGTAAGCTGACTATTTTTTGACTGTTTTAAAGCCATAAAATAAATGGATAAAAATTCAGTGGAGATTTATGACTGACTTAGAAGAGGACTTCTCAAACGCCTCGAACGGAATTGGAACCCGCCTTTTACACGTAGCCGAAACTATGGGAATTCGAGAGAACAATCCTATTCTTTGCATACAACAGAATTTTGTTCTACCTTAGTCTCTCCCTCGCTTGCCTAGTTAAAGTCCAATTAAAACCCTCCCACCCTTTCTTATTCTACATTTCCTTCGTGTTTTAATTATATTTATTTAAACTATGATTATCTGTCCACTTCACCCTTAGTGTAACGTAACTTTTAGGACTTGACCTAATTCATTTACTGAACTGTTTACATAAACACATATCACTCACCACCTTTGTTATTCTTATCGCCACCTTCCTAAACCTTATTATCAATATTTTGTTATCATTATAATCATCGTTATTAACGGCGTTAAAAACATCTACCACATTATTATTATTATTATTATTATTATTATTATTATTATTATTATTATTATTATCTGTTCCACAAACTCCCCGTCATTGGTTGAAATTTTTACATATAAATATATGTAAATTAGAGTAAAGCCTGAAGAAGATCTAATTGAGAACAGTATTGTTCGCTTATATGTCTTGTTCTAATATTTAGTAATATTCCTAAAGTTGTGAAGCAAATTAATTTGAGAGTGTAGATAAACACCTGATAATAGCAGTGGATAACAACTGTGCTGCATGACGAATTAGCAAACATTGGAAAAATTGAAACTAGTTAACTGTAATCTAACTTTCTAACTACTAGACTTGAAGGCTCTTAACTAACATATGGGATGAATTTTTCGTACTACTGAGAAGCTTTAAATTAGTACTAAACCGCTATGCAATACTCAGTAGTTTAGAAATAATCCTTTATTTGCCTTAATTCTGTGCTAATTACAGCAAACATGTTTTCATAACACTTCTACAGATTTTTTCAGTATTATAAATGTAAATAAAACACTGAAATAATGCCGTATAAATTGACGATAACCTTGACATTATTGTGATAATTAGTTATTTTTGAATAAATTAATACTTCTCTAACTCTTATTTAAACAAACTGCTGTCTATCACTAACAATGTTATGACTTTCGACGAAGGAACTAAAAAATATCAATGAAAATTAGCATCTGTGGCATACCACACAATGACATACATACACACACTCAAACGTACACACATCTTATTCTTCCAGATTCCTTCCTTTAAAACCTCATACCAGCCAGTAGCATATATATTAATCGATAAAAATGTGACTGCCTCGAACGGTGTTACTTTAAAGACTTCAGTGATCCGATCACTATATCTTTAATCAGCTGAATGGTAAAGGAGTATTTATCAGATTAAATGAATCTTAAAAATCGATAGTATGATACCAGTTATTTTCAAATGAATATAAAAAATTACCTCATTACATCGAAAAACTCCAAACAAACATTGTATTTCCGTTGACGACGTAAAGTAAATAAAATCATAGTGGAGTGCTTAACTTAAATGTTTCTTATATTTTATGAGATTTCTTTAAAGACAATTAATCCGGAAACTTGGAACCATATGAAGTTGAACAATTCATTGAGGAAGTAGACTGCTAACTCACTTCAGTGCATCAGTTGTTTTTAGATCTTCCAAACTGAATGACCTATGCATAACTCTTCTTTTGTTGTTAAATGCAAAACAATCAGCCGTAAACCCAATTTTGTAAGCAATAAGCTTACTGAATAAGATCAGATTTATTAATCACAGGAGAAAATTCCGTGCAAACAAAAGGTCAGATATGAGGCCAACAAGAATATAAATGAACATAACTGTATGGGGACAACACATCATTGCTGACGTCATCAGATCGAATAGTGGTTCAAATTTTGTAGCATTTCTACAAACCCACGTGGTATTTGTGATATATATATATATATATATATATATATATATATAAATGGTCAAGAATGCTTCACAGACGAGCCATTCATTGAACCGATGTCCTAGTTTAGTAATAGTCTATTTCAAATCAAGCTAGTAAAATACTTTGAGGTACTTATGGAATGATTAAGAGTAATTTATTTTCGTCCTACTTCACCTAAAAGGAGTTTATGAACTAGCAAATTAGCTCATCTTTTCCACCATAAACCATCTATTCAACAATAATTATTACACAACAGCTTCAGTAGGAACTAGCTAACATTCGAAGAACTCCATAGTTAAATAAGAATGATTTTATGGTACCACGCGAATTTCATGATCACTGTTACAGCCACGGAGGTGAAAAATCGCCTGTTTACTAAACTGTTACACACTTTTTAAATTAAAGTGATTCTCCTTGTGGCGGCCGAAAAACATATCAAATTATACGTTCACCGAAAAATAAGGAATCCAATGAAAATCGTGGTTGTTATGTGAGATTGAAAAGGACACAACCTTGGACCGCGCGCAACGGACGAATCTGTTCCCCTCTCTCCAGCTGCTCGCTTATCACATCTGCCGACCAACTCTGCCTCGCACTGATCGACACATCCACATTAAGATTTTGCTCCAATCTGCTTTTCTCTACGCAGGAGCTCTCCGACGGTCGGCATCTCTAAGGTGTAGTTGAGGATTTGCATAATCAAGAAAAGGACAATTTCATCCCTATTATTTTGTACCTCTATTTTGTGACTATTATAGTTTTTTAAAATAACACCATATTTTTTGTGTATACTAACTTAAGTGAACTGAATACCTTATATAAACATACATGTTAGTATTGGTTCTGTCCTTTTTAATTGCACGTATTAACATACTCAACCGCTAGGTCCCCTACATCCTAACACGCTGCTGGTGGCTAAACCCAGATATCAGTAGTACTCTTTATCTAACAATAATATAATTAATATTAATAGATTTATTCTCAACATATTTATATACAGCACAGATTATTCAGCTTGGTTTTATGTACTCCTTATACAGATTCTTCAAGTGAAACGATAGTCTACCATAGTTTATCCAAACGGACTTGAATCTCACCCCTGACGTATTTGTCCCTCCAAAACAGACCAAGCAGCAAGTTGAAAGCTATTCAAAAATGCACATGAATACAGACTGATCTTCAAGAAAGTAAATAGTTGGTTGAAACAAAGTATAACTGAGTAAATTTGACAAATTGTACTGTGTGAAAAAATTACGTAGCCTAATGTTTTAAGCAAGCCACACACTCAGAAACTCAACTTATAACCATCAATATAGCCACTGTAATATACTAGTCCCAACATCTGATAGGGAGACGTCACCTGAGCTCACCGTATGCTCATAATTCTCACCAATATCTTTGCATTCATATTGTTTGTGACTTTTTATTAAGCCAATGAACTTTAGATAATGAAATCGGCTTACAGAATATAGGAGGGACAAGCTACTGTGCCGAAGTAAAATCTTGATGGGATAGAAAAGACGACAGAAGAGGACGATAATTTTTAAAGAAAACTACCTGATTTATAATTTGGTCATGTCTACTGAAAAGATTATGATATGAGTTCTGAGGATTTCCCAATTCGGAAACCAGTACACAATTTGAGTTTACACCCCATACTTCAGATTCTTTAGGACATTAAATCGAAAACAACTTTGTATGAATGCGCAGAAATGTGATTTGTTTTTCATTTTATTGTTTATTTCAAGTTTACGTGGAATTTTCCGAAGATGGATTATTTCTATACCCTCTTTCAAAATGTAATTTTTCGATTTAGAAGTATACTACTTGTAAAATTAAGTAGACAGTAGAATTTAAAAAATATATAGGTTAAAATGATGAAGAATACAGTTTTGTCACATAAAGTATGTTAGTATTATCCTAAATTTTTATAAGCGTTCAAAAGTCAGCTTCAATGGATCGGAGATACATAAACATACATTCAACTTTGTATTATGCACACACTCGGGAACAGAGAAATATCAAATAACGAAATAGTATATTTGCATATCCAATCATCTCAAGACCTCAATATCTAGAATACTTAACAGCTCGATTTAGAGCATCTGGTGCAAACCGGTCACAAAGCCAGCGTAGAAGAATCCTTCTCCATAATATACTGGATGCCTAAAAAATTACCAAAATCATCGAAGCACCGCATGCTCCAAACAGTAGAGGCTATTGCAATTTTCCTCAAACAACCAGTGCTCTGTGTTTAAAAGAAACAAGTCAAGCCCCTACTACTGCCCTGGCCCTCAGTAGAGACTATAAACTCATGAATTTGTACTATAATCTTTCCTAATTCTTCTGACATTCAGTTTATTTTATGTTGATGCTTTTCAGCTGTAATCTATCAATATTATTGATTTGATGTTATTTAAACATTAATGTCGTTCATAAGACTAATTCATTCATTCACTATAATGTATATATAATTGTAGAACCTGATGATGAATTTATCGAAAAGAGTACTCTTTGTTCAGTATCCATTCTTTTGAAAATTAATCATAAATCAGTGTAGGATTCATTTAGTAATCATGGACAGCTAGGCTACGTAAGAATATCTGAAGTAATAAGAGGACCAGAAAGAGTTATTTTAGATTGAAGGGCTTGAAATTTGGTGAATATTAAAGTGATAAAATGCCATTTCTGGTCATTCAATTCATCTCAGTTCATAATGCATATTATGATGCATTATGAAGTTAATTTACACCGAAATTAAATGAAAATCCAGGGTTTTTTTACCGGAAATTAGGCTTTTGATAGTCACTCAGTCCCTAGTTTATAACAGTTAGTCGTTTTGATAAATTTAGGTAGGGTATTAAAAAGACAAATATCGTGAGATGACATCATCGCGTAGATTTCTCACAATCCCTCTACAACTGACATCGTTCACAATAATAAAATGCATAACGATTACTCAGTTATATAAAACAAAAGTACACACTAATAACCAAATATATTTTAGTAGGTTAAATAGTCCATGGTGGTCAAATATTGAAGTCTGTTGCTTTCTGTAGAGACGGTTTTGGATGCATGTGATTGATCCCCCACTTGTAATAATCTTGAATTAAAGTTATTTGAATTTTCCTGGATATTTCAGTGACTAGGCGCGACGACGAAACGATTAAGCGATCCATATCTCTTAAACAGACATGGATTGGACAATATCTTCATTTCAACAGTTTTCTTCCTATCCAGTATATACGTTGCCCAGTGAAATGCCTGTTTTCAAGGGCCAGTAAAATTTGCACCAGCTACACACTGATGGATGACTTAAGGGACATACCTTTAGTTTCCATTGGCTAAGGGAAATCTGGAAAGCTTCATTGTATGCTACAGTAAAGAGAGACTGATCCTTGGCAAAATGGCTTCCGTACCAAAGGAAGCTATCTTAAATAAAGTACTACTCAAGGGTGATCAAAGCATGCGACTGTTAGCTCAAAGGCTTCAGTCAGCTATTAAACACGCATTCTAAGCCGCCTCCCGTCTCCATATATCTAGAACATTTCCTATTCCCGTGCCTGAGAATAAAGGAAGAAATTCTGTGGACTCTACTTAACATTGCATCTACAAGTTCACCCGGAGTTACGGTGGCACACATTTAGGTTGAACCACTAAAATGTTCCAATGTCGACAGAAAGAACATATTCCTAACGGTAACTGAGCCATATAGAAAACCCAAATACATTTAGTCTGAATAGAAATCCAGCATCATCCATTGCAAAGCATGTATTAATGTCTGGCCACAAAATCAGTATTAATGAGTGCTTATTTCAGATAACTTTAATTCAAGATTATTAAGAGTGGTGGATTAATCATACACATCCAAAACCGTCTCTACAGAAAGCAACAGACTTCAATATTTGACTACCATGGTCTATTTAACCTACTAAAATATGGTTGGTTATTAGTGTGTACTTTTGTTTTGTATAGCTGAGTAATTGTTATGCATTTTATTATTGTGAACGATTTCAGTTGTAGAGGGATCGTGAGAAATCTACTTATTGATGCCATCTCACGATATTTGTCTTCTTAATGCCTTATTTAAGATCGTAGTTTGCTTTCATTAGTTTCATTCTCACGAAGTCGTATCCCATCAATTCAAAATTATACGTCATTACTTTAAAAATATAATTTATGAATTTCATGACGTGAAGAAAATTACATATATAATATTTTGGTAGCTGTGATATCCACCAATCGATCGACGCACATTTTCTTATCTGTTCACAATCACTTGTGTAATTTTCCGTCAGCAGTGATAATTACTTGTCTGTGTGGAGCTATGATTTTGAAAATTCATTTTAATTTAATTCCGCGAAGAAGGGATTTAAACTGCATGTGGTAATCTGTTCGACTCACAGATTTTAGGAAGTAATCCACAATGGTCTTACTTCTATCTAGCTGCATCATTCAGAATAGAGACAGGAAGTATAACAAACACCTTCTATGTTTCTAGATAAGGCAAATCCACGCAAGCATGAGTTTTTCTAGATGATCTGGCTCTATCATTAGTAGCAATGGAGGGATACCACGGGTGAGTTTAACTCTGACTGAATTAAATGATCGTCTCAATCAGAAAAGTGCGCACCAGTAATGGTTTCCAGCTAACACTTCTAGTTAATAATAATATGGAGTAAATGTAACCTTAATGTTTGTGATTATCATTCATTATCAACAAAACAATCTTTTTGATTGCACACTAGTCAGTAACTAGTGTGATGTGTCCAGTCCTATCTTCGCTGCAGACTGAATTCTATCAGTCAAGCTTCCAATGTGGCCACCATGCTAGGTGGCTCGCCATTACGGTGCACTGTGAATTGTTGGTATTAGATGGTTGGAGGCAATCGGCAGGAAGTCATGGACCTAGGTTTCGTGCTAGTTGGCACTCATCAGCAAGGCGTATCTGCAACCTTGAAGGAACTCATGTCCCTTCTGAGATTCGAACCCGCGTCACCCAGTGCTGCAGTCAGAGCCTGAATAGCTCAGTGGTAACATCTCTGACTGCAGCACGGTGACGGTTGAATCTCAGAAGGACATGAGTTCCTTCAAGGTTGCAGATACACCTTGCTGATGAGTGCCAACTAGCACGAAACCTAGGTCCAAGGCTTCCTGCCGATTGCCTCCAACCATCTAATACAAAACAATCTTTATTTTACCTCAAAGTAGGGAATGAAACGACCGATCCGCTGCTTCATGGTTTCCCGTATGTGATGAAACCTACCTTATTTGATCAGTCTGTTTCACCACACAAATACGAAGATGGATAGCAAAGTTAGATTTTCTTTCTTGTCGCTTGGCAATAATTGGAAAAAACAACGCATCGACAGATAAGCAATCGTTCCTTTTCCTTCGATGACCACTCAAAACTTTATATTTAATATAAGCAAAAGTGAAAAGCAAATCTTAGGAAGAATTTAGCAAAGCCTGATTTTTATTTTGTTTTATCTAGCTTAACCACACACCGTGTCTCTTTAAAATCCATTTTGTATCAGATAAATGTAGACGTTAAAAAAGAATTCAGGAATAAAATTACTTTCTAGCCTCTTCTCATAATATAACTGTTGAATAAACTTACGTCAGCGTAAGATGAAATTAAGTTGCCTTTATTTATTTAACATGCTGTGAAATCCATGGTTCATTACGTTATAAATGCTTGTCGAGAAATTTTTTCGTTCTTTTGAGTCCCGAACGGAACATAAGGCTTTAAGTTTTGGAGTTTCAGTAGCAGTGTTTCTACACGGGGAAGAGTTGCTAATCTCACACACACAACCTTCCCTCTTTTTCGGACTTACTATAGACTAGTAAACTAGGCGGTTTAGAAGTGGGTCGGTCGGGAATCGAAGCCGGACCAAGTGTGTGGCTGGCAAGCTTTGTTAATTACTCAGCACCTAATCAGTAATAGCTTGTATTACGCATCCTCTTTTGTGTGCACTGATTACTTTAACAATAAACTTGAAAAACATATTTCTTTATGTGTGTACTGTTGGTGAATAATGGAATCGCTATTTGCTTGTTTAGAATTTCGTAGCAATAGGCGCTCCATATTCTTACTTCTAGTTGTTTCCTGAGTTAACGGTATCATAGGAAACGGTGGTTCAGTAATGTTTAGGACGCTAAGTACTGCGAAGTTGTTTAGAAAAAATGATAAGCATATTACAGTCAAATATAAATTAACTAAAACTTGAACGTAATACAATAAATGCAGCGAATCATAATCAGGCCGAATGTTGAACTATCGGTATGTTTCAGGCCATTAATTATGCAGCGATCATAGTTCAGCATGTCAGCTTCACTTTTCATCTTAGTGATCAAGGAAATTATCATCGAAATTCACAGAATAATCTGAATTTATGAAAAACAGATTTATGAAGATGTCAGATTGCATCCAGATGACAAGGGCAATGGCCACACTGCCGTTCTTTGATGAGTACTAACAATGCGTGCATCCCTTGATAGTGGAAATGTTTTTGAGATCGTATAAAACAATGTGCTTTCACACTTTTTCTCAAACAGAGATGTCCTCAAAATCTTATTTGAAACTTGAATGGATGATAAATAGCCATCTCCAGCTAACATTTTCAAGCTGACTGTATTTTAACACTAGACACTGTAGGTCAACTTAGTTTCTCATGTCATTAGTAGTGGTTCAACTATAATTCCCGAAAAAAGTCTTTGCTCACACAAACGCCAAATTATACTATTTGGAATTTCAACTGTTCTTTGCGATAAACAAGACTACTGTAATAAAATGCAACGGAATATATTACTCAAACATCCTTCATTTATTTCAGTTAGAGAACCACTGAAAACTATGGAGTACTGGACATCTGTTTCGCCCTAGTGCGGCGGTGCGCATCCACTGGGGTTCAAACCCAGGACTCTCCGATTGCAAGTCAAGCTCAATGGTTCTCTAATTGATATCAAACTTGAAACAAACCGTGCGTCGGTGGCATAGTGGTTAGGACGCTCACCGACCATGCACATGGTCCGGGGTTCGATCCCCGGCCGACGCACTTCTTTACCTCGCTAAACCAGAAATAATGCTGGTGAAGAGGAAAGGTTGGGCATGAGGCTAGCAACTCCATCCTGTAAAATAAACACTGCTACAGAAACTTCAAGCCTCTAGCTTGAAGCCCTATGTTCCACTGGGGAACGTGAAGGAAAAAAAATTGAAACAAACCAAATCCCTACAAGCTAACTCTTGAAAATTATTCTTTATTTAATTGTACTCACCCGTCAATAATTAAGCTGAATAGTACATTATATAGACGTTTAAATTTCCATAAGTATTATTTTGAAAAGTTGTGTTGTTAAGTCATCCACTTACGAAAATTCATCACATACGCAGGTAGTTCACTTTTGTTTCCAAATGAAATGATAAAATTCCTCGACATTACACATTACAGATTAAACAACGTAACGTTATATTATCTACGTGGCCGAACGAGTATAGATGGACAGCATCTACTTAGAGAAGGAATATGACACGCATGGTAATACCGCTTGGAAACAGGAAAAAAACTTGGTCACTGTGAGAGAGTTTTAACTGTCTCGTCAACAAACAACAGAAGTGGAAGAGAACAACTCTGAGTACATGCAATCATTGTGACCTTGACCAACATTTAAATCGTCAACAAATTTAAAGAGTCAATAATCAATGTGAGCCAAGCATTCAGAAAAGGTGGGAAAAGTAGAAAGGAAAGCCATAGTACAAAAGGAGTGTGGTAGTATTTTAAATTTCACAATGAAAAGTAATATAATGCAACCGTAGATCTTAAGCACTGTGGTTGAATATTAATATTAGTAGTAATGTAACAACAGAAGGCAAGGGTCAGGCAACAGATCATTTATTAAGGAAATCAACGCATATTTATATATTTTCATGTACATTACTATGGATATTTAAGCAAACAAACACTGTCTTCCGATTGGTTGTTTCTCACGTAAAGTTAATCTTTCATCTATTTGTGACTGTTTCTTGAATGTCAAATCCTCTATATGTTAACTGCATCCGCCTACGCAAAGTCTGCTGTGGTCGGTTTTGAATCAATCTTTGTTCACATTTTCTCACGACAAATCTTGGGAACGTAAATATTGACGTCAATTACTGTCTACCAATTTGGCTAGTAGACAGCTCTCACCACAGTAATATCATTATTTATATATATTATTTTAATATTATTTAATACTGCATTACTGTGTGTTAGTTCAAATAAATTCATCTAATATGGAAAAATAGTGTAGTCAAATAGGTTAAGAAACAGGAGCTATGTGTACAATTTGAAATACGAAGCGCTTAATCTAATAATCTATGCAATAACTAACAAGTTGTTATTCGAATACATAAACGATCTGATCAATCAATAACCAGTATACTCCAATGTTGTTATCCAGTTCAAATAATGTTTCTTATTTTTTAAAAACAAGTGCTCTTCTGCTTACTTTTATTTCGAAACTTAAGGTTATAATATCTATATGTGAATGAATCTGAGCTTTAGATGTAGAAAATAAGTTGCTATAATTATGAATATTTGATGAAACTTGTTTTCTAAAAGTGGTTGATCCCAAAGGCACTGAATATTTTATTTTTGTAAACTTTAATTTTAATCTCTATAGTATAAACGCATTTTGAAATAATGGAGATTTGTTGCTCAGGTGGATGATTTTGATTCACTTGTATTCTCTGGGTTGATTGATTTAATTTTAAAGCCTTTGTCATGCTTCTAGAGAACATCTTGAGCACAAAATGAACTCATTTGAGCTCTCCATAAATTATATAATTTTGTCTCCTGGCTACCATTGTCGATTTACGTCTCAATTGATCATTTCTATTGACTTAGAAATTGTACTTCCTTGTCATGTGATTTACTTTTTATTAACTAGTAAATTTGGCCAGTAGTAATATGTTTGTTAATTGCTAATTCATTTGAGTACCAGCCTTCCGAAAATTCCCTGGTATTACTTTAGGTGTTTTCTCTACCTAAAATTCCTACATTATCCCAATCAAATTGGTGTTAGTAATGATCTGCATGCATTGATACGAAAGAATATGTGTCGTGCCCTTTTACAGTTAATTTGTCTGCTTGGATTCGAATTAGAAGGGAACGCCCACTTTGACCAATGTAGTGTCTGTTACAGTTCATACGATTTATTTTGTAAATGGTACTAATTTTATCTTTTTTTCCTGTTAGATTTTACTGTTTGCACAATATCGAATTAAAAAAATGATTGCGCTGGCTAGATTGTGTACTATATCTATTTCAAACGGTCCTAATATTCTAGTTGTTATTTCAGAGATATTTTTTTAATATGGTAGAATGAATTTCCTTGTGTTCTTTTGTGATGGTTTCTTGTTGGTGTTATGACTCGAGCTTAAACACTTTTTTGATGAAATTGTAGGGATATCCATTCTTTTTGAAGACGGTTATAGTAGGTATTTTTCCTCCATTCTCTTCAACACTGGAGTACTACAATATGTTTGAACTCTTTTAAACAATGTCTGCACACAGTTTCTTTTGTGGGTAAAACCTGCACTGAAAATGTTGTCTAGAAGGACGACGAAAGCTTCGTAATTAAATCAACCAGCTCAGAGAAAACACAACTAATTCAAGATAGACGCATTTACTGAATCCTACTACCAGACACTAACGAACACAGCGGTTACAACTCTCGCCGACCATGCACATGGTCCAATCCCCTGCCGACGCACACCTGACACCAATGGTCGGCCTGCAAAATTTGGGCTACCGATATCACATGCTGAAAATTCCATACTTGTACCAAAAATACGGTGTGGAATCAAGCTAGAATTTTAAAAAAATGTGTTTTATTCCAATCCAAGTTATTTAAAAAGAGTTCATCAAATGTCAGTGATCAATCTGGTATATTCGACAACAAAATAATAAGTTTAAAGAATACCTAGTACATATTAAATAAAAAATATTTCGATTTATTAAATAATGTTGAGTTATTTAAAAGTAATAGAAACTAAAGTTTTAATAACAATCAGTAAATATACCAAACTGCACCCAAAAGTATCTAGTCAATAAATTCCAATATAAGAAGGAATGTTAAAGTTGGATAGATAGGATACCACCACCATTGATGATGATGATGATGACCTATTGATGAACAATATCAGACTAGACCATTTTATAAAGTTAGTTTAAAGAAAGAGCCTGATCCATCCACCCATCCATCCGATAATCAGACTCTTTTTGCATACGTCTAGCCTATAAAAAGAACTAAAAACGTTTTTAGGTCATACACGGGAATTTTATTGAAATTATTGATTCGATGAAAGTCAAACACAACAGGTTGTCAATGCACACACATCATTACATAAACAATGAAAACAAACAATTTCATTGAAGAAGAAAAAAAGACGTAGGCAGTTAAAACAGGGAAGGAAAAAAAGAAAAGAAAAAGGAATGTACGTGACCTAAACACGGAAGGAAACACAGTAGGGAAAATAACAACATCAATCAATTTTTAAAAAAATAATAGTAACAAATGCAACAAAAGCTGATAATAATAATAATAATGATAATTGTAATATGAAAATGAAATAAACGAGAATTGTGTGGTTATCGTGTGTTATGATTCATAAAAAAAACACACTGGTCATTATCACTAATAAATATCATGAGTTAGAACACTGTTCAAATTATAATTAATAATGCGACCATTTTCAGTAAATATTGCACAGAGAACAAATTGAAGTTTGACTGAATATTAAAAGCCAACTTATAAACAATAAAATCAGAGAATAGAATTTTCGCCAACTTGATGCGTTTTGTACAACTGGTAAATTGAAATAATACTAATAGTATACGTATATGTCATGAAAAAAATAGAAGGAAACATATTGTCGTTTTGATAGGTGCAAACAGTAATTTACATTGAAATTAAAACAATTGAAAAAAAGAAGCAAATGCAATTCTGGAAACTGGACTAGACAAATACACATGTATGCTGATGTTTGCATACAAAGGATTCTGAACATAGAAAACTGAAAGAGGGCGAATTTACAATAAATACCTGAGCGGTAGACAAGTAATTTATAAATGCATACTACCTGTCATCAGGTAAACAAACGTTCAACAACCTGGTGAACACATCTTTGATGCTTTTTCATAATTGTCAGAGGATGATGAATATACAGAATGAATATTTGGTATATCTGGTTGTGAAGTAGAACAGGGAATAGTGTTTGATAAACTTTCGGAAACTGTATGTTTTTTATACCAATTAGGAAGAGGAGTCCGAGGCATAAGTTCTGAATAGAAAAGAAGGTAGGCTTGTGCTGCAGCTACTTCTGAGAAGTCACATAACGACACATTGGCATCATTGCAATGTAACCAACACTCTAGTATTCAGAAAATATGAGAATAAAAACATATCCAAAACATTAACTGTACAAATTGCTTAAAGAAGTTTATATAATATATATACCTATCCACGAATAGTATACAATTTTCTGAAGATACCTACATAAACACGATTAACAAGATCAATTTCCTACATAGGGCTTTATTTCTACTTACCACATAACTTGAACATGACTCCAATCCTTCTTACACTTCCTAGTCTTTTGGAAACCTGAAACACCTTACGCAGTATTTTACAATGAACGGAGTTTGAATATTTTATATAAAATATATTCTCGGTGCTTTTTTATTCTAGCTAAGTGATAGGTGATAATTAAATTTTATGTATATAAATTCTTAGTGAAAAGTGACTTGTAAAAAGGTGCTAACATTACAAATTTGTTTGTGGTTATGTAGATATAGAAACAGGTCGCTGAACAAACGAAATGAATCCAATGTAGACAGACAATAAAGCGCAGATTCGGCTCATTGACTTAAGCACTCGACTGTCACCCAATGGATGCCGCATCCAAATGCCACTCCAACTATTTTAACTTGCGTGACTGGATACACCCATCCTGAACGCATTTTTTGTAATGGAAACAAATAAGCAACCAAAACTATTTACTGACTCATTATTCTGGCTTCGTATTGTAACAGTAGAAGATGAGAGACTTTATTTCGAATTAGGTATCTCCGTATAGCAAAATTACGTACACCTTATCTGCAAATCATCATTTGTACAGATCTTCCCTTGTGATGTGGTACTTCTGCCCTTCCTATTGTGTTTCTTAGTCTTCTTTTCGTGTCTCCCATGTTTTGCCGCAACGCTGGTTCATTTCCTCACTTTGACTTCAAATCTATCTATCCGCTGTTTGATATTTTGATGCCGATAAATGTGTTTTTATATACTACTGATAAATCTTATCAGTAACACACCCCGCACTATAACTTTTGTCATGTACATCTCTTTCCAGCTGAAATATAACTAGCACTCAACCACTCCGACACTATTTCCATCATTCATAAATTTGAATAGAGTAAGAATAATTACAACAGGATAATATGCAATCTATTCAGTGGATTTACAGCAAGATTTTTACTTTCATCTTAATAATAATAATAATTTTTAAAAATTCCAGAAGTGATTAATTTCTACGCACTACTTCAACTTATGAGTGTCTTGAAATCTGGAATGACATGAAAAATGGGTGGAATTATTAACTCACCAGGTTCATCATTCAAACAATAGGCAGTGTAGTGACCGGATTGAAATCCTCGCCCATGATGTACAACAACACCAGTTAAGTGATACAAATACTGAGGTGAGGATTTCTGGTACTCCTCTTTAGTAAAACTGGAAGAAGATGAACTATGACCTTGTATACTTTCAGTGGAGCCCATTTGTTCTTGTATGCGTTGGGAAATTGTTCGGTGTAATTTGTCGTGTAAGTGAGACTGGCCACATTCCTCTCTGTTAGCATCACTTAGCATAAATTCAGCCATATTTAAAATAAGTGGAAATGATACGTGACATGTTAATTTTTCCCTTTGTCTTCCAACCCATCTAAAATATCAGAAAACAATTAAAATGACTTGAGGTATACAGAGAGAGAAAGATAAAATAGGTGTATCACGTTGCGAAAATTAATATAATAGCATGAATGACTCAATACTATTAGTATGAGAAAAAGTGAGCAATGCCCTCAGAATATTCAGAAAATGAATATCGGCAGACACTAAAGGTGAACTGGTAATCAACAATAGTGTGAATGACAGGATTTGCAAAGTTAGTGTTTGATAATAATTTATGAGTTTGAATAACTTTTTAATTGTCACTTTGAAAGAGGAGAGAAAACAATGTCATTTTAATCTAAAGTGGGCCTGTCGGAGATGTCTACAGGATTTTCGCAAAACACACAACAGTCAATACTAAGCTGCAACAGTAATTGTCCAAACACATGTGAAATTACGTTTGAGAACATCACTTTAAAGGAATAAGATAGTCTGCGACAGTTAAATAACCAGACAGCGTAAACATTATGGGCCTAAAGTGACAGTGAAATAACACGATAACTGTGCTTGTCGGTTCCTTTTGTGTCACTCATGGATCTTTAAGTAGCATCAAGTCATACTTCCAGTGTTGCTGCTGCTGCTGGATTCAACATAGAACTTGGCACCGAGGTGCAGCAGTTCGAGTTGCCACGTTCCAAAGAGCACACAAAGGTAGACAGGAAAATGAGAGAAGAGAATCAATAGAATTTAGATAAGTATAAGAGTGAAACAGAATGAGTAATGGTAGAAAGGAATATGAAAGGTTAAAGAGACTGAATACATCTGCGCCACTGACAACGATTTTGAGCCATGTCACCTATTGTCTCCAGCCATTGATTCTTAGAGTCCCGAGGGCGGGCCCCAACCCGGAAGTCTGCATCTCCCTCCCTCCTGACTCAGTTTAACTGTCAGGGATTTCATGGATTGATACCATGTTTTTGTTTGGCCACCACTTACTCTTTTCCAACCTGCACCTATATCAGCTAGTAATGCCTGTCGGGGGAGGCGATGGCTAGGCATGCGCAGCACGTGACCTAGCCATCTCAATCTATGTAACTTCATAGCCTCTTCGAGTGATTTTCCCTCTTTGCCCAACACTCTACGCCTAACGTCAACATTACTCACCTTATTATGCCACCTAACGCGAGAAAGAGATCGTAAACATCTGTGGTCAAAAACAGACAATCTCTTCATGTCTTCCGCTCTCAATGGCCACGTCTCACTACCATAGAGAAGGACGGAGCGAACTGCTGAGCAGTATACACGTCCCTTGGTTGATAGCCGGATGTCACGCGTACACCAGAGACGGTGTAAGTTAGCGAAAGCAGCCGGAGCTTTTTGGATCCGTGCTGAGATTTCGTCACGAATCAATCCGTTGGTGCTGATACAACTTCCCAAATAGGTGAAGTGGTCAACATGTTCTATCACTTCACTCCCTATCACTAAGCTAGGAGTTGACGTAGTCCAGTCCTGTAGCAGCATCTTACATTTTACAGGGGCGAATCGCATGCCAAACATACAAAGATTGCTGATCAAGGTGTTTAGAAGACTCTGCATTTTGTCAGCGTCCTCCCCTAACAGGACTATGTCGTCTGCGTATTCTAAGTCTATAAGACTATTCCCTGGTAGCAAGTCGATTCCTAAGTCGTTAAGTACAGTTAAGGATACTTCCATTAGCATATCTATGATGAAGTTAAACAGAAAAGGGGAAAGTGGACATCCTTGACGGACACCACTGGTTGTTATCAATTCAGATGACAATTCCCCATAAGCCCTTACACAGCTACGTGAGTTTGAGTAGAGTGCCTTGATTAGTGCAATGTACTTTCTTGGCACTCCCTTCACAGTCAAACATTGCCATAGTACCTTTTGATCCACGGAGTCAAAGGCCGCCTTCAAGTCAAGAAATATGGCAATTGTCGGACGCCTAAAAGTGTGTCTATGTTCTAGGATCTGTCACTATACTATTTTATTTTGATTATAGCTTGATTCCACACCGTATTTTCGGTACAAGTATGGAACTTTCAGCATGTGATATCAGTAGCCCAAATTTTGCAGGCCGACCACTGGTATCAGGTGTGGGTCGACAGGGGATCGAACCCTGGACCATGTGCATGGTCGGCGAGAATCTTAACCGCAGTGCCACCAACGCCTACTGACTTGTATTATACGAAAGATACCCATCAGGAGAGAGCAGTTAGTTCAACTGAAGTTTCCTTGATCCATATCTTTGCGTGTACTTGTGAATCCACAAACAGTTTGTGGGTAGTATCCTTATTATTTCAGTGATAAACTTATTTATGCACCATCCCGAGAATTAATCCTACTTTTTTGGTATAAACGCTCTAAATTTTGCGAGTAACTCCATTTTGTTCTTGTTACCACTACTGACTTGTGGATGAACTACATCTCTGACATAACACGCATGATTTAACACTTGATTTTAATACACACAGACAATTAAAACCACAAAGCATAGTGGGCAACAGGAAAGAATAGACATCAAAGTCAAACGACCTTGAAACGACCAATCAGATCGCTCAATAACACAAATGGATGCTTATCCTCATTTTCGTTGCAAGATTCACTCTAACCTTAACCATAACCCTACATAAAACCCACCCTAACAGGACGAAACGTGTAACGAAGATTACGAAAACATTCATTTGTAACTCTGAGAGATTTGATTGGTTGGTTCAAGATCCCTTGACCTTAGGGTCTATTCTTTACTGTTACTGTAGCGTGATATCTCACTAAAGTGAAGATTCAATGGCAGCAAGAGAATTTCCAGAATCCTGACATTCTAAAAACACTACAACTAACGAAAGTAAAGTAACAAACTGATTCTACAGCCCAATGAAAATGAAACTCACCACATCTCTATTAACAAGGGATTTATCAAACAAATCAACAGTTAGGCGCAATGACGGCAAAACTAGAATCATCTGATACATAACCTGACAAACAGAAAAATACTTACCGAAAGCGTTTAATGTGTAACCGTAAAACACGTGGGAGTTTAGAAAGGCGAATTGTTTGAGTTGCATGAGTCAAAAATGAGTTCTTTGTGGTAGGAAGTGCGAGTCTTTTCGGTGAGTTGACAGCGGATGACTGCGGAGTAAGAAAACGACTTGATCTTTCAACTGATGGATTAATGCATTGTTCTTCAATACAAGTTAAACTAGATGCATTCGACAACATGCTCTCTGAAATAGAAGACGTTTCGGTCAAATCGCATGATGTGCTGAAGTCAGGATGAGAAGATCGAGGACTATGGGGAGGAGAAGCCAGTCTGGACAATACGATGGATACCATTTTATCCACTAAATAAAGAATAGAGAAACAAAATGATACAACTACTGCTGAGGACTTTAGAGACGAAAGTTTTCTACATGAAAAATCACTGACAAACACCAGCATATATACAATTTAGTGTCAATGAATGTAATAGTCAGTTTTTAAGCATACCAGTTTTACCTAAATGTATCTTCCAAACGGTTTTACTCAACATTTTCTAGTGTACACCCTACGCATTTTGTTGTGTCATAGATACTTTGACCAAATATTTTAGTGGAGATATAAAAATTGATTCCCTATAGTTTTTAGGCGATGGATAACATCAGCTACATTGCTACTATATGATGCTTGTCCAAGAAGTTACCCAATTGTCTTTCAATCAAACGAAGATAACAGCAGAGTGATCAAACCAACATCTGCCAGTGGCTAGCAATTCAAAGATACC
Organism: Trichobilharzia szidati; assembly: GCA_944472155.2. Taxonomy (NCBI): domain Eukaryota; kingdom Metazoa; phylum Platyhelminthes; class Trematoda; order Strigeidida; family Schistosomatidae; genus Trichobilharzia; species Trichobilharzia szidati. Next base: position 90,457,840 of record OX235273.1, read on the forward strand.
CATCTCCCAATCCTTAACAAATATTCCACCGGAACACAGAATAGATCTCGTATGAAATATATGACCGAGATAACAGCCACAAACTACTCATTTGATAGAATAAGTATACACAAAAAATATATAAAGATAATTTAATAACAAATGAGTGTCTTTTATAACTTAAAAGGTTGTATTTTCTCACTATGCTGAAAAATTCAGTTGATAATAAAAACCCTCCCGAATTTCTCCCTATTAATCAGGAAATTTTTTTACGAACCTTCCGGATAATACACTATCCACTCATGAGAAAGCTTTATCTCTTGGACCAAAATTTTGTGTTCGTCGTATGCATTTTACAGGTCTAGCTATCCGTAAGACTTGTATGACCAAGTTAAACCCCTCGTCCCAACATCAGATGAAGGTCGGTGTTGGTAGATACAGCTCACCAGTTGTCTAAGGACTATCCGAAACAGAAAAGTATTTTAACTCCCTAGCATTTCAGAACCTTGAAAAGACTCAGGGAAAATCCTTATATAACGATTACGAAACCTGACAAAGGTTTGAAGTTGTCATCATGAATAAAAAGTGACTACGAATGTTGTCTATTCTAAATGATGTGAAAGTATATCCAGCCAAGATTACTCTTCTAAGCACGAGGCATAGTGATAGCTAATTTAGTGAAACTTCTTGGCTTAAATGTCATAAACAGACTCTTTAAAACCACTTGAATGCGAATTTCCACATATGTATGATTTACCTAAAATACATAAAGCCAGTAATTCTCTACGTCCCATAATGCCAATGTGTAGATCACCGACATATAAATTTTCTCAACTCAAAACAATTCATATTTTGTGTGACTACATTTTCGCATATAATTTCCCGATCCCGTTTCCTCTATCCTCTTTAATTAAAGGATTTATTACTTATGTGTACCAGTAATGTAAGGTTTACATTTGAAGGCGACTGTTCCCATCAGATTGATGGTGTTGATATGCAAAGCCCTTTGGGGCTCCTTTTAACGGATATCTATATACATACATGTCATACATTGAGAATTTATCGGAACACGTACCACTTTTTAGGAGATATGTCAATGACATTTTAATCATAAGTGGCAATCCTAGTCCTACCGCTTCAACTTTAGATCGGATGAATGAAGAGCAGAATAGCACATCATTTAAGTTTGTAAAAGAGAAAGATGATCGTTTATCCTTCATAGACGTACCGCTTAGTCAATGGTCTGATGGATCAATACAACCACTCATTTACAGAAAATCTACCTGGACAGAAAAGTATCAAAATCACCACAGTTTCTCTCTTGTTCAGTACAAAAGAACTCTCTGGTGAGGTGTCTCTTTAGTAGGATTTAATAAATATGCACAGAGGACATATTGGAATATGAAGAAAGGAAACTGAGAGACACTTTGGTTAATAACAATTATCCAGAGAATTGATTTGGTGTACGGTTACCAGCAGTGAAATCCAGGATGCGCATTTCGTCTCTTTTGGGACTAGTCTCTGTATATACCTGCAATCCCCTGAGGATCGAAACCAGTACCCATCGTTTCAAATACCAAAGTGTTAACCGCTAGACCACTTGGGTCACGATAGCCACCTCTTGTGCAACCGGTATTGTTAATATTTGATTCAACTTGGACTTTGCCATTGACTGATTGGACCGAAGTGCTTGTCGAATCCAACATGTCAACAGAAACCCAACACTTCGGTCCAATCAATCAACAGGAAAGTTCAAATTGAATTAAATAATTATCCAGAGAAGTTCATATAGAGATATAAAATGGTCAGGACACCGAGACCCATTTTCCAACTCGCCACTAAGAAGGATGTATACATCAAGCTAAATGAGTGATCATAACACTTTGGTAATTAGACAAAGATACAACGCTGAGGCTAAAAAGACTTTATGCAGCTAAGACCCAAGTAACTGAGAATACGGAGCTTATATATTCATCTAAGCCCTTAGTACATGCGAAAAATGATGTCACATACCACTGTATCTACCAGTTTAAATGTACATAGGGAGGACTAATCGAACTTTGCAAGTAAGGGCTTCAGAGGATATCTTTAAATGACTTCAGAAACAAATCAAATCCCCTCAACCCACTAATGGTAAAACAAACGATCTAGCTCTTCTATTACGAAACATATCATAGACACATAATAAAATTAATGTTTAAATCTAATTATAAAACGTGTTCGGGGCGTATCCCAAAGTTTATGGAAGCCATAGAGAATGGAAAATTTAAACTTCCTCAATGTGTTCGAAAACAACCTGTCATCAAAATAAACCTTCCTTGATCAACTTGGTTTTGATACCATGGCAGTTGAAAAATTATGTTCCATCAAATTAATCTCCACTGATTTTCAATGTGTCCTTTTAACTTGACCTATGCCTACCTTCTCACCCCCTAAGACTTTATTTTCATATATACATATATATATCCCTATGATAAGTACGTGTGTGATCAGATTATTCAAAACGTGTTGCGCAAATACATTATACGATTCAGATATATTACGTCTTTTAATTGTTTTGTCGAAATTCATAAAGAGAACTGGTTGTTTCAAAGTCACTATTAAAAGTAAGTATGACTTTATCAGCACAAACACCTACATATTTATTCCTTTATAAGTTACAGCATTTGAAAATTATCAACAGTGTACAATACTTGAACTAACCAGTCAGAGACTTGGAACGTTTATGTTTCCTCCTAGTCAAGTTTCAATTTTTACTTTATCTCGTCAGTACAGCTGATGGAAGTTTACTTCCAGCCAATAAACCAAATTTCAAAAACATTTTTCCCATAAATATCAAATTACTAACTTCTGGAGGTACTTTAATCTTTCTACCTGCTACATGAACTTCTGTAGCTTCAAATACTGCCAAGTGATAAAAATGCAATGACAATACATACAACTTGCACAGTATGAATACTTTAAAACTCATTAACCACATCATAATTTCAAGACGAAATGAAGACAGTAGGAGTTAAATAAACTAAAAAATTACAGCACTATGGCTAATAAAACATACCGGGATAAGGTTGATCACTTGGATCATAAATATACTCATTAAACGTTGATCTTGTGGATTCTATCCCTTTCTTAATTAATTCAGCATAACACTGATTGCATTTTACACATGCATAGCTGGCACCATCAATGGCAGACGGACTAACAAATTGTCGAAGTAAATCGACTACATCACATTTACAAGATTCATCAGAATAACATTCAGTAGGTAATGAAAGACTGAGTTCATATATAGGTTCTTCAGTACATGCAATTACTTGACAAATAGAGCATCGCACATGGCTAACACAATATCCACGAAAAGCACGATTGATAAAAATCACAACTGTTGTTTGGTACAGCCATGGGAATACCCTGTACCTCTGTCTGCAGGCGATCAAGTAATAGACTTAGAAACTCTTGCGCATCTTGTTGTTTTATATCCCTTTAAAGTTAGGTAGAGTTGACCAAACTGTATTTAAGAGATTAGTCGGACTGACGATAGATTTTTGACCTGACCCACAACAACTTAAATAAATTACGTACTTCTTCATAAAGTGAAGGAGATGGAGCTGGTGAGGTTTGTGGGTCAATTAATGATGTCGGAAGTGATTGTCGACCACGCTCGTGGGAGGATTTCAAGCATTGACCACCGTTCAATCCTCCAGAAGATCTGGATGAAAGAAGTCTATTTATCCTTGGAGCACCTAAATTCGTCTTGCAATCACGAAGAGAAATATATTCACTATTTGGAGCGCAACATGTCACAACTTTGGTCACTGAAGAGTTCCATAAACTTCCACAGTTCTGAGATGTTGTGGGAGCTTGGTCTTTTGAAAACGTTGAATAAGTTGCTG
>OX235273.1:90462211-90499007 GCA_944472155.2 Trichobilharzia szidati
TTGTATATATAATTGTAGAACCTGATGATGAATTTATCGAAAAGAGTACTCTTTGTTCAGTATCCATTCTTTTGAAAATTAATCAGAAATTAGTGGAGGATTCATTTAGTAATAATGGACAGCTAGGCTACGTAAGAATATCTGAAGTAATAATAGGACCAGAAACTGTTATTTTAGATTGAAGGGCTTGAAATTCGGTGAATATTAAAGTGATAAAATGCCATTTCTGGTCATTCAGTTCATCTCAGTTCATAATGCATATTATGATGCATTATGAAGTTAATTTACACCGAAATTAAGTGAAAATCCAGGGTTTTTTTACCGGAAATTAAGCTTTTGGTAGTCATTCAGTCCCTAGTTTATAACAGTTAGTCGTTTTGATAAATTTAGGTAGGGTATTAAGAAGATAAATATCGTGAGATGACATCATTTCGTAGATTTCTCACGATCCCTCTACAACTGACATCGTTCACAATAATAAAATAAAATGCATAACAATTACTCAGTTATATAAAACCAAAGTACACACTAATAACCAAATATATTTTAGTAGGTTAAATAGCCCATGGTAGTCAAATATTGAAGTCTGTTGCTTTCTGTAGAGACTGTTTTGGATGCATGTGATTAATCCACCACTCTTAATAATCTTGTATTAAAGTTATCTGAATTTTCCTGGATATTTCAGTGACTAAGTGGGACGACGGAACAATTAAGCGATCCATATTTCTCAAGCAGACATGGATTGGACAGTATCTTCATTTCAACAGTTTTCTTCCTATCCAGTATATACGTTGCCCAGTGAAATGACTGTTTTCAAGGGCCAGTAAAATTTGCACCAGCAACACACTGATGGATGACTTACGGGGCATACCTTCAGTTTTCTTGGCTAAGGGAAATCTGGAAAACTTCATTGTATGCTACAGTAAAGAGAGACTGATCCTTGGCAAAATGGCTTCCGTACCAAAGGAAGCTATCTTAAATAAAATACCACTCAAGTGTGATCAAATCATGCAACTGTTAGCTCAAAGGCTTCAGTCAGCTATAAAGCGCTCATTCTAAGCCGCCTCCCGTTTCCATATATCTAGAACATTTCCTATTCCCGTGCCTGAGAATAAAGGACGAAATTCTGTGGACTCTACTTAACATTGCATCTACAAGTTCACCCGGAGTTACGGTGACACACATATAGGTGGAACCATTAGAATGTTCCAATGTCGTCACAATGAACATGTTCCTAACGGTTATTGAGTCATATAGAAAACCCAAATTTACTTAGTCTGAATAGAAAGCCAGCATCATCCATTGCGAAGCATGTATTAATGTCTGGCCACAAAATTAATCAATGAGTGCTTCTCAGTTATTTCAGATAACTTTAATTCAAGATTATTAAGAGTGGTGGATTAGTCACATGCATCCAAAACAGTCTCTACAGAAAGAAACAGACTTCAATATTTGACTACCATGGTCTATTTAACCTACTAAAATATGTTTGGTTATTAGTGTGTACTTTTGTTTTATATAACTGAGTAATTGTTATGCATTTTATTTTTATTGTGAACGATGTCAGTTGTAGAGGGATCGTGAGAAATCTACGAAATGATGTCATCTCACGATATTTGTCTTCTTAATACCTTACTTAAGTTCGTAGTTTGCTTTCATTAGTTTCATTCTCACGAACTCGTATCCCATCAATTTATAATTATACGTCATTACTTTAAAAATATAATTTATGAATTTCGTGACGTGAAGAAAATTACGTATATAATATTTTGGTAGCTGTGATATCCACCAATCAGTCGACGCACATTTTCTTACCTGTTCACAATCACTTGTGTAATTTTCCGTCAGCAGTGATAATTACTTTTCTGTATGGAGTTATAATTTTGAAAATTCATTTTAATTTAATTCCGCGAAGAAGAGACTTAAACTACATATGGTAATCTGTTCGACTCACAGATTCTTAGGAAGTAATCCACAATCTCTAAACTTAATGGCTTTCTGTCAGAAATCAGCCAGTGGTCCAAGGAAAACGGTCTTACCTTAAACCCCTCCAAATGCCAAACAGTCAATTTCACCTTTAGACATAAATCCGACCTAAACAAACTGGTTGGCTCTCACGAGGTATGCAACATAGATGGCACTGAAATAGAAACCAAGTCGGAAATTAAATACCTAGGCGTCATTCTATCTGCTGATCTCTCCTGGTCGTCTCATATCTTGGCGATTTCTAAGAAAATATTCCGTCTTACCTTCTACATCAAGAAGTTAAAACATTCTGGTATAACCCAACCCTTACTCCTACAATTCGTTAACTCTCGCATTCTGCCTATTATTCTCTATTGTTCCCCCTTAGTTTTTCCCGGGCTACTGAAGAAAGACTATAACATATTACGCAGGATGTTAAAGGTTGTCAGCAGGGTAAGCAACGTGCCACTTAACCAGCTTGTTAATATTCTGGTCGACAGGCACATGGACTCATGTGAAAAATGGGCCAAATCCATTTTATCTAACTCACACCACCCTCTTCACTCACAACTCTCCCCTTGCATCTCATCAGGCAAAACCAGAAGCCTATATAGAAAACTATATGCTCGCACCAGCAAGTACAAAAACTCAACCATACCCTACTTAGCTCGTGTTCTGTGCGATAAAGAAAGCATTAGGCGTGACACCTATAATTCATTAAATAGTCAGTAGAACAACTGGACCTCGTCTTTCCAACTCATATCATTTATAGGTACAACATTTTCTTTCTTTCTTTTCCTTTTCTCTCTCTCTCTTTTTTCCGTTATGTGCTGCTTTGTTTCTTTCTTCCGCTTACGCCAGTAAATATGACAGCACCTACTTTTCTAACACCTTCAAACACTGTTCAGCTTTGGCTTTGCTACCGACATGCCAATATGTTGTTGTCATAATGAACTGAGATTTCCTTAATCTATGTAGAATTCTATTTATTGATAATGTACTAACTGGATGCAATACTGTAGTAAAAATGCTGAGAATTCCATTCTGTATCACAAGTACTGTTTTGGAATAAAGCAAATTATTATTATTATTATTATTATTATTATTATTATTATTATTATTATTATTATTATTATTATTATGGTCTTACTTCTATCCAGCGGCATCATTCAGAATAGAGACAGGAAATATAACAAACACCTTCTATGTTTCTAGATAAGGCAAATCCACGCAAGCATGAGTATTTCTAGATGATCTGGCTCTATCATTAGTAGCAATGAAGGGATACCACGGGTGAGTTTAACTCTGACTGAATTAAATGATCGTCTCAATCAGAAAAGTGGGCAGCAGTAATGGTTTCCAGCTACCACTTCTAGTTAATAATAATATGGAGTAAATGTAACCTAAATGTTTGTGATTATCATTCATTGTCAACAAAACAATCTTTATTTTACCTCAAAGCAGGGAATGAAACGACCGATCCTCTGCTTCATGGTTTCCAGTATGTGATGAAACCTACCTTATTTGATCAGTCTGTTTCACCACACAAATACGAAGACGGATAGCAAAGTTAGATTTTCTTTCTTGTCGCTTGGCAATAATTGGAAAAAACAACGCATTGACAGATAAGCAGTCGTTCCTTTTCCTTCGATGACCACGCAAAACTTTGTATTTAATATAAGCAAAAGTGAAAAACAAATCTTGGGAAGAATTCAGCAAAGCCTGATTTTGTTTTATCTAACTTAACCACACACACCGTGTCTCTTTAAAATCCATTTTGTATCAGATAAATGTAGACGTTAAAAAAGAATTCAGGAATAAAATTACTTTCTAGCCTCTTCTCATAATAACTGTTGAATAAACTTACGTCAGCGTAAGATGAAATTAAGTTCCCTTTATTTATTTAACATGCTGTGAAATCCATGGTTCATTACGTTATAAATGCTTGTCGAGAAATTTTTTCGTTCTTTTGAGTCCCGAACGGAACATAAGGCTTTAAGTTTTGGAGTTTCAGTAGCAGTGTTTCTACACGGGGAAGAGTTGCTAATCTCACACACACCCTTCCCTCTTTTTCGGACTTACTATAGACTAGTAAACTAGACGGTTTAGAAGTGGGTCAGTCGGGAATCGAAGCTGGCAAGCCTTGTTACTTACTCAGCACCTAATTAGTAATAGCTTGTATTACGCATCCTGTTTTGTGTGCACTGATTACTTTAACAATAAACTTGAAAAACACATATTTCTTTATGTGTGTACTGTTGGTGAATAATGGAATCGTTATTTGCTTGTTTAGGATTTCGTAGCAATAGGCGCTCCACATTCTTACTTCTAGTTGTTTCCTGAGTTAACGGTATCATAGGAAACGGTGGTTCAGTAATGTTTAGGACGCTAAGTACTGCGAAGTTGTTTAGGAAAATGATAAGCATATTGCAGTCAAATAAAAATTAACTAAAACTTGAACGTAATACAATTAAAGCAGCTAATGATAATTAGGCTGAATGTTGAACTATCGGTAAGTTTCAGGCCATTAATTATGCAGCGATCATAGTTCAGCATGTCAGCTTCAGTTTTCATCTTAGTGATCAAGGAAATTATCATCGAAATTCACAGAATAATCTGAATTTATGAAGATGTCAGATTTCATTCAAATGACAAGAGCAATGACCACACTGTCGTTCTTTGATGAGTAGTAACAATGCGTGCATCTCTTGATAGTGGAAATGTTTTTGAGATCTTATAAAACAACGTGCTTCCACACTTTTTCTCAAACAGAGATGTCCTCAAAATCCTATTTGAAACTTGAAAGGATGATAAATAGCCATCTCCAGCTAACACTTTCAAGCTGATAGTATTTTAACCCTAGACACTGTAGGTCAACTTAGTTTCTCATATCATTAGTAGTGGTTCAACTATAATTCCAAAAAAAAATCTTTGCTCACACAAATTTGAAATTTCTACTCTTCTTTGAGATAAACAAGACTACTGTAATAAAGTGCAACGGAATTTATTACTCATATATTCCTTATTTATTTCGAGTCTAACCATGGACTGATATCAGTTAGAGAACCAATGAAAACTAAGGAGTACTGGACATCTGTTTCGCCCTAGTTTGGGACCCATCGGCAGTACGCATCCACTGGGGTTAGAACCCAAGACGTTCCGATTGCAAGTCAAGCTCAATGGTTCTCTAATTGATATCAAACTTGAAACAAATCAAATCTTTACAAACTAACTCTTGAAAATTATTCTTTATTTAATTGTATTCACCCGTCAATTACTAAGCTGAATAGTACATTATATAGACCTTTAAATTTCCAAAAGTATTATTTTGAAAACTTGTGTTGTTAAGTCATCCACTTACTAAAATTCATCATACGCAGGTAGTTCACTTTTGTTTCCAAATGAAATGATAAAATTCCTCGACATTACACATTACCTCTCTATCTCAACTTCATCGACTATGAAAAGGCCTTCGACAGCGTCGATCGAGAGGTGCTTTGGCAACTACTTCGCTACTACGGGATGCCACCGACAATTATACATCTCATCCAACAGCTTTACGACAATGCTGCATGCCAAGTAATCCACAACGGGAAACTTACGGAATCCTTCGAAGTGAGGACAGGAGTAAGACAAGCTGGCTGCCTACTATCGCCAATGATTTTCCTGATTGCAGTAGACTGGATAATGCAACAAACAGTGGGCAATGAGGAAACAGGCATTAAATGGAGACACACAAAAAACTTGGAGGATCTGGACTTCGCCGATAATATACGTCTGACTTCCCACAAACTAGAAGATATGCAAGCGGAAAGCAACAAGTTGGCAGAAGAAGCATCAAAGATAGGATTTCAGGCGAACATAGAGAAAAAAGAGGTAACGAAGATTTCTGGGCAACACCACCAACAGCAACAGCAACAACAGACAACAATCAGCATAAATGGAAGGAACCTGAAAGATACAACCCCTTTTACCTACCTGGGAAGCATCGTTTCAACTACAGGCGGACGGAAATGACGACGATATTAAAGCAAGAATCGGAAAAGCAAGATAAGCTTTCACTACTCTCAAGTCTGTGTGGAGGTCAACAGCACTCAGCATCAAAAATAAGATCCGGATTTTCAACTCCAATGTGAAGTCAGTCAGTGCTACTACACGGATCAGAGACTTGGCCAGCGCGTCATAAAGAACATCCCAAACAAACTACAGACCTGCATTAACAGTTGTCTTCGCTCAATACTCAAGATCAGATGGCCGGCCAGAAAAGATCAGCAACAGAGATCTCTGGGAGTGGACCAACCAGGAACCGATTGTGAAACAAATAGGCAGGAAGAAATGGAGATGGATTGGCCATACTCTGAGGAAACCAGCAAGTGACATCACTAGACAAGCCCTCGAGTGGAACCCGAAAGGGAAGCGACGAGTTGGTCGTCCAAGGGTGACCTGGAGGAGATCATGTGAAGAAGAATTGAAAGCGTATGGGTAGACTTGGAGCCAGGTGAAGACTCTAGCAGAGAACCGAACGCAATGGAGACGCACGGCTGAAGCCCTATGTTCCTCTAGGAATTAAAGGAAACAATAATAATATACACATTACCGATTAAACAACGTAACGTTCTATTATCTGCGTGGCTGAATGAGTAGAGATAGACAGCATCTACTCAGATAAGGAATATGACACGCACGGTAGACTAACCGCAACAACAATCCCAACTATAATATCGCTTGGAAACAGGAAAAAAGACTTGGTCACTGTGAGAGAGTTTTAATTGTCTCGTCAACAAACAACAGAAGTGGTAGAGAACAACTCTGAATACATGCAATCATTGTGACCTTGACCAACATTTAAACCATCAACAAATTTAAAGAGTCAATAATCAATGTGAGCCCAGCCTTCAGAAAAGGTGGGAAAAGTGGAAAGGAAAACCATAGTACAAAAGGAGTGTGGTAGTATTTTAAATTTCACAATGAAAAGTGATATAATGCAACCGTAGATCTTAAGCACTGTGTTTGAATATTAATATTAGTAGTAATGTAACAACAGAAGGCAAGGGTCAGGCAACAGATCATTTATTAAGGAAATCAACGCATATTTATATATTTTCATGTACATTACTATGGATATTTAAGCAAACAAACACAGTTTTCCGATTGGTTGTTTCTCACTTAAAATTAATCTTTCATCTATTTGTGACTGTTTCTTGAATGTCAAATCCTCTATATGTTAACTGCATCCGCCTACGCAAAGTCTGCTGTGGTCGGTTTTGAATCAATCTTCGTTCACATTTTCTCACGACAAATCTTGGGAACGTAAATATTGACGTAAATTACTGTCTACCAATTTGGCTGGTAGACAGCTCTCACCACAGTAATATCATTATTTATATATGTTATTTTAATATTATTTAATACTGCATTACTGTGTGTTAGTTCAAATAAATTCATCTAATATGGAAAAATAATGCTATCAAATAGGTTAAGAAAAAGGAGCTATGTGTACAATTTGAAATACGAAGCGCTTAATCTAATAATCTATGCAATAACTAACAAGTTGTTATTCGAATACAATAAATGATCTGATCAATCAATAACCAGTATACTCCAATGTTGTTATCCAGTTCAAATAATGTTTCTTATTAAAGCAAGCAAGTGCTCTTCTGCTTACTTTTATTTCGAAACTTAAGGTTATAATATCTACATGTGAATGAATCGGAGCTTTAGATGTAGAAAATAAGTTGCTATAGATATAAATATTTGATGACATTTTTCGAATACTTTTTTTTTGTAAAAGTGGTTGATCCCAAAGGCACTGGATATTTTATTTTTGTAAACTTTAATTTTAATCTCTTTAGTATAAACACATTTTGAAATAATGGAGATTTGTTGCTCAGGTGGATGATTTTGATTCACTTGTATTCCCTGAGTTGACTGATTTAATTTTAAAGCCTTTGTCATGCTTCTAGAGAACATCTTCAGCACAAAATGAACTCATTTGAGTTTTCTATAAATGATACAATTTTGTCTCCTGGCAACCATTGTCGTGACTGGTTGTCGATTTATGTCTCTATTGTCTTGGAAATCGAACTTCCTTGTCGTGTGATTTACTTTTTACTAACTAGTAAATTTGGCCAGTAGTAATGTGTTTGTTAATTGCTAATTCATTTGAGTACCAGGCTTCCAGAAATTCCCTGGTATTACTTTAGGTGTTTCCTCTATTTAAAATTCCTACATTATCCCAATCAAATTGGTGTTAGTAATTATCTACATGCATTGATACGAAAGAATATTTATCGTGCCTTCTTACAGCAAATTTGTCTGCTTGGATTCAAATTAGAAGGGGACGCCCACTTTGACCGATATAGTGTCTGTTACAGTTCATACGATTTATTTTGTAAATGGTACTAATTTTATCTTCTTTTCCTGTTGGATTTTTCGGTTTGCACAATGTCGAATGAAATAATTGCGCTGGCTAGATTGTGTACTACATCTATTTCAAACGGCCCTAATATTGTAGTTGTTCTTTCAGAGATATTTTTATTAATATGGTAGAATGAATTTTCTTGTGTTTTATAGTAATGGTTTCTTGTTGGTGTTATGACTCGAGCTTAAACACTTTTCGATAAAATTGTGGGGATGTCCATTCTTTTTGAAGACGGTTATAGTAGGTATTTTTCCTCCATTCTCTTCAACACTGGAATACTACAATATGTTTGAACTCTTTTAAACAATGTCTGCACACAGTTTCTTTTGTGGGTAAAACCTGCACTGAAAATGTTGTCTAGAAGGACGACGAAAGCTTCGTAATTAAATCAACGAGCTCAGAGAAAACACAACTAATTCAAGATAAACACATTTACTGAATCCTACTACCAAACACTAACGAACACAGCGGTTACAACTCTCGCCGACCATGCACATAGTCCAATCCCCTGTCGACGCACACCTGATATCAATGGTCGGCCTGCAAAATTTGGGCTACCGATATCACATGCTGAAAATTCCATACTTGTACCAAAAATATGGTGTGGAATCAAGCTATAATTTAAAAAAATGTGTTTTATTCCAATCCAAGTTATTTAAAAAGAGTTCATCAAATGTCAGTGATCAATCTGGTATATATTCGACAACAAAATAATAAGTTTAAAGAATACCTAGTACATATTAAATAAAAAATATTTCGATTTATTAAATAATGTTGAGTTATTTAAAAGTAATACAAACTAAAGTTTAAATAACAATCAGTAAATATACCAAACTGCACCCGAAAGTATCTAGTCAATAAATTCCAATATAAGAAGGAATGTTAAAGTTGGATAGATAGGATACCACCATCATTGATGATGATAATGATAATGACTATTGATGAACAATATCAGACAAGACCATTTTATAGAGTCAGTTTAAAGAAGCCTGATCCATCCACCTATCCATCCGATAGTCAGACTCTTTTTGTATACGTCTAGCCTATAAAAAGAACTAAAAACGTTTTTAGGTCATACACGGGAATTTTATTGAAATTATTGATTCGATGAAAGTCAAACACAACAGGTTGTCAATGCACACACATCATTACATAAACAATGAAAACAAACAATTTCATTGAAGAAGAAAAAAAGACGTGGGCAGTTAAAACAGGGAAGGAAAAAAAGAAAAGAAAAGAAAAAGGAATGTACGTGACCTAAACACGGAAGGAAACACAGAAGGGAAAATAACAACATCAATAGATTTTCAAAAAAAAAAATAATAGTTACAAATGCAACAAAAGCTGATAATCATAATAATAATGATAATTGTAATATGAAAATGAAATAAACGAGAATTGTGTGGTTATCGTGTGTTATGATTCATAAAAAAAAACACACTGGTCATTATCACTAATAAATATCATGAGTTAGAACACTGTTCAAATTATAATTAATAATGCGACCATTTTCAGTAAATATTGCACAGAGAACAAATTGAAGTTTGACTGAATATTAAAAGCCAACTTATAAACAACAAAATCAGAGAATAGAATTTTCGCCAATTTGATTCGTTTTGTACAACTGGTAAATTGAAATAATACTAATAGTATACGTATATGTCATGAAAAAAATAGAAGGAAATATATTGTCGTTTTGATAGGTGCAAACAGTAATTTACATTAAAATTAAAACAATTGAAAAAAAGCAAATGCAATTCTGGAAACTGGACTAGACAAATACACATGTACGCTAATGTTTGCATACAAAGGATTCTGAACATGGAAAACTGAAAGAGGGCGAATTTACAATAAATACCTGAGCGGTAGACAAGTATTTTATAAATGCATACTACCTGTCATCAGGTAAACAAACGTTCAACAACCTGGTGAACACATCTTTGATGCTTTTTCATAATTGTCAGAGGATGATGAATATACAGAATGAATATTTGGTATATCTGGTTGTGAAGTAGAACAGGGAATAGTGTTTGATAAACTTTCGGAAACTGTATGTTTTTTAAACCAGTTAGGAAGAGGAGTCCGAGGCATAAGTTCTGAGTAGAAAAGAAGGTAGGCTTGTGCTGCAGCTACTTCTGAGAAGTCACATAACGACACATTGGCATCATTGCAATGTAACCAACACTCTAGTATTCAGAAAATATGAGAATAAAAACATATCCAAAACATCAACAGTACAAATTGCTTAAAGAAGTTTATATATACATATATATACCTATGCACAAATAGTATACAATTTTCTGAAGTGACCTACATAAACACGATTAACAAGATCAATTTCCTACATAGGGCTTTATTTCTACTTATCACATAACTTGAACATGACTCCAGTCCTTCTTACACTTCCTAGTCTTTTGGAAACCTGAAACACCTTACGCAGTATTTTACAATGAACGGAGTTTGAATATTTTATATAAAATATATTCTCGGTGCTTTTTTATTCTAGCTAAGTGATAGGTGATAATTAAATTTTATGTATATAAATTCTTAGTGAAAAGTGACTTGTAAAAAGGTGCTAACACTACAAATTTGTTTGTGGTCATGTAGATATAGAAACAGGTCGCTGAACAAACGACTCACACAACGAATCCACTGTAGACAGACAATAAAGCGCAGATTCGGTTCATTGACTTAATCCCTTGACTGTCACCCAATGGATCCCGCATCCAAATGCCACTCCAACTATTTTAACTTACGTGACTGGATACTCCCATCCTGAACGCATGTTTGTAGTGAATACAAATAAGCAAACAAAACTGTTTACTGACTCATTATTGTGGCTTCGTATCGTAACAGTAGAAGATGAGAGACTTGGTAAAGAAATGTTTATTTCGAATTAGGTATCTCCATATAGCATATATATATATGTCTGATTTCCCACAAACTGGAAGATATGCAAGCGAAAAGCAACAAGTTGACAGAAGAAGCATCAAAGATAGGACTCCAGGTGAACATAGAGAAAACAGAGGTGATGAAGATTCCTGGGCAACACCACCAACAGCAACAACAACAACAGACAACAATCAGCATAAATGGGATCAACCTGAAAGAAACAACCCCCTTTACCTACCTGGGAAGCATCGTTTCAACTACAGGTGGAACTGACGAGGATATCAAAGCAAGGATCGGTAAAGCAAGGCAAGCTTTCACTACTCTCAAGTCTGTGTGGAGGTCAACAACACGCAGCATCAAAAATAAGATCCGGATTTTTAACTCCAATGTGAAGTCAGTGCTACTCACTGTACAGATCAGAGACTTGCACTGCGCGTCATAAAGAGCACCTTAAACAAACTACAGACCTTCATTAACAGTTGTCTTCGCTCAATACACCGCTCAAGATCAGATGGCCGGCCAGAAAAGATCAGCAATAGAGATCTCTGGGAGCGAACCAACTCAGCAGGAACCGATTTTGAAACAAATAGGCAGGAAGAAATGGAGATAGATTGACCATACTCTGAGGAAACAATCATCAAGTGACATCACTAGACAAGCCATTGCTCGAGTGGAACCCGAACGGGAAGCGGCGAGTTGGTGTTCCGAGAGTGGGGTGACTTGGAGGAGGTTATGTGAAGAGGAGATGAAAACGTGTGGGCAGACTTGGAGCCAGGTGAAGACTCTAGCAGAGAACCGAACGCAGTGGAGACGCACGGCTGAAGCCCTATGTTCCTCTAGGAATTAAAGGAAACAATAATAATAATATAGCAAAATTATGTACACTTTATCTGCAAATCATCATTTGTACAGATCTTCCCTGCCCTTCCTATTGTGTTTCTTTGCCTTATTTTCATGTCTCCCATGTTTTGCCGCAACGCTGATTCTTTTCCTCACTTTGACGTCAAATCTATCTATCCACTGTTTGATATTTTGATGCCAATGAATATGTTCTTATATACTACTGATAGATCTTATCAGTGACACACCCCGCACTATAACTTTTGTCATGTGCAGGTCACTTTATTATTTTTTCAGCTGAAATATAACTAGCACTCAACCACTCCGACACTATTTCCATCATTCATAAATTTGAATAGAGTAAGAATAATTACAACAGGATAATATGCAATCTATTCAGTGGATTTACAGTAAGATTTTTACTTTCATCTTAATAATAATAATAATTTTTAAAAATTTCAGAAGTGATTAATTTTTACGCACTACTTCAACTTATGAGTGTCTTGAAATCTGGAATGACATGAAAAATGGGTGGAATTATTAACTCACCAGGTTCATCATTCAAACAATAGGCAGTGTAGTGACCGGATTGAAATCCTCGCCCATGATGTACAACAACACCAGTTAAGTGATACAAATACTGAGGTGAGGATTTCTGGTACTCTTCTTTAGTAAAACTGGAAGAAGATGAACTATGACCTTGTATACTTTCAGTGGAGCCCATTTGTTCTTGTATGCGTTGGGAAATTGTTCGGTGTAATTTGTCGTGTAAGTGAGACTGGCCACATTCCTCTCTGTTAGCATCACTTAGCATAAATTCAGTCATATTTAAAATAAGTGGAAATGATACGTGACATGTTAATTTTTCCCTTTGTCTTCCAACCCATCTAAAATATCAGAAAACAATTAAAATGACTTGAGGTATACAGAGAGAGAGAGATAAAATAGGTGTAATAATTACCAGACAGTATCATGTTGCGAAAATTGACATAATAGTATGAATGACTCAACACTATTAGTATGGGAAAAAGTGAGCAATGCCCTCATAATATTGAGAAAACGAATATCGGCAGGCATTAAAGGTGGACTGGCCGTTGCTCTAGGAACTTGATTTTTCGTGCTCGAGAACATATCCCACTATGGCTAAGGTGTAGTTAAAACTATTAACAGCTCGATATTAGACCATCTGGTGCAAACCGGTCACAAAGCCAGCGTAGAAGAATCCTTCTCCATAATATACCGGGTGCCTAACAAACTACCAAAATCGTCGAAGCACCGCATGCTCCAAACAGTAGAGGCTATTGCAATTCGCCTCAAACAACCAGCGCTCTGTGTCCAAAAGAAACAAGTCCAGCCCCTACTTCTGCCCTGGCCCTCAGTAGAGACTATAAACTCATGAATTTGTACTATTATCTTTCCTAATTCTTCTGACATTCAGTTTATTTTATGTTGATGCTGTTCAGCTGTAATCTATCAATATTATTGATTCGATGTTATTCAAACAACATTAATGTCGTTCATAAGACTAATTCATTCATTCATTATAATGTATATATAATTGTAGAACCTGATGATGAATTTATTGAAAAGAGTTCTCTTTGTTCCGTGTCTATTCTTTTGAAAATTTTAATGGGCATTTTTAATCAAATAGTGTAAATGACAGGATTTGCAAAGTTAGTGTTTGATAATAATTTATGAATTTGAATAACTTTTTAATTGTGACTTTGAAAGAGGAGAGAAAACAATGTCATTTTAATCTAAAGTGGGCCTGCCGGAGATGTCTACAGGATTCTTGCAAAACATACAACAGTCAATACTAAGCTGCAACAGTAATTGTCCGAACATTATGGGCATAAAGTGACAGTGAAATAACACGATAACTGTGCTAGTCGGTTCCTTTTGTATCACTCATGGATATTTAAGTAGCATCAAGTCATACTTCCAGTGTGCCACTATATTATTTTATTTTGATTATAGCTTGATTCTACACCGTATTTTCGGTACAAGTATGGAATTTTCAGCATGTGATATCAGTAGCCCAAATTTTGCAGGCCGACCACTGGTATCAGGTGTGGGTCGACAGGGGATCGAACCCTGGACCATGTGCATGGTCGGCGAGAATCCTAACCGCAGTGCCACCAACGCCTACTGACTTGTATTATACGAAAGATACCCATCAGGAGAGAGCAGTTAGTTCAACTCAAGTTTTCTTGATCCATGTCATTGCGTGTACTTGTGAATCCACCAATAGTTTGTGGGTAGTATCCTTATTATTTCAGTGATAAACTTATTTATGCACCATCCCGAGAATTAATCCTACATATTTGGTATAAACGCTCTAAATTTTGCGAGTAACTCCATTTTGTTCTTGTTGCCACTACTGACTTGTGGATGAACTACATCTCTGACATAACACACATGATTTAACACTTGATTTTAATACACACAGACAATTAAAACCACAAAGCATAGTGGGCAACAGGAAAAAATAGACATCAAATTCAAACGACCTTGAAACGACCAATCAGATCGCTCGGTAACACAAATGGATGCTTATCATCATTTTCGTTGCAAGATTCACTCTAACCTTAACCATAACCCTACATAAAACCCACCCTAACAGGACGAAACGTGTAACGAAGATTACGAAAACATTCATTTGTAACTCTGAGAGATTTGATTGGTTGGTTCAAGATCCCTTGACCTTAGGGTCTATTCTTTACTGTTACTGTAGCGTGATATCTCACTAAAGTGAAGATTCAATGGCAGCAAGAGAATTTCCAGAATCCTGACATTCTAAAAACACTACAACTAACGAAGGTAAAGTAACAAACTGATTCTACAGCCCAATGAAAATGAAACTCACCACATCTCTATTAACAAGGGATTTATCAAACAAATCAACAGTTAGGCGCAATGACGGCAAAACTAGAATCATCTGATACATAACCTGACAAACAGAAAAATACTTACCGAAAGCGTTTAATGTGTAACCGTAAAACACGTGGGAGTTTAGAAAGGCGAATTGTTTGCGTTGCATGAGTCAAAAATGAGTTCTTTGTGGTAGGAAGTGCGAGTCTTTTCGGTGAGTTGACAGCGGATGACTGCGGAGTAAGAAAACGACTTGATCTCTCAACTGATGGATTAATGCATTGTTCTTCAATACAAGTTAGACTAGATGCACTCGACAACATGCTCTCTGAAATAGAAGACGTTTCGGTCAAATCGCATGATGTGCTGAAGTCAGGATGAGAAGATCGAGGACTATGGGGAGGAGAAGCCAGTCTGGACAATACGATGGATACCATTTTATCCACTAAATAAAGAATAGAGAAACAAAATGATACAACTACTGCTGAGGACTTTAGAGACGAAAGTTTTCTACATGAAAAATCACTGACAAACACCAGCATATATACAATTTAGTGTCAATGAATGTAATAGTCAGTTTTTAAGCATACCAGTTTTACCTAAATGTATCTTCCAAACGGTTTCACTCAACATTTTCTAATGTACACCCTACGCATTTTGTTGTGTCATAGATACTTTGCCCAAATATTTTAGTGGAGATATAAAAAGTGATTCTCTATAGTTTTTAGGCGATGGATAACATCAGCTACATTGCTACTATATGATGCTTGTCCAAGAAGTTACCCAATTGTCTTTCAATCAAACGAAGATAACAGCAGAGTGATCAAACCAACATCTACCAGTGGCTAGCGATTCAAAGATACCTATTTCCCAATCCTTAACAAATATTCCACTGGAACACAGAATAGATCTCGTATGAAATATATGACCGAGATAACAGCCACAAACTACTCATTTGATAGAATAAGTATACACAAAAAATATATAAAGATAATTTAATAACAAATAAGTGTCTTTCAAAACTTGAAAGGTATTTTTCACTAAGCTGAAAAATTCAGTTGATAATAAAAACCCTCCCGAATTTCTCCCTATTAATCAGGAAATATTTTTACGAACCTTCCGGATAATACACTGTCCACTCATGAGAAAGCTTTATCTCTTGGACCAAAATTTTGTGTTCGTCGTATGCATTTTACAGGTCTAGCTATCCGTAAGACCTGTATGACCAAGTTAAACCCCTCGTCCCAACATCAGATGAAGGTCGGTGTTGGTAGATACAGCTCACCAGTTGTCTAAGGACTATCCGAAACAGAAAAGTATTTTAACTCCCTAGCATTTCAGAACCTTGAAAAGACTCAGGGAAAATCCTTATATAACGATTACGAAACCTGACAAAGGTTTGAAGTTGTCATCATGAATAAAAAGTGACTACGAATGTTGTCTATTCTAAATGATGTGAAAGTATATCCAGCCAAGATTACTCTTCTAAGCACAAGGCACAGTGATAGCTAATTTAGTGAAACTTCTTGGCTTAAATTTCATAAACAGACTCTTTAAAACCACTTGAATGCGAATTTCCACATATGTATGATTTACCTAAAATACATAAAGCCAGCAATTCTCTACTTCCCATAATGCCAATGTGTAGATCACCGACATATAAATTTTCTCAACTCAAAACAATTCATATTTTGTGTGACTACATTTTCGCATATAATTTCCCGGTCCCGTTTCCTTTATCCTCTTTAAAGGATTTATTACTTATGTGTACCAGTAATGTCAGGTTTACATTTGAAGGCGACTGTTCCCATCAGATTGATGGTGTTGATATGCAAAGCCCTTTGAGGCTCATTTTAACGGATATCTATATACCTACATGTCATATATTGACAATTTATCGGAACACGTACCACTTTTTAGGAGATATGTCAATGACATTTTAATCATAAGTGGCAATCCTAGTCCTACCACTTCAACTTTAGATCGGATGAATGAAGAGCAGAATAGCACATCATTTAAGTCTGTAAAAGAGAAAGATAATCGTTTATCCTTCATAGACGTACCGCTTAGTCAATGGTCTGATGGATCAATACAACCACTCATTTACAGAAAATCTACCTGGACAGAAAAGTATCAAAATCACCACAGTTTCTCTCTTGTTCAGTACAAAAGAACTCTCTGGTGAGGTGTCACTTTAGTAGGATTTAATAAATATGCACAGAGGACATATTGGAATATGAAGAAAGGAAACTGAGAGACACTTTGGTTAATAACAATTATCCAGAGAATTTATTTGGTGGACGGTTACCAGCAGTGGAATCCAGGATGCGCATTTCGTCTCTTTTGGGACTAGTCTCTGGATGTACCTGCAATCCCCAGTGAGTGATGGTGTTTCTCCTGAGGCTCGAAACCAGTATCCATCGATTCAAATACCAAAGTGTTAACCGCTAGACCACTTGGGCCACGATAGCCACCTCTTGTGCAACCGGTATTGTTATTATTTGATTCAACTTGGACTTTGCCATTGACTGATTGGACCGAAGTGCTCGTCGAATCCAACATGTCAACAGAAACCGAACACTTCGGTCCAATCAATCAACGGGAAAGTTCAAATTGAATTAAATAATTATCCAGAGAAGTTCATATAGAGATATAAAATGGTCAGGACACCGAGACCCATTTTCCAACTCGCCACTAAGAAGGATGTATATATAAAGCTACCCTACATGAGTAATCATAGCACTTTGGTAATTAGACAAAGATACAACGCTGAGGCTAAAAAGACTTTATGCAGCTAAGACCCAAGTAACTGAGAATACGGAGCTTATATATCCATCTAAGCCCTTAGTGCATGCGAAAAATGATGCCACATACCACTGTATCTACCAGTTTAAATGTACATAGGGAGGACTAATCGAACTTTGCAAGTAAGGGCTTCAGAGGATATCTTTAAATGACTTCAGAAACAAATCAAATCCCCTCAACCCACTAATGGTAAACAAACGATCTAGCTCTTATTGCGAAACACATCATAGATACACATAATAAAATTAATGTTTAAATCTAACCATAAAACGTGTTCGGGGCGTATCCCAAAGTTTATGGAAGCCATAGAGAATGGAAAATTTAAACTTCCTCAATGTGTTCGAAAACAATCTGTCATCAAAATAAACCTTCCTTGATCAACTTGGTTTTGATACCATGGCAGTTGAACTATTATGTTCCATCAGATTAATCTCCATTGATTTTCAATGTGTCCTTTTAACTTGACTTATGCCTACCTTCTCACCCCCTAAGATTTTATTTTCAGAAATATATATCCCTATGATAAGTACGTGTGTGATCAGATTATTCAAAACGTGTTGCGCAAATACATTATACGATTCAGATATATTACGTCTTTTAATTGTTTTGTCGAAATTCATAAAGAGAACTGGTTGTTTCAAAATCACTATTAAAAGTAAATATGACTTTATCAGCACAAACACATACATATTTATTCCTTTATAAGTTACAGCATTTGAAAATTATCGACAGTTTACAATACTTGGACTAACCAGTCAGAGACTTGGAACGTTTATGTTTCCTCCTAGTCAAGTTTCAATTTTTACTTTATCTCGTCAGTATAGCTGATGGCAGTTTACTTGCAGCCAATAAACCAAATTTCAAAAACATTTTTCCCATAAATATCAAATTACTAACTTCTGGAGGTACTTTAATCTGTCTGCCTGCTACATGAATTTCTGTAGCTTCAAATACTGCCAAGTGATAAAAATGTATTGACAATACATACGACTTGCACAGTATGAATACTTTAAAACTCATTAACCACATCATAATTTCAAGACGAAATGAAGACAGTAGGAGTTAAATAAACTAAACAATTACAGTACTATGGCTAATAAAACATACCGGGATAAGGTTGATCACTTGGATCATAAATATACTCATTAAACGTTGATCTTGTGGATTCTATCCTTTTTTTAATTAATTCAGCATAACACTGATTGCATTTTACACATGCATAGCTGGCACCATCAATGGCAGACGGACTAACAAATTGTCGAAGTAAATCGACTACATCACATTTACAAGATTCATCAGAATAACATTCAGTAGGTAATGAAAGACTGAGTTCATATATAGGTTCTTCAGTACATGCAATTACTTGACAAGTAGAGCATCGCACATGGCTAACACAATATCCACGAAAAGCACGATTGATAAAATCACAACTGTTGTTTGGTACAGCCATGGGAATACCCTGTACCTCTGTCTGCAGGCGATCAAGTAATAGACTTAGAAACTCTTGCGCATCTTGTTGTTTATATCCTTTAAAGTTAGGTAGAGTTGACCAAACTGTATTTAAGAGATTAGTCGGACTGACGATAGATTTTTGACCTGACCACAACAACTTAAATAAATTACGTACTTCTTCATAAAGTGAAGGAGATGGAGCTGGTGAGGTTTGTGGGTCAATTAATGATGTCGGAAGTGGTTGTCGACCACGCTCGTGGGGGGATTTCAAGCACTGACCACCGTTCAATCCTCCAGAAGATCTGGATGAAAGAAGTCTATTTATCCTTGGAGCACCTAAATTCGTCTTGCAATCACGAAGAGAAATATATTCACTATTTGGAGCGCAACATGACACAACTTTGGTCACTGAAGAGTTCCATAAACTTCCACAGTTCTGAGATGTTGTGGGAGCTTGGTCTTTTGAAAACGTTGAATAAGTTGCTGGGCGTTTGATAGGAAATATTTGGTCCTCAGTAAGCACGTCTACGGGATAAATATGACGCTTTCTTGACTGATAAGTAATTTCACCAAACGTATGATTCATCACATAATTAGCAAACGGGGCGGTGTGACTAAAAACAATTATATTAACCAAAAAGGTAGATTACCGTAAAACTTGTAGTATTGAGTTCATGTAACACGTATTCCCCAAATTACGCAGACCTGTGAAGGAAGGAGTCAATGCCAGTGGTATACATTTGTTTTTGATCGTTTTCTTGGGGACAACAGGAACAAGCTAATAAATTAATCTGTATGTGATTAAAGAAACTAACCTTTGATTCAGCATACCTCGACCACCACAAATGCAATGCCCAAGAGAGACGAGATATTCTTGAAATTGATTGATAAATGAGGAACGTTACCTGTGCCGAACAACTGCCGTCTGTATGTCGTCAGCCTTCATTAAACGTAAATGGTTTCTAAGTAACAGAATATATATTATGCTATCGCTTTTATACTTTTCGACATCGTGACCACGGTGTCTGAGAATCCGCCTGCCCCTCTTTTTTTTCAAAAGCCCACTAAAGTCCTGGTTGGTAACTGCGTCTAGAGCCATCCGGAGAAGTTTGATATCGCCAGGTGCATTATCATTAAGAACGAAATCGTCACAGATGTAACTAATTATTCTATATCAATAATGGGATGTGCACTCACCAATAAACGAATTTTTCGTTTACTTCTATGCATAAGGGGTGCTAATTTGAAATGAAATGTGGGTAAAAATAACCTACATTTGTCTGTTTAAAGTGCTGAAGGGCATGTTCAGATATATAACGACCACACGCAAAGTTACTACACGACAGACAGGCCCAAACACTTTCTGTTGTATAACAGTGACTGCAATGCCAATGTTCAGGCGAGAGTATTCCCAACTGGATGCTTGTCTTCACTTTTACAACGTGTTTGCAATTATCTGTCATGGAACCTGAGACAAAGAATAAAAACAAATAATGTTGGGAGGAAATTATTCATTACGATAAACACCCTTTCTTACTAAAAACTAATTTCTGACGTAAAGCTGCCAGCTCTACAGACATTCGAAAAAAGTTATTCATATCTAGAGTCACTAAGATCCATCACAGCAACGTATGCAGCAGATGCCTGCATCCACTACTTATTATAAGCAACTGAACACAGTCTATATTATATGCATGGAAAACCACCGTTCCAACCCATGAGGAGTTTGTAATATCTAACGGTAGTAATGGCCGGACATTACGAGTTACACAAAACATGGGACCAAAGATTATACAGCACGGCACCAAAATATTTCGAACCTTGCTCTTATACCTATTGGTTAGCTCACAATTCGGTGAAATAAACAAAAAATATCTAGTTCGCATATATATATATATATATATATATATATTGAAACACTTCTATATGTTACACGTTCGTATACTAACATATCAATAAATCAAAATCAAGTTTTTAAATAACTGAAACATGCTTCTTGAGGCAAAGTTCTTCGTGGTTTTCCAGATTGATTACATTCTCATTTTTCTTGATGTAATTATCCTATTTCCAGTGAATTCCCTTTCCTGATTATTGGCATCTTCCTTTTTCTTACCTATGTGACTGACTAACTGGATTCAACATAGAACTTTGCACACTCCGTGTAGCACACAAAGTAAGAGAAGAGGGTAAATAGAGATTCAAAAGAGAGAGATAATAAACAGGACTGTGAAGGGAAAAGAACAGTAATATGGAAAAACAATAGAGTTTTATTGGATGTGATAAATCACAGGGTGAATACATCTGCGCCATTGAGGAAGATTTCGGGCCATATCACCAATTATCTCCAGTCATTGGTTTTTACCATCCTGTGCTTTTATAAAGTGTGGCAGCTTAAATTTCCGTACTTCAGTGCAGAGATTTCAGTTGAAAATTCATCTCAATTTCATCAGAAAAGCACTCTTAATACTACTCCAGATTGGTTTCACGATACCATCTAAGAAAATATTAGTTGAATTTTGATAGACCTGTTTCCTATAAAAATTTCAACTACGTTTCTTTGTCACAATACGACTGTTTGGTATTATTATCATCATATATAAATTTACTTACACTCCAAACTCTTTTAGTTTTTCGTGTTAGGCACGTGGTAAGCTGAGCAGTAATTGGGTTCGGAGCATAAATCTGCAAGTTTCCTTGCGTGTTTTCTGTGTTTACAACGACAGGTAACAAAGTGTAAGTGCTTCTAGATTAAGTTATGAAAACCAAAGTGCCTAAATATGTACAAAAGCTTACATTCCACGATACCTTCAGACACGCATCAGTGATATTCAAAAATATGACATTAAACTAACTTCCTGTTACAAAATGATGTTTCTCATTCCAAACAGCCAAAGAAGGATGGTAGTCTAATAACCATTTCTTACTTAAAGACAATGAAATCTTCATACTCTTCAATTGTATCACTAAGTCGCATGCTTAGAAAAACGTTCAAAGGTAATTCTGTTGGACTAAGGGTATCAAAACAACTCTAACTAACAGAAAGCTCTGGTTTCTAATAAGATAAGAAACCGGTATGACCAACCTGGGAGAATACACAGTCTATTCTTGCAGACCTAATGCAAGACGAATTCAAACACTATATGGGTGACAGCAATATAGGACTAATATTTAGTCCAAGTTTTCATATGGAGTTAACGCTATGTACTCTTCAAAACTACCCAAAAGTTTTCCACGTAAAGTGGAATTTAGTTCGCGTTTATATGCTGGATGTACTTTTAAGCTCTTCCTACCAGTTGAAGCTGTTAATATAAATCAAAGCTCAAACATTTGCAGGTGACCGTTGCAAGCACATGATTCGATTTTTTAGTAATAAACTGTTATTAAATAGATGTGTATTAAATATTGTAGAAATAAATAACATTGAGTGCAAATGAAGTGTCATACAAAGAATCAGTATATTAACAAAAATCCACAGTTTGTGTTACACAGACAATTATTTGGTACCAACTGAGAGAAAGCCTAACTCAAAGCTGATTACTCATGCAGTGCTAACTGGGGAAAGATTTATACGAAGAGAATTCATTGTGTAACCGAGTAAATCTAGAGTCAGTCATATACGTCAGAATGTAATAACATTTCTCATAGACATACTTATAATAAAGGAATCTAAATTAAAATCTAAGCTTGTAGGCAAAATATCCACATTAAACGGAAAAAACATAGTGAATATGTCCGAACAAACACACAGTTTTTTAAAAGACTCAGGAGCGTAACTGATTAGTATTGAGGCTCTTTACATTGCAACCTAAAAAGCAGTTGCATTCTATTAGAAACCAAGAGGGAAATATATACGCACATAGACTACGTTTTTGCATACACTCAACAACATATCATTGATAGATCATTTGTATTTATGTGTGTTAATCAACGTAAACTAGTGTATATCATTAAACACTTCTAGAAAATGTATTTCGGCAAGTATTTACCAATTATAATATTCTCTTATGGAGATGAACAACACTCAAAGTCAAAGAAAAACTTTTGGAGCGCTGAAGATACTTTGAGTACGTTATATTGAGATATGCATGAACTGTAACTTTAGTTGTTAGTGTGAGTGAGAGAATAAATCAAAAACTGCTAAACCTTCCATTCATTACAATATATGCTATAGGATATCTGGGCAAAGTTAAACTATCATAGCCAAAACTAGTGACCTTGGACAACCAGTCAGAATTCAGGTGCACTAAAGTCGCATAATCGTTGAAAAATGCACTAAAAAATCACTGCAAACATGACATTATAATATATAGTTGTCGCATGTGTTGTAAGAACTCCCAGTCACTACACAGATGATCCATAGAGAAACCATGCCAACTGCGATTCATGCACTCATCAAGGTGACTGTAGGTCATAATACTTTGGGAAATACTGATGCTTTTGACACTTTTCCTCGACCTACTCCTAACTCTAACCCTAAATTTAACCATACTCAACACCTTAATAGTATGTCCTAATCTAAAAGGCTATAACTCTACCTAACAGTATGGACTAAAAGAAAAAGTACCTAGCGAATAGGTAAAATACTGTATCTGCCTTCTCCAAGGGCAAAAAAGCAGGCATGATTTTATTTGGCATGACATATCATAGCATTCCCAGTATCTCATTGGTTCCTGAAAGTCACACCTTGAAAGACGTTAGCTATGGCTATGACACATTAACTTAGCCGAGATCTGGTATGTGAAATTTGAGAGTACTTGACTAGTAATGAGGAGATAGGAATAAATGAGGTCTACAATGGACCGGACCAAAAGTTTCAGCTTCAACTCTTCAAAGCTATTCATTTTAAATCGGACAAAATGGTAAAAAGTGGGCAAATAACGGACATTACCAAAAGTAAGAAAAGCAGACGAATTTCAGTTACACATCGAATATTTCCTGGCAAAAACTGAATCAATATTTTAATATTTGAACTGTTATTCAACGAACATTTTACCACTATCGAAGCAATATTCCCGATTACTTTACCACTACTTTCCCACTTTAACCATTATTTAATCAGGGCTCACCCATTATACTCCCAATCCTACCATACGCCCAAAATCATGCCCATTTAAACCATTTTTCGCCAATTTTTTTCGACTAAGTTCAGAGTTGTTATATACCGTAATTTTAAGGTTGCAGCCAGATTCCTTGAAAAATTTGTTTATTTCGCTTGGCACTGTTGTAACTAAAAGTTTTTATGAAATCTTAGATAAGTCCAACACCACAGAACATTTGCAGAGCAACAAAAACTCTGCATTCAATGCAGAATGACTGCAGTCCATCGAATGTACCCGTTAATTAGGACGCTTTATAACCTTCACTCAATTAATGCTTTAAGGCATACACATCGATACTAGAATTTAATTACGCAGAAAAACAATCCTGATAACTGGACACCTAAAAATCAAACACACCACGAAAACGCAGATACAATCTACGGTCACCAAAACCAGCGCCGTCTGAAATCCATCCTGTGTCAAGTGTACAATAGTATCAGAATCAAGGCAGAAATTAAACATCACGTACAAGGTCATTGATGGAGTGAGACGCTCAAAGGTCATTTTCGTCCATGTTAGTCGGCCATGTTGGATTGCAGTTCCGTAGCTGTCCGTTTACACATTGGTTTTTCCGTTTATCCAGCAGTTCAATATCCAATATCCTGATTACGAGCTAGAATAAACCAGTGATTGGTAGACGTTAAATGCCATGTTCTAGTAGCGCTGTTAAAATTTCCCTTGGAAATTTTTTTTTTGTCAATAATTTTCAATGAAATTGCGTTATATGTTATCTGAATTGATGAGAATTCCTATTTTCTGGCCTGTTATTCTGGTGTCCGCGTCATGTAATCTGACTGCGACACCCCCTAGCATATTGGTTGCAACGATCAGTGTTTCAGGCGAACTGTAGCAAAATATCGCTGTAGTGAGAAAGATAGGATAGTTGAAGGGTAATTTCATCTACACAAATAATCTACTGTATTCAGATGCTGCACCTTTCGTCATGGTATCATTCAATGGAGACTTCACGTCTCAGGATATTAATTCAACCTATTTTCGTGTGAAGAACAGTCCTTTTTGACAAAAGAATTCTATCAGTACTTCGAAATCACCTGTAAATGCTAACAGAACCTTCTGTGGGAATAGAAGTAATCATGTGGATTTGTCTCACCATACATATATATATATATTTGGACAGGAATTATCGTAAGTTGAGAGGTTATTTCTAAGTGGATTTCATGTATATTTGCACTGTTTGGTGTAGCATAATAAGAGTTATGTGGACTCAATGTATAAAAAATACCTCAACTTTATTTATATTGTGCCATTGTCTCCTTAGCTGACTGCTTGGCTAGCAAACGTAGGTGGTTGTCATGATTATTGCAAGTGCAGTGCAGTGGAGAAGGCAATCACTCGTTTAAATTTCCTTACTGTGCCACTAAGTGCATTAATTCAGTTTATAGTATTATTATACACATGAATTGTGTCGATTATGAGAACTGAATCTAGTCAGCTCTATTACTATCAATCTACTGTCTGTTATACCATTCTCACTGGCACTGTAAACTTAATGCTGCAATGTTTTTGATCACCAATAGTGGTGATGAATTTTTCCTGAATTTTCCATTAACATGAAGCAGTACAGATGCAGTGTCACGATCGAATGTCTAGGTTGCATTATATGTCATTGTTATCCTCATCAACACAACAGGTCTGCGTATCTTACAATATTTTAAGTGTTTCTCTATGCTGCTAACACTGTGCATAGTTGCTTAGAGTTGAAGCGTGTTCAGCTTATATTTGATGGCTATAGATTCCTAAATATGAGAATGTAATTTCTGTAGGATTCGCAAAACTATACTCATTAGACATTACTGAGATTATGGATCAATTTCTAAGTTACACATTTGTAATACTTCATTTAATGTAAACGTATTCAGTGTGAAGTTGATCTGCAACTAAGGTTAATGAGAGTATGACGCCTCAACAGTATGGAAGCTTCAAAGATTGTCTTGATATTTGCGTGTAATCCTTTAATACTGGAAAACATTTGAGGTCTATTGATGCTTATAGTGCCAATATAAAAACCAGCTGAAAACTACATATACATTTATTTGCATGAGATAATAATTATTATTAACAGAATCAGTGTATTCAGTGTGTGCTAATATGTAGAATTATCTTTCATAAATTCATGTTATGCTAGTCCTTACATGTGCTTTATTTTTTTCAGGTATACGGAAGTTGTCGAATATGAAACCAGCGGAAATATCATTCGGACAAACTAACGTTAATACTCTTCATCGGGATTTTCTTTTGTAAATTAATGAAATGTTTAATATACTCTTCAATTCTACTTCCTCTGGACTTTTTCAGTGCGTCGCTATACTATGTGCTTTTGCAATAAGTGAATTCGAATCAATGCATGTTAAGCTTAGTTAGAAGGATGGAGATTTACTATAGTATTATGAGACTGCTACTTTAGCCCTTCGTAAGATTTCGTGTCTGTTTCTATACAGTAGCACATTGTAAAAACTAAGTAAGATTTAGCAATTTAAATAATAATTCTGTACTGTTCGATACGCTAAAATCGCCTTATCTAGCCAGTTGCAATTCTGTACACTGTTAAACGCCAAGTATGAAGTGCAAGTAAATTTAATGACTTAGGCTTGACAGCTACTTCACTAATCTGTTAATATGCAGTGACATCATCAAATAGACTGTTCACTTGACAGTGAGCAAAGAAACAATTTTCATCTATTTCTAATATGCCGTTGAATCATCTGATATCCATCATTTCTATAATCAACAACTGCGGTGTTTGCATATCTACTTTATGAATATTAAATAACTTACGCCTTTATGCATCTGATTACCTCCAGTATTACAACAGTATATCCTATTCATTTGATGTGTGTACGGTAAACAAGGCATTCATACATTCTCCCACAAATACCAAGGTTTCTGGTGTCACAAGTGTTAATGAGAGTTGCTTCCTTGGTTTCAATACAAACCTTTTTTCATCTAGTAAATAAACAATCTCCTCCATCCATCTTTATATACCTTCAAGTTTTACTTTTATTATTTCTATTATATTTGTGATCCTGTTGATTCTTTGTTTTCACTTTCATAACTGCAAACACCAACTTATCTCTATGACTGCTGTAACATTTTCTCCATTATAGTCGTCCAGTACCGATTGTATTTTTGTTTGACGAACTTAATGTACATACGCATACGAAATGAAATATGTCAAGTGCGCGGACTAACTATTCCGGTGTCTTTTAATTCGCATCTACACTGTACTAAGATGAACAGCTCTCCATTAGTAGTCAGAAAATGCTTTTAAACTAAATCCTTCCAAATGTCAGACTGCCAATTTCAGTTTCCGATGTAAGAGAAAGTCAGGTGAAGCTGTTAATTCCTATGACCGTTGCAAAATTTATGACGGGGATATGGAGCTCAAGTCTGACTTTAAGTATCTCGGACTAATTCATCAAACAGCGTATTAGCCTTAAATGTATATCACACGCATGCATGAGCTAGGTATGCGAACCAAGGTAAACGCTGATATAAGTATAAAACTTGGGCACTGTGGTAGAGTATAACTCCATTATGGATAAGATTTTATTTTGATAAATCAGACAGTGTTGTACAGTTATAATAACTGATGACGTTTCGAGCACAAACGCTAGCACGGTACACTCATTATTTAAAAAACTAACTCATATGTGAGAACTACGATTTGACCGGCTTTACAACGTTTAATATATTTAGACACAATAGACACACACTGCTTACTTCTATGACGCATTACCTTGTAGTGTACATTGTACCTTTGAACTTTTGTTTGAATGAATGCAACCTGACATGTTTAACTTCACTTCCACTTCCGCTTTGTACTCCGGTTCCTCCTGTACGGTTACTGTCTCGCTCCCTCGCTGTACTTTCACCTAGTACACTCTTTGAGCCGACAGCCGTCTCACATCCAGATAAGTGTGTATTTTTTATTCCTTATCAAATTGCATATCTCGTTGTGTAAATATAATTCCGGTCCGGTTAAACTTGGCATTTTGAGTCTTCTAACTTCAATTCCGTTTCCTTAGTACTTGCACGTAGGCAGAGTACTAATTAAGGTTATAAACGGTGAAGGATTTTTGTAAGAGTGTTATTGTCAGTTAGAGGCAAACCCTAAGTCCAACTCTTACAAGTGGTGAGCCCGAATTTTCACCGTTGCCTACCTTTTAGCCTAGCGTGTAAATAGTCCCATTTTCATATTGGTAATTTGTTTGTCATACAGAGTTGTAAATTTTTATTTGTCTTGTTTTTACTCGTATTTTTTGTTGTTATCATATTTGTTGTCATTTTATTAATATATCGTCTCGTGTGCAAAATGACTGACGCCAGTCCCGCCTCAGAAATGGCTATTACCTTGCAACTCCCCACCTTCTGGACTCAGCATCCTGCCCGATGGTTCGAACACATCGAGGCTATGTTCGCACTTCGTAATATACACTCACAGGAGACTAAGGTGAACCTCGTTATAGTAAGTCTTCCTGAGCACGTCATGGAAGATGTATCTGATGTCCTTGCGGACCGATCCCCGGGCTTGTACGAGCGTCTCAAGCAGGCGCTTATTAAGCGCGTGGCACTTACCGAACAACAGAAAGTGCAGGAGCTATTCCGAGACGTCCACCTAGGTGATAGAAAGCCCACCCAACTGTTACGTCAAATGAGGCAGTTGGTGGCCGACTTCAAAATAGACGATGCCTTCTTGAAACAGCTGTGGTTACAACGGTTACCCCAGACAATTCAGACTATCTTAGCCCCAATCAACCATTCCCCCTTATCTGAGCTAGCTGAGGCAGCCGATAGAGTAGTAGAGACTACTACATCAAACATGAGTATCTCGGCTGCCGTTACCGCTAGTTCCACGCAGACTAGGACCTCCTCTGCCGTGGAGTCATCCAACGTTGATGTGGTGGCTCACCTCAATAAGCTGTACGAAGAGATAGATAAGTTAAAACTCGATAGGAGATCTAGAGGTCGTTCACATAGCCGTACCAGTTCGATTCGTGGCAGATCTTCGTCACGAGCTGGCAGCAGACGTCGTAGGCCTAAAAATTCCCAACCTGGAGTGTGCTGGTATCACCGGCGTTATGGTGATAAGGCCCAAAAGTGCACTCGCCCGTGCACCTTTGATGGCCAGCAATCGGGAAACCTGTAAGCCAGCACGTATTGGCGACTAACGTCGCTGGCGAACCACTTCCATGTCGCCTCTTCTATGTTACCGACCGTACCACTGGGACACGCTTCCTAGTTGACACTGGAGCGGAAGTTAGCGTGATCCCACCAACATCTGAAGAGCGCAAGCGGCCACTTTCCTTACAGCTTCGCGCCGCAAATGGTTCGCCAATCACAACGTATGGCAAAAAGTTCCTGGACCTTAACTTAGGCCTACGTAGGTCATTTCGATGGGTTTTCCTTGTAGCAGATGTAACTACTGGTATTATTGGCATGGATCTCATGCAACACTATCAGCTACTGGTTGATACTGGCAAACACAAACTGATCGATTCAGCTACAAGCCTTTCGATCTCCGGTGTTGTGACGCTCACACCTGCATTAAGCCCAGTATACTCAACCCCTGCCTCTAACGGCCCTTACGCTGAAGTTCTTCAGTCCTTTGCCAATCTGTTCAAACCGGTTTCTAAACTTCCTTGTGTGACGTCTACTGTCACTCATCATATCGTGACCACTGGTCCACCGGTCTTCGCTAAGCCACGGCGATTGTCCCCAGAAAAACTACAAGCCGTGAAGGCTGAATTCGAACATATGTTAGATATGGGGATAATCCGTCCTTCCAGCAGTCCGTGGTCTTCCCCGTTACACGTGGTACCAAAGCCTAACGGGATAGATTGGAGGCCTTGTGGTGACTACCGCAGGCTTAACGCACAGACCGTACCTGATCGTTACCCCGTACCACACATTCATGACCTTACGTCGTCTCTCAAGGGTGCCACGGTATTCAGTAAACTTGACTTAACCAGGGCCTATCACCAGATTCCAGTTCACCCAGATGATATTCCTAAGACGGCAGTGATCACCCCGTTTGGTCTTTTCGAATTTCTTCGAATGCCGTTTGGACTCCGCAACGCCGCACAAACATTCCAGCGGTTTATTCACGATGTTTTGCGAGGATTAGATTGCGCACATGCTTACCTCGACGATATTCTCGTGGCTAGCTCAGACGAAGCTAGCCACCGTACTCATCTACAGACGGTTTTCGAGCGGCTAACAGCCCATGGTTTGACGCTAAACATGTCCAAATGTCAGATTGGCGTCAATTCATTGACCTTCCTTGGACATGTCATTAATGAGCAGGGAATTCGCCCGCTACCTGAGAAGGTACAGGCAATACGCGACTTCCCGGAACCTACGTCAATGAAGTCTTTACGCACATTTCTCGGCATGGTGAGCTATTATCGACGGTTCGTTCCCCAATGTGCACATATCTTACTGCCACTCACAGACCTACTAAAGGGCAGGAACAAAACATTCAGCATGACATCAGAGGCTCGAGAAGCCTTCCAGAATATAAAGTCGGCAATTGCAGACGCCACCATGCTAGTCCACCTTGACGTTCATCTTCCACTTAGCATCTCAGTCGACGCATCTAACACAGCCATTGGAGCTGTTCTACAGCAACTGGTACATACTTCATGGATACCAGTCGCCTTTTTCTCCCGGAAGTTGTCCGCCGCTGAAGCGAGGTATAGCACCTTTGGCAGAGAACTCCTCGCCATATACGCGGCTATCAAACATTTTCGCCACTTTGTTGAAGGTCGGAAATTCACAGTATTTACCGATCACAAGCCACTGACGTATGCCCTCCACACTACTACGGATAGGTATTCCCCACGCGAACTGCGTCACTTGGATTATATCTCTCAATTCACCTCGGATATTAGACATATTTCGGGGGTTGACAATGCTGTGGCAGACGCCTTGTCTCGGATATGTACCATATCGGCGCCTCCAACCATTGACTTGAAACTAATGGCGCAACGTCAGCTTACAGAGTTAGACCTTGATAAGCTGTCGTCAGATACCTCCTTACATATCAAGCGTATCCCGCTCGTTGATAGCGAGGGTACCATCCTCTGTGATCTGTCCACCGGTACCCCGAGACCCATCGTTCCACCTTCATTGCGCCGTACGGTTTTTGATAGCCTACACAACCTTTCCCACCCAGGTATCCGGGCAACGGACAAACTAGTGTCAGCTAGATTTGTCTGGCCTGGTATCAATCGAGACGTGCGTACCTGGGCACGTGCCTGTGTGCCGTGTCAACGGGCTAAAGTCCACAAGCACAACATCACTCCGGTGGGTTCCTTCTCCACACCCGACGCTCGCTTTAGCCACGTTCATCTAGACATAGTGGGTCCTCTACCACCATCAAATGGTCACTGTTACTTGTTGACATGTGTCGACAGGTTCACTCGTTGGCCAGAAGCTATTCCCATCCCCGATACGACTGCGGAAACCATTTGCCGAGTGTTCATGGAACGCTGGGTATCTCAATTCGGATGTCCATCTACGGTGACTACAGACCGTGGACAGCAGTTTGAATCAACCCACTTCAAGAAGCTCTTAGAGCTACTGGGGTGCAAACGCATCCGAACAACCGCGTACCATCCAGCAGCAAATGGACTTGTGGAGCGTTTTCACCGTCAACTAAAAGCTTCGTTAATGGCTACAGAGAATACTAAGTGGACTGAGTCTCTTCCCCTAGTGCTACTTAGTATCCGTTCCACACTCAAAGCAGACTTACAGTGCACTTCCGCAGAGTTGGTGTTTGGTACCACCCTCCGTCTACCGGGTGAAATTATCTCACCTGAAAGTGGTGAACCAGGTGCTACGGATGTACAGGGTTATGCTCAGAACCTCAAGCGCCTAATGCAACGCCTGCAACCAACTCCCACTCGCACACAAAACAGGAGAGTGCAAGTTGACGCTAGACTCGATGGCTGTACCCACGTTTTTGTGCGTTGTGACACCGTCCGTAGACCCCTACAACCTCCTTACGATGGACCATTCAAGGTCGTCAGTAGAAAAGAAAAATTTTTTGTTATTGATCGATTTGGCCGGCAAGACACCGTAAGTGTAGACCGACTTAAAGCGGCCTACATTGAAGACTCGGTACCCCTGACGCCTACGCAACCGGCAACTACGCCCGCACTCACACCCCAGCCAAGTCCGATGGTCAACAATCCTGCTAAACCTAGCAGTTCCTCGGATGAGACAAGTAAGGCAACAGTTACACGCGCCGGTCGGCGTGTGCACTGGCCTAAGCGATACTGCGAATTCGTTAACTAAACACTTTTACGTATAAGAGTAGTTCATACTCTCATTTTTTTCTTTCTTTGTCACAGTTTACATTCATTTTCCATGGTATTTACCCTTTTGATTTAGTTTGTGGGCAGTAGCCGCTTTTACAGTTACTAACCTTGTTAGATTTCTTTCTCTTTACAGAGTGTTCTAGCATTTTATTTTCGGCCTTACACTCGAACAGCTAACTACATCAATCAACTCTATCGTCGTATGGTGACTACCAACACTCGTGGAATTACAAACCAAACGACCAAAAATATGGACCCGATAAAAAAAATAATAATAAAATAAATAAAAAAATAATAAAATGTTAAAACAAAAACTTTCACTGTATAGTTAAACGGACCGTGAAATATTTTTGGTATGTAAATACGTCACTTCTATGCTGTACAGTTTAATCCGCTCAATCTATTTTCACAGATCTTACTATATTCACTCGAGTTATGTCATGACGAAACTTATTTATTTTGTGACCCATACTTGTAATTACTTTGCATCACTTTAATTATGCAGCTCGCTACATTTTTTTTTAACAAGTGGTGATTATACTTATTCATAGCTATTGGTTGTACACACTCTTCTCTGTACCTTGCATAAGTTTCCACAGTGTTAGCAATTTCCCTTGTTTTATTTCAATTTGGCGTACCGTTTCCATGTTACACTAGTTCCTTCGCATTTATTCCGCTTAATTTTTTTTTGTTAACACCCTATGCTGATTTTTAAATCTTAACCTCTTCTTCTATTCTTTTCTGTTGCTTTTACTTTATTCCTCCTAATACGCTGGTATATTGATTGCCTTTGGTGTTACTACTAGTTTTAGTTGTTGAGGAAGGATGGAGCATTAGTCTAAGAGGAAACTTAGACTTAATGAGTCACCTTCCAGTTATAACAACGTGGGTAATGGAGGTAAACCATCACACCTCCACATAACCCAGCTCGTATTAGTGAGTCGTCAAAAAAAGAAAAAAAAAACTAAATAAATAAAATAAAAACAAAAAAATAAAAAAGATACGTATGAATAAACGATGTTCAAAAAAAAAATTAAAAAAAAAATCGCACCAAGGCACCAGCGTTATTCCTTCTTATATTCCATCTTACTCCAGCGATCATGTACATAGTGCTCATAAATTGCCTTAATTTTTTTTTCCTTCATTCTTTCCTTTCTCAATATGTATTTTTTTTTCTTAAAAAAAAAGAAAAACAGCTATTTTATTACTATCTTCACATTTCCTTGTTCATTCACCGTGATTGTACGCCACCTTGTTACTTTTATACATCGAAGCTTGCTGTTATCCCACCAACCTTCTAAGGGGGGGATAACCTGTAGTGTACATTGTACCTTTGAACTTTTGTTTGAATGAATGCAACCTGACATGTTTAACTTCACTTCCACTTCCGCTTTGTACTCCGGTTCCTCCTGTACGGTTACTGTCTCGCTCCCTCGCTGTACTTTCACCTAGTACACTCTTTGAGCCGACAGCCGTCTCACATCCAGATAAGTGTGTATTTTTGTATTCCTTATCAAATTGCATATCTCGTGGTGTAAATATACTTCCGGTCCGGTTAAACTTGGCATTTTGAGTCTTCTAACTTCAATTCCGTTTCCTTAGTACTTGCACGTAGGCAGAGTACTAATTAAGGTTATAAACGGTGAAGGATTTTTGTAAGAGTGTTATTGTCAGTTAGAGGCAAACCCTAAGTCCAACTCTTACAACCTAAAGCTACCCGCTTGCTACTACCTAAGTGAGCAACTCAACGTTATCTTTGAATTACAAAGTAAAAGCGGACATCCTGAGAGATTTCTGGGTAAAAAGATCGTCTCCTAGTCGAGAAAATAAACATATCCTATTCTCTTCACGAAAGCGTTTAGAGGTATTTATCCTATCGCCTCAAATGACTCACTATTTGCTGTCATTTAAAAAGTAAAAACAAATTTATCGAAGGCAGTGTGCTTATGGTTTCTAGACATCATAATGCACCATGAGGAAAAAGCTTTATTCATAGGGTTATAGCAACTAGATGCGCGATCTAAATCCGAAACTCAACGACTACGATTCTCAATCACAAAACATTCTACTTTGCTACCTAATCGTCTCAACAGATGCTTCGCCAAGAAAAAGAAGACCACTGGTTCAAGGAAAATTTATTTAAAGTTTTCTTATACATCATGAGCAACCGTGTTTATAGCCACGGAGAAATCACAAGCATCCGAAAAGTAGGAATTTCATTATTTGAACTGAAACAAGCAATTTGTAACCAGCCAATTTTTTCACCCCGATTAATAATCAGCTTCTCAGACGGTTGTAAATTCGAAAAAACCACCGACTGTAGACCAAAATCCGAAACGTTATACTTGCTAGTTAAATTCTTACCGAACACTCACCAGATCATCGTACGTTATCCGCTTTTCAAATCCTTTTGAAACAAATAAAATGGTTGTTAACACCGCGTTTACTACAGGCAGTCCTAGTTCGTGCGTTTGCATCTAGTACACTAGGCATTAACAATCATTTAGGGATTTCCTATTGCTTCCTAATTTTGCTTCCAAAAGTACATACAAACACCACACATTCATGCTTCACATTTGGCTCATTCTTGCTTGATTTTGATTCTCTCACAATATATCTATTTTTTTAGCTGACGACAGCCACCTTGTCGAAAAGCTCCAAAGCTTTTTACACTTCAAATCAGGTTCTTAATTCTCTGGGTTTAGTCAGTTCTTCAAAAACTTTGCTAATTTCAACACTGATCGTGCTCTCTTCACCGGATTCATTCGTAGATTGTTGCATGCTGTAAACATGAACGTGAGAGACATTTTTTCCAGATTCCTACATATTAAGTAACCAACTGAGCCAGCAGCAATAGCGGCAACCAAAAATGAACTGGAAACAATGGCTTCTGCTTCCCAAACATGTTCACTTGAATAATCTCCAAAACTTCTACACAGTACTAATTCATTAATAGCTGAAAAACAATTAAAACACTGACAATGTGGTTTCAAATTTTAAGAGGGTAAGCCATTGAGACACAAACCATGCATTTCTGCATGATTGTCCAGCTTCCGCTTAAAAGTCTCCACAGATGGGGCTGTAGTTACGGCCGCCGGTAAAGCGTTCCGGAGACGGCAAACTCGAAGCGAGAAGAAATGTGAACGCACTCGAGTCCTTGGTCTCTGGTGTGCTATCCTTAGCAGGTTACCTCGTGGAAGCCTATAACCACTTAATGGCAGGATGCTCTTATTAGGGTGGGCCTGGTCATTTAAGATCTTATAGACGGTGATGAGGTCTCCCCTGTAACTAAGTGTGAAAACTAGGTGTGTGAACTACTTGTCTTTTGTCTACTAATGTCCGAATGGGAATTATTCATGAATTAAGTGTGAAAAGACTTAATTTCTTCAGTCTTTTCTCATAGGATTTGTTGCGGAGGCCAATCACCCATTTTGTCGCTCGTCTCTGGACACTTTCTAGCATGTTAGCATCCCTTTTGAGTAGCGGAGGAGCAATGATATTATGCACCTCAAGGAGTGGCCGCACGTATGTCGTATACAACGTTAGGAATAGTTCAGGAGTAAGAGCTCCCAGCTGCCTATGCATAAAGTGTAAAGTGGCGTAAGCTTTGGCGACGTCCCTCGTGTAATTAACACTGGTGTCTAGCTTTTCTGTTAAAATAAGGCCTAGATCGCGTTCCGATGGCACACAACTCAAGTTCTGGCCACCAAGGGTGTAATTTGCACTCTGTGACCTGCCGGAATGAAGTTGCACTACTTTGCTCTTCTTTAAGTTGAAAGGCATTCCGTTAGCCAGAGCCCATTCTCCCAGAGTTTGCAGGTCAGTCTGCAATCTGTCGGAGTCTTCCGATGAGTTTTTTGCTCTCCAAATCTTTACGTCGTCAGCGTAGAGAAGCGCAGAGCAATTCAGTTGACAGGGCAGGTCGTTGATAAAAATCAAAAACATCAACGGCCCTAAGATAGAACCCTGAGGAACCTCTGATGCTGAGGTGTGCCAGGATGATCGGATGCGGTTGACTTTGGTGCAGAATTCTCTCTCGCCTAAATAATCTTCCAGCCATGCGAGAAGTGCTCCAGAAACACCCACTTTGCTTATTTTGTGAAGGAGCA